>OZ020194.1:20183541-20606351 GCA_963971165.1 Philopedon plagiatum | reverse complement strand
TCTAATTTAACCGCCCTCGTATCTTTTACCATTTCGGAGATAGCAATAGTGGTATCACCTATTTTAGACACCCTGTATATATATATATATAAAGTAGAAGTTTCTTGTCCGTACAATATATAAGAGAGAAAGAAGAATATCGGCTTTGCGGACTGTGGAAGTGTGTTCCTCTTTTGCGTCAAAGTACGGGGAGTCCAAGAAAATGGACAACCCCGGGCCGGGTAGACGATGACAGCTGTTTCGTCCTTGTTAGGACTCATTCAGACAGCCATAACCCAGTCGCAACGAGGCAAACGATGTTACTATATATATATATATATATATATATATATATATATATATATATATATATATATATATATATATATATATATATATATATATATATATATATATAAAATAAATGAAATAAAGATTACGGGGATTCGGCCAGAAAGTCTTTATTATATTTTTCTTATAATGTGCCTAGCTTTCGAAATGTTTCATTTCTTCCTCAGGGCACTAAAAAATTAAATTAATTTATAATTTATTATTTAAAATTATAGGAAATTAGTAAAACTTACATTATATTTAAATATAAAGACAGCTAATTTTCGAAATTTTATGAAAAAATTGGTTGAAAAATATTCTACTTGGAATTTTGACAATATTTTTTGAAGTTGACAGTAAATAAAAAATTGGAAAAAAATATGTTAACTTGATGCAAGAGGTAGAAATCAGACATTTGACAAAAAAATATATGGGAAGGTATTCATGATTTTCTAACATCTGTCAAAAATGTGACGTTATTCATGAAATTAAAAAATTTTTTAATTTTCTAAAAATATTTATGGTAAATTTTGGTTTATATTATTTATATTATTGTCTATATGTAAAATAAAGGAATATATGGAACTTAAATTTTGTAAGTCAGTTTTTTTATTCATAGGACAACTTTCTTTATTAATTTCAACCATTTCTAGAAAAAGTCTTTTATTTAGATTATTTTCAATGTGTAAAATTCTTGTGTCGTTAAAGTTACAGGTATGTCCAGTGTCAATTAAATGTTCGGAGAGTGCAGTTGATTTTTTGTTTAATCTTGAGTCACTTTTATGTAAAATAATTCTTTTAGAGATTTTCTGTGAAGTCTGTCCTATATATTTTTTGTTACAGTTAGAGCAAGGAATACTATAAACGCAGTTAGATTTATTAAAAATAGGATCTTTATCCTTTAAATTGCTATAAAGTTGATTAATGGATTTTATATTACGTTGTGAAATTTTAATATTTTCATTTTTAAATACTTGAATTATTTTAGGACTTAAATTTCTTATATATGGGATAGAACCATAAAATTGTGAATTGTTTGTAATAATATTATTATGTTGGGGAGTGTTAATGTTGTCATTTCTAGTATTATATAATATACGTCTGATAAGTTGTATTGGATATGAGTTTTCTAAAAGAATATTTTCCAAAATTTTAAAGTTTTTTTTGTTTAAGTGTAGGGTGAACAAGTTTTTCTATTCTGCTTTTTAAAGCTAAAATTAAATTAATTTTCATTTTGTTACTGTGATAAGACATGTAGTTTAAGTATCTACCAGAACTAGTTGGTTTAATGTACCAATCTGCAATAAGAGAATTGTTATTTAATTTTAGTACGGGGAGTCCAAGAAAATGGACAACCCCGGGCCGGGTAGACCATGACAGCTGTTTCGTCCTTGTTGCAGATTGGTACATTAAACCAACTAGTTCTGGTAGATACTTAAACTACATGTCTTATCACAGTAACAAAATGAAAATTAATTTAATTTTAGCTTTAAAAAGCAGAATAGAAAAACTTGTTCACCCTACACTTAAACAAAAAAACTTTAAAATTTTGGAAAATATTCTTTTAGAAAACTCATATCCAATACAACTTATCAGACGTATATTATATAATACTAGAAATGACAACATTAACACTCCCCAACATAATAATATTATTACAAACAATTCACAATTTTATGGTTCTATCCCATATATAAGAAATTTAAGTCCTAAAATAAGTCAAGTATTTAAAAATGAAAATATTAAAATTTCACAACGTAATATAAAATCCATTAATCAACTTTATAGCAATTTAAAGGATAAAGATCCTATTTTTAATAAATCTAACTGCGTTTATAGTATTCCTTGCTCTAACTGTAACAAAAAATATATAGGACAGACTTCACAGAAAATCTCTAAAAGAATTAGTTTACATAAAAGTGACTCAAGATTAAACAAAAAATCAACTGCACTCTCCGAACATTTAATTGACACTGGACATACCTGTAACTTTAACAACACAAGAATTTTACACATTGAAAATAATCTAAATAAAAGACTTTTTCTAGAAATGGTTGAAATTAATAAAGAAAGTTGTCCTATGAATAAAAAAACTGACTTACAAAATTTAAGTTCCATATATTCCTTTATTTTACATATAGACAATAATATAAATAATATAAACCAAAATTTACCATAAATATTTTTAGAAAATTAAAAAATTTTTTAATTTCATGAATAACGTCACATTTTTGACAGATGTTAGAAAATCATGAATACCTTCCCATATATTTTTTTGTCAAATGTCTGATTTCTACCTCTTGCATCAAGTTAACATATTTTTTTCCAATTTTTTATTTACTGTCAACTTCAAAAAATATTGTCAAAATTCCAAGTAGAATATTTTTCAACCAATTTTTTCATAAAATTTCGAAAATTAGCTGTCTTTATATTTAAATATAATGTAAGTTTTACTAATTTCCTATAATTTTAAATAATAAATTATAAATTAATTTAATTTTTTAGTGCCCTGAGGAAGAAATGAAACATTTCGAAAGCTAGGCACATTATAAGAAAAATATAATAAAGACTTTCTGGCCGAATCCCCGTAATCTTTATTTCATTTAATTTATTACACGGCCGTTATTTGTACAACAAATATATATATATATATATATATATATATATATATATATATATATATATATATATATATATATATATATATATATATATATATATATATATATAATAACATATCCTGACCCCAGAATACCCTTATCTTCATAAGGTATTCTGGGTCCTGACTGACTGATTCATCATCGCCGAGCCGAAACCGCTCAAATTTTATAGGAGACTCACTAAGACGGGATTTTTCAAAATTCAACTCCTAAAGGGGTCATAGGGGTTGAAAGTTTGTATGGAGAAAAAATATAAATATAAAATAAAATATAAAAATGAAATTTCTATTTTTATTATGAACAAAATGGGGGTATGTCAAATGATTTCGTTGACATCCGGTATACGAGTATATTTCCGTCGAATTTCGACGGGTTCAAACTCGTATTTATCGAAAACGCGAAATGACTGAACAAGGCCATTACATGACGCGTGGACGTATTTCAAACATAAATAATAGAATTCGGTTGAATGATTGAAACAGATCCATTGAGAGCCAGTGACTTTAGAGAAGTCTGTTTACTATTATTAGCTACACTGATTCATACTGTAAAATAAACATTGAATAGCGAAAATATCTTTTTTATTTGTATAAACTGTTGCATCAAAACGCAACAAAGGACGGAACTAAATTGTCGGAAAATTTAAACGGAAACCACGCTGTTTACCTTATCGGAAAACGTGGTGCACGGGTATTTGCTACTAAAATATTGTGTTAGTGAAACAAATTTAATGGTGAAACAAATAGAGGTTGCCCAATAGACAAATGTTTGTATTTTAAAATATTTTCGCTTTGCTGATTAAGGTAAAATTAGTACAGCGATTACTGATTAATAATAATACTTATTTAATTTATATACTAATTTGTTATAGTTCTGAATATCAAAATTTTATTAAAATGCAAACAGACAAAATATATTAGAAAGTACAATAAAAGACCGTCAAATAATTCGAGGGAAAGGAGGGACATTTTTGATTGTGGTCCAGGTGCCCTCTTGCTATCGCGATTTCGATGCTCTTACTCTTCATTATATAGGCAGGCTCATACCCAGGGTGTCTGACGGTCTGGACGTTCCGACGGTCCACGTTGTACCAGAATCAAAATCAGACCCTTTATATCTGTCAACGAATTTTGTATACAGTGTGTACCAAAAATATGGAAACCTCGAAATATCTTGCAAACCGTTCATCCGATTTTTATGAAATCTTGTACACTTAGGTACGAAATTACGCCCGAACCAATAGTGAGTTCCGCATTGTTGTCAAATTTACGTTTTTCTGAAATCGACAGACACTTTTTTTTAAATGGAACGCTCTATATTTTATTCGATTTCTAAATTCAGCTTAAAATTCTGAATACGTCTTACTGAGAACAGAGAAAAATCGTTATTTTATTGCATTTACCTTAAAATTCCTGTACACCAAAGTTTACCTGAAATGTCTGACATTGTCGGTTTCGTTCATTTACAAAAAATGAATCATTTAACACAAACCCAAAGAATTGCAATTTTAATAATAGTGGATTATGGGGACAGAATGCGAACGCAACAAGAAGGTTGTAATATTTTTATTGACAAATCTTCTGACAGAAATCCATTAACTAAATCTACTGTAAGTAAAGTTTAAACAAAAATTCGTCAAACTGGAAACGTAAAAAACGCTATACGCACTGGCCAACCTAAAAGTGCAACAGATGGTGATAAGGCTGTGAACGTTTTACTCAGTTTAGAGGAAGGGGGGAAAAGAAAACAAGGTTTCACACATGTCCGTAGACCGCCTTCTGAAAACCGAAAAGTTTCATACGTACAAAACAGGACTTGTGCAAGAGCTCTCAGCAGATGATTATGATAAACGATTGAAATCTTGCGCAACGATGATGGAACGTTACAACGCCAATCCACACCGAAAAAGTTTCTCCGACGAATCAACATTTTTTTTAAATGGAAAAGTTAATATGCATAATTGTCGATATTGGGCCAGGGAAAATCCTCACAGTATATGCGAAAATCATACCCAGTTCCCCCAAAAGGTAAATGTTTGGGCTGATATAATAGGTCGGAGAACAATTGGCCCCTTCTTTATGCAAGGGACATTAAATAGAGAAAGATAATTGGATCTTCTAAGAAATGAAATTGTCCCGGCTCTTGCACAACTATTTCCAAATTATCGTAAGTGTTGTTACTTTATTTTACCTGCTGTATTGATTTTTTGAAAATGATTTTGTAGGCAATATTCAAGCACCAAATGATGAAATATGGTTTCAGCAGGATAGTGCCCCACAGCACTATGCCCATAATATTTGGCAATATTTCGATGGTGTTTTTTTAGAAGATGGATTGGACGTAGGAGTACAATCGAGTGGCCAGCTCGGTCTCCGGACTTGACGTCCCTCGACTACTTCTTGTGGGGCCCTCTCGAAAATGTGGTTTTCACAAGTAAGCCAAATGACCTCGATGATTTAAAGTTAAGAATAGAAACAGAATGTAGAAGAATAAAGGAAACTGACTTTCTAGTAAGTATTTCCACAGTATTTGCCTTACTGCCAAGAAGTAAATGGATGGATGGAACATTTGATTAAGTTTTCTTCATCAACCTTTAAATTATTTCCTCCTGTATTGTTTATTCTTGTACTAAATATCCAAATAGTATAGCGTTTTTTACGTTCCCAGTTTGACGAAATTTTTTTAAACTTTATTTACAGCAGATTTAGTTAATGGATTTCTGTCAGGATATTTGTCAATAAAAATATTACAAACTTCTTGTTGCGTTCGCATTCTGTCCCCATAACCCAATATTAATATTCAAATCAATCAATTCTTTGGTTTTCTGTTAAATGATCCATTATTTGCAAATAAACGAAACTGACAATGTCAGAGATTTGAGGTAAACTTTCGTCTACAGGTGTTTTAAGGTAAAATGCAATAAAATATCGATTTTGATCACTATTTTCTCAAAAATTGTTAAAACTTGGATAAAATGTTTCCAATAAGAAGTATTCAGAATTTTAAGCTGAATTCGAAAATCGAATAAAATATAAAGCTGTCCATTTAGAAAAAAGTTCCTGTCCACTTCAGAAAAACAGTAAACTTGACAACAATGCGAAACTTACCATTGAATCGGGCGCAATTTCGTATCTAAGTGTACAAGATTTCATAAAAATCGGATGAACGGTTTGCAAGATATTTCGAGGCTTCCATATTTTTGTTACACACTGTATGTAAGATATTGTGGCTCGTGCTAACTAAGTCCCCCAGTATATGTGTTCTGAAATTACCCTCGGTTGTTAACACACATGTGAAATTTCTTTGACAGTGCAAATGCACCACTGCACATAAAGATAAGGAATTTCTTTCGGTCTTATATGTATTAAAATTGCAAAGCAGTAAATTTTTCGCCAATGTAATAACCTTACGATAGAAAGGAGGACACCGGGACCAGAATCAAAAGTAGTCCCTTTCTCTCGGGGTTTCCTACAGTCTTTTATTGCAAAAAACTTTTGAAACTCGTCAAGTAGCAGATCGCCGAACAACGAGAAATATCAAATTCCTCGCCATCGTGCAGGATGCTTGCAACGGTTCAAAGATATTTATTTTCTGGAACCTCTAATTGATCACGTTGCGTTTCAAATTTAAATAAAATCTGCCTTGAATACGGTTAGCAAGAAAAATTGGTTTTAATTTTAATGAAACTACTGAATCCGAGGTATGTGATATGGCCAGGCTCAAAAAGTTCAAGCTCCCAAAATGTTTCTTCAAAATCCTAGAATACACCCGAAAATCGTGAGATTTTCACCGAGGCAAGAAATAAATACAATCAAACTATCTTAGATTCCAAAAATGCTTTTAACAACCGCATAAAAGAGAAGGCGCTTTCCTGCTCCAACGGCAGCAAATCTTTTTGGTGACTTGCCAAAAACATTAGTCAAAAGTTTTGTAGAAGCACTTTTCCTCCCCTGACCTCTGACAACGAAATTATCTCTACCTCTAAAGGGAAAGCTGAACTATTTGCCAAACAATTCGCTGCCAGAATTCCACCCTTATTCCTCCTGCCAATTTCGCTCTTCCAACCGCTACGTCTGTACCCCACCAAATAACCGACATAATATTTAAGGTCAAACAAGTTCAAATAATTCTTCTATCCCTTGACACCAAAATTTTACCCGGTCTGGATGGCACTGTTTAAAAAAAATGCGCTGCAGAACTTGCATCCATCTTAACTTGTCTTTTCCAGATCTCCTATGACAAGGGTATCTTCACAGACAGCTGGAAGACTGCTCGTGTGCAGCCTGTCCCGAAGAAAGGTTTGAAGTCCCTTACATCCAATTATGGACCTATCTCTCTGTTACCAGCAAAGATATGGAGAAAGTCGTCAACTTGCAAATCTAAAATATCTAGGACAACACAAAATCATCCATGACAGACATTATGAATTTCGTCACCAAAGATCCACAGCTGATCTCCTTACCTTGTGTCTTGATATTTCCAAGGCCTTTGACCAAGTATGGCATGCCGCATTCCTGAATAACAAGCTACCTTCTTATGGTCTTTCTCTCAAACTATGTACTTGGATCGGTAGCTTTCTCTCTAATTGGTGTATATTTGCCGTGGTGGACTGGACGGCCACTCGTCTAACTTCCATCCTATCAATGTTGGGGTACTCCAAGGTTCAGTCCTAGCACTAACCCTATTTCTTCTTCACATTAATGAGCTCTCTTTAACTACCAATTCCATTCAGAGTTGTGCTGACTATTGCTGACAATACTCCAACATTCATTTTCCAGACAAGTCTCGAATCAAAAGCTGGATAATAGACGCTGTGATACATCTATGCCCATATTCCTTTCCCAAGATCCTTCAACACTATCTAGAGGAAAAAGGAACGGTCGATCTTGTTTGCATCACTTTCGAACATGATCTCAGCTGGCACAGAAACTTCAATAGCCACATCAGCCGCTCAAAAGTTTGGTTTTCTCTTTCAAGCCAAAAATAATTCTTCCCCGCCAACTTACTATATTTCCCAAATAAGACCTAACCTAAAATACTGTACTCACATCTGAGGAGCGGCACTACATTTGACACCTAGCATCTTTGATTCTAAGGTCGGCCAACGAAAAAAAGGGGCCAATAAAAAAAGAGACTAATAGTTTCTAAAGAACCAATATAAGTATAATGTATTATCAACAAATACATTATATATTAGAGTATAAATTAAACATACAATCTTTTTAAAAAATCTAGTTTTGGACGAAAGCTCTAAAACTTTTTTATCAATATGTCACATCAATGTTTTTACATCTTCATTCGATACTGTATTACTCGTAGGATTCCACATTAGCTGATTTTTTTTTCATCGGTTGCAGTTCCTCCAGTCTTCTTTAACTTTCGTTTAACTAGGGCCCAATATCTTTCAATGGGACTTAATTCTGGACAGTTTGGAGGATTAGCCCATTTGATGAATCACTGAACCCATGTGACTTCGACTTAATGGTAGGAGACGCTTTTCTCAACACTCCTTTACGTACATTTCTGATTTATTGTATCAGAAGTGACAAAATAATGGGGAAGTTATACCCAAAATGGCTAACTCTCCAAACTACTTTGTTAAAGAGTCCATGTAGGTATTCTGGTTAAAATTCATGTTTTGCCTTAAATATTGTTTTAGAATTTAATAGCGTTTCGATTACTTAACGTTAAGTAATCATTGAACTGGACTAAATTATCTCTTGAAAAAATCCTTATTTGGGCCTACCGAAGAACAAAATTAATAATTCTTAGCTTCGCCATGTAAAAACGGAATAATTTATAAGGCAGGAAGGCAGCCCCGACTGCCTTAAGTAAAAACCAGGAAATGTATTTTTAACCAGCATCCATAAATCAACGAAGAGCACAGACTTATAATTAGATTAAGTGACTCCGCAGTTTTTTTAGGGTCTTGTAATCCTAGCAAGTGGTATTTTACGTCCAGCTGTGCGTCGATCTGTGTGTCACGATTTGTGACTCACAAACATTGATTTCAAAATAAGTATAGTACAGATACCATTATTTATTTATTTTAAGCAGGCCACTCACTAGCGAATATGTTACGCAACTTGAGCACCAAGTCCGTTTATGTATGGCCAAGCTCGTTAACATGCTTGTAAATTGCCGATTCACGGGAAAATCCGAGCAACAACGACATGAGCATCAACTTGTTGCTCTGTGGGTGACACTGTTACTTTTTGCCTAGAGTTGACTGCATGATACAATAAAAGGAAGGTATGATAACAAACCGTGTCAAATTCGGCCGGGTTCGCGCATGACGTCACTCTGTGAGTTATTTTTGAAATTTATAACGCGCAATATAGAGTTTACGTTAGTTATAGGCGAATTTATATAAATTCTATTGGCAATATACTTTGCCTCCTGCTTATAATACAAATTATAAAGTATATGATTTAGAATGATCATGTAAGTAAAGGGATAAATTAACTTAAAATAATAGATATTGGTAAATTGCCTGCCAATTGCGTTCTATGAAAAACAAGGTAAATAATTTTATAAAATAAAACTATCCCTAACAATTAAGATAATAATTTTTATTTAAAGGCATATTCTTATTAAAATACATACCTACAGAGTCTTCCGAAAATATGTTATAAATAAGAATTTTGTTTGTTACTATAATTTGTCAAATATTTTTTGCGATGAATAACATCTGTATGTTTGCGACGGAGACATGTTTTTTATGATAGTTTTTTTGGGCTTTTTACAATAGTAAATTATTAAAAATTATTTTATTTTTGTATTCTTTGATTTTTCAAATTTTAAAAAATCTTAAAATGCCAAAGATTATTCTAAACAAAATTAGCTAAATTTATGTAATTAGGCAAAACAATAAATTATTTTTTAAGAAAATAGCCTTTTTTCAATCCCTTTTTGTCGTATTTTCTCGATTAAAGTCTGGTGATTCGTTACCGTGGAGATTTTTAGCAATTGTTTGACACAGTAAACTTTTTTATTGAAGCGAGTTTGTAAAAACATTCAACACATTTGGCATTCATGACATGACACAATGTATGCTTTAAATTACCTTCATAATCACTTTCGTTAAAATGTCTAGAACATATTCTAGCACTTTTCACATTAAACTTATCTTCTCGTTTGCACAGATGCTTCCAAACACTTTGTGTTTCTTTGTTTTTGGGGAAGCTAAAAACTTTAATATCGGGTATAAAGCCCTTGCGTTGATTGTCCACATTCGTCCACACGTATTTTACTCGTCTAACCCTTTCATTTGGTACCCATATCAAGGGGATTGTAAAGAAAAAGATAATCTGCCAACTTGTGGCGTCCGCCATATTGGGTTTAAAATTACGTCACATAGCTTATCGTATTCTACTCGACAAACCCTTTCATTTGATACCCATATCAAGGGGATTGTGAAGAAAAAGATAATCCGCCATCTTGTGGTGTCCGCCATATTGGATTTAGAACAATATAAATGCTATATTGCATTGTCACCGGCATTATACACGTGTGAAAAATTTCAAAGCTTAATTAGAACTAGTCCAAATTTTGATTTCAATATTTGACCTAAACATCCTGACATACAAACAAACTAACAGGTGAAAATTATCTCTTAAGCTCATTTTTGGTTGAATGGCTATTTAATGGAGGTTTACGAGAAGCCCTTGCATCCACGTAAGGTCACTGTATGGGGGTAGTTTATGGCATAGTTCGGACCACTATTTTTCAAATCAGTCAGGATATGCAGTTACAGTAAGCGGTGACCAGTATTGAATGATGTTAACAGATTTTTTGGCCAAATTTAGACGAAATTGATTTGGATGGACATGTGGTTCCAACAAGACGGTGCCACATATCACACTGCTAATTCCTCAATCGATTTATTGCGAGAAAAGTTGCCAAAATTAGTATTGTTCTTTTTGTCTTGCGATGACTGCTAAACGCATTTGATCTGATGTCTCGTTTAAATAATTTCTTTATACCGGGTGACATTAACACTTCTGGTCACAACGCTACGCACGCAAACCAAAGATGGCTCTAAGCGTCAATTACATTTTTTACTTGATTAACAGTTTTGAGCAATGTATCTTTTTTAAATATTCCAAAAAAGTTTTTTTTTATTTTTCAAGGAAATTTAAATTCTTGAGGCCACAGACTTCGATATATAGTTAATTTCAGTCTTGAAACGGATAAATTCAGGATATGGAACTTTTGCTACACAATTCTACTCTTATTTCTGTAACGCAGAAAGAAAAATAACGACATTTTAGTATTGACATGAAACCTGCTATCTAGGATATACATATTTCCATAAAGTTCTTTTAAGATAAAGGCCAAATATCTTTGCATTTGTGCAAAAAGAAACTAAGTAAAGAAGTAAGAGAACTACTGGAATTTTTCAAAATTAATTAATACACAAAAACGAGACTCATGATGGGTATTGATTTAGACTTATAAAAACTTATAAAATTAAAAAGCTCTAATTAACAGAGAAGTTAGGAAAAAAAGGAAAATATTTGAAATGTTCTAACTTTCTCCAAAGGTTTGGACTTCCATCCAGGTTGAACAAATAACGCTAAGCTAAATAAAGACAGAATAGCTTCCTAATCGGTAATTAAATTTAATTAAATATTTTTTCTTCCTATACTAATTTTGTTACTATGGCTATTATGTGCACTAAGCAAAATGATATAGCATGAGTATTTAAAATGCATGGAAGTAATGTACCAAATAGCAGTTGAAAAGCTATTTTTTATGCAATAAGATTTTTAAATTTCTCTTGAGTGTAGTTATTTATTTAGCGCTCTTCGCTATTTTTTCGTTTCTTTCTTCAGCATTGTTGTTGCCCAGTTATTTTCTACAAAATTTTGCAGTATAGACACATAAAAAAGACACGCAAATATTTTGTTTAGTACGTGAAATGTTATTTGTTTTAGTCTAACCTCTTTTGTGGCCTATATTTACAAACTGCCATGCATATGTAAAACACGCATACAAAAGACAATTTTTAAGGTTAAGCGTGTCTAATATCCATATATTTATTACTACTATATTGTTAGCATCCAATCTACCCTTTGCTAAAATTTGAAGCAAAGATAAATCTTTTGTTTTGTACCACGTGATGTCTTAGCACTTTGAAGTTTTGACGGAACTGTCACTGTCAGTTCTGACAGCAGTTTAAAATGGGAGCTTGTCCGTTCCCTTTTCGTCTTTTTACCTTTCAAAAATAAAGATTAGTGTGTTTTTATTTGTGAAAAGTGGACTAAAAGTTAATTATTATCCTATTTACGATATTGACATAGTTAATGTACCGATAGTGCCAGTATTAAGCAGCAAGAAGTGAAGAAATTACTTGTAGTTTTTGGCGGCGGATATTCTTCACAAGAATGTATACTGAAGAGTAAATACATAATTTTTAATTCTTAATTTGAGATTTTGGGGCTAAACGGGTAAGAACATTATGTAAATAAAGCGAGGCATCGTTTGGAAATCTAAAAAAAACACATTATTAATCTCGAATTAAACCTCAAAATACGTAAGTATAATTTATTGTAATCATTAATTTTTATATAATACATTATAATTAGAATCAAAATCTTCTTAAATAATTAATTACCTACCTATGCAAAATCACTTTGTCTTTCTCAACTGACCGTCGACATGCGAAACAAGATCTCATTTTCTATCTAAAATATTATTAACGCTGTTTCGATATTGTACTTTAAAGTATATAATAATTTATACTTACTGGTTTTTCTGATGTTTCATTATAAATTAAAATAAATATTCACAAAATAACGCTACGGCGAAATCGAAGGCTTGTAAGATTCCGCTTTGGACTTTTAAATATGACAGGCGTGAGCGGCCATGTTGTCATCTTTGGTGTTTTGATTAGCGGACGGTACGTAGTATTGAGTTCACTTGTTTGGCAAATCACGTGGTGATTTATGAGGGATGTTCAGAACGTCACGTGACTTTTTAGATATGGTTTCCAAAGGCTACGTCTTTGCTTCAACATTTTTTCGTCGTTCGCTATATAGTTAGTAACAAATATATGCTAATATCCATATACGTATTACTACTATATTGTTAGCATCCAATCTACCCGTTGTTAAAATTTGAAGCAAAGTTAAAATCTGCTTTTCTTTGGTTTTGTACCACGTGATGTATCAGCGCTTTTGAAGTTTTGACGGAACTGTCACTGTCAGTTCTGACAGCAGTTTTAAATGTGAGCTTGTCGGTTTCCTTTTCGTCTTTTTACCTTTCAAAAGTAAAGATTAATGTGTTTTTATTTGTGAAAAGTGGATTAAAAGTTAATTATTATCCTATTTACGATAATGACATAGCTAATGTACCGATAATGCCAGTTTTAAGTAGCAAGAAGTGAAAAAACTACTTGTAGTTTCAGCGACGGATAGTCTTCATATACGAATATAATCTGAAGAGTGAATAGGTACATCATTTTTAATTTTTAATTTGAGATTTTGGGGCAAAACGGGTAAGAACATTATGTAAATAAAGCGAGGCATCGTTTGGAAAACTAAAAAAACACATTATTTAAGCTCAGCTTGATCAGCTGGGCGAATCACGTGGTTGTTTAGGAGGGATGTTCAGTACATCACCTGACTGGTTTTCAATTGTTTCCAAAGGCTACGTCTTTGCTTCAACATTTTTTCGTCGTTCGCTATATCGTAGTAATTCGTATATGCTAATATCTAGTGATTTTACTCTTATGTTGGTAACAGACAAACTTTTTACTAGAAAATTACAGCTACACTATGTCAACGTGTGAACGCATATGCAACCAATGACGGCAACAAAAAAATTTCTGCAACTTTGTCGCCACAACTACTTGCGTCGTCGGAACCGGGCTTTAGACACATTTGGTTATTGCTGCAAAGCAAAATCACTTGATATTATTGGTTAATAAATGGTAAGAAAAGCATTCAATAATGTATTCTCTATATTTTTTTTGAGCCACATTTGTGGTAAATCCCATACTTATCTTACTTTACATTTCTTATCCCTTGGAACTGAAATATTGAACTTAAAAGTTAATTTCCTTTTATTCAGTTACGTCTTTTCCTGTTTAGAAGATTGTTTCACTAAGCTCAACAAAACAACGACATTTTATCCGATTAAAAGTCTGAAAAATCATTATTCAGATAAAACAATAAATTATTTAAACTAAAAATACCCATTTAATCAGTGTTTAGCAACATAAAATACAAGATCTCGGAGGCTCTTAATACCTAAAAGCAAAGGCTTTTCTTTGCAATTCATTTAATATTGTTTCATGTTCACGCCTTGCTCGGTCTACAAACTAATCCTGTTGTTATTGAGTTACAATTCTTAAGGCTGTATCCTAAGGACATTATATTATAATAAAAGCTTTTGCTTATAAAATAAATAAGATTCATGTTATGAAATATTTAATTTTTTATATAGGGAGCATAAAAAATACGAAAACGGTATTTTGCGTAAGAAAAAACGTACCTTATTTACCATTTTCTATCAAAAGAACAAATATGAAGTATATTTTAAATTAAACCATAAGCCGAAGCACAAGATTTCATTAAAAAATTGAAATATTAAAAATCAAGTGTTATCACATAATAATTTTTTAAAGTCCCAACTGTTCTCCCTCACTCCTTTAATCAGCGTACTAGTTTCTACATATTAAACAATAATGACACCTGTTTTTCAACGACTTTCAAAATACTTCTTATTCAAGCGCAATTTTGAAATAATACGAACATTCAATTAAACATAAAACAATATGATATAAACTAAGCAATACAATAAAGATATTAAAATTCAAAAACTCCACCCCCATATTCAACACATTTTTATAATTGCTTCCTTAGATATCTGAAGGAATTTCTGATTTCTTCCAGGGATATTGAATGAATAGCATGGGTACCTAATTCTGTCTTTTAGCACGTCAATATAATTTGGTATTGGAGTGGCATAAACAGTGGCGGCTCTACGGAAGGGGGGATTCGGGGGCTCAAGACCCCCCCTTTGACCGACCAACAACAACATAATATCATAATTGCTCCCTGACTTCAGTCAACCTCAGCACCAGTATTAATATTTAGTACAATAATTAATTACTAAGACCTTTTTTTAAACCTTAATTCCTAAAACTTCTTTGTGAATTTGGAGGTAAAATTAAGTTTTAACAACGCTTTAAGTCTAGCCCCCCTTTCCTAAATCCTGGATCCGCCCCTGGGCATACACAATTTTGTTTTAAACTTCCCCATAGAAATACCATGGATAGATATCGCGCACCACACGTTCACTTTGAAAAATATTGTCTTCGCCTCTTTACTCTAAATTCGGGTTTTTTCGAGACCAGTACCTGACATGCTGGGATGTGTGTGGAAAATGATAAACAAGGTATGTTTACTCTTACGCAAAATAACGATTTCGTATTTTTTATGCTCCTTGTATAAAAATTTAAATTTTTCATAACGCGAATCAAATTTATTTTACAAGCAAAAGCTTTTATTAGGGGTGACATTTTTAAGTATCTTGCAAAATTTGGTCCGTTTCTCCTCTTCTTAACCCCATTCACGGTCATACTTAGTGGCGCACCAGGGATCAATATTCTAGACACACAAAAATTAAAAACGCGCACTACTAATTGAAAAATCCATCGAATTGCGCTATTCATCCCCCCCAAGACAAAATCCTGCATGCGCCACTGGACATACTGTATATATAGCATCAGCTAGCAAAATGAAGAGTTGAAGGAGATTTCTAAAATAGAGAGACCTAAAAATCACATGGAAAAAACCAAGTACTACATGGATTATAATGAAGAAGGAAGTGCAAAAATAAGGATGCAAAAGAAAAAACTAAATAAAGTAAATAATTTTAAATAACTTAGTTCCACCATTACGTTATGGATGTGGAAAAATCACTCAAAGCGCAAGCTAGATGGATTAATGGGATTCGATGTCTTGTTGGCCGTACGATCAGCCTGAGATAGAGGGTAGTGGTTAATCATGACAGTTCATAAAATGTTAGATGTGACAGCTATAAGAATGTTAAGATACATGAGGGCGGTTTGATAACGTATTTTTGCAGCCCCATCTCCTATAATTATAATTAGACATTAGCATTTTAGCGCTCCCTTACTTCGTCGTCTAGGATTACCGCCCCCTATGGCTACGCGCCTGGTGGAAGTATTTGATACAAGACTTAAGTCTACATTGGTAACAGGTGTAGAGAATATGCCGGCAGGAGGGTAATGGCATTGGAAGTGTATGGGTGCAGAGGTAAAGGAAGATCAGAGCAGAAAGAGGTGGATGGAGAGCAGAGTGATTTAAGGAAAAAGGTTAGAATTGGGCGCTGTGGAGACCATTTACAAGGAACATTGACCCCGTACATACCTGGGAAAAAGATGAAGGCCTTACAAATGTGTACATTTGACGTTCTTTACAATTTTTTGTAATACACATAACTAAAATGTCAAGTAGCATATAGGGGAGAAAGAGTAAAGCAAGTAATCTTTCTTGAGATATGTCAAGCATAACTTTTTTTTCCTGATAATATTTTGACGAATTTTTATATATAAGGGTACCGCAACTCTTGAGAGAATTTCATATTTGGTTATCCCCTGTATGGTACTTGACTTTTTATGACTCAACTTTTTGTAATACTGTTGGACATAAAGGGACTCGAAATTCCCATTAAAAACTATGTAGGTTTTGACGTCGCTATATCTTAGTTTATATAAGCTGGATAGTAACACTCTTGCAGACTACTTAATAAACTGAACCTAATTGAATTAGAAATAATGGAACAAAACATCAGTTTCAAAAGAAGCAATAAAAATTTCACGTCTTGCTTGCTAAAACTGAAGCCAAGGAAAATGTCTAGATTTACACCAGTTTTGAATCATAAATAAGGCAGTTAGATTTTTATTTTTGTCTTTGTTTGAGCTGTCTCTCGCCTTAATACCAGGAAATTTACTGTTGCTTCCGCCCCCGGTGAGAGACATCTCATTTTCGCAGAATTTTATAGTGACATAATTCACCTGCCCATTCATATTAATTGGAGTTGGCTGACCTTCGTGTTATGAAAAACTAATTAATTGATGGTTGTTTCTGTCCGTTCAGTCCGTGATGATATATTTTTAATTCTATTAGAGCATGTGATGTAATATAGGTATTTATATAAAAAATTCGGGATGAAAACGTGATTTGAATCACGTTGCGATATAAATAATTTTTATATTAGATCATTCTTTAAACGTTGATGTTTATTTTAGAATCGAAAGTAATATTCACTTCTCACAAGATTTTTCAAAACAATGGAACATCGCTATTATCACCCAAATAATAATTTTTTCGGAATAACCCTAGAACATAGTAATTGATTTTAGTTTTTTTCGTGTTTTGGCGGTACCTTTTCGTATGATCACCTTGGCAGTGCCATCTGGATATATATTTAAATAGAAATTCACCCTTTGTGAGTGTTCATTAAAAATGGGAAGGAGAACTCTGCCATAGTTTATTAAACAAGGAATAAAAGCAATGCACTTTCTGAAAATTTAGTTTATTTTTGTTTCGATGGTAACGCTCATAATCGGTTTGTGTTTTCTATTTTCGAATATTGAAGCGATAATTTTTCAATCTTCATAATCATTTCGCATTTTATTTAAAAGTACTGCAATGCGAATTTGCAGGCCAGAAAAAAATATTGCTTGGGGCACTCGGTATTACAACTAATCGACCTTGATAAATCTTTGAAGTCGTCTGGGAATCTCTTTCACAACTTATAATGTTATTACCCACAATTTGTTTACTTTTCGCACAATTTGTTCGTTTATGATATACACCTCTATTAATGTTGTATTGCAGAAAATTGAAGTACCAAGAAATACCTCTTTATTCTTGACAAATAAGGTATCACTTATCATTTCTAAAATATTGGTAAAGACATAAACAAAAATAGTTTAAAAAAATCAACCCACTTCTAGCATCACATCAAAATTATAATATCTGTTATATAGTATATTAGTGTCATTGATGTTTATTGATGATCATTTTTACAACTAATAAAATTAAATACAGTGTCGTAATAAGATATTTAGGAGCTGTAGGCACAGCTGTTTAGGTCGGGTCTCCTAATCTCTTCTCTAAGTATTATCCTGACATACAAACAAACTAACAGGTGAAAATTATCTCTTAAGCTCATTTTTGGTTGAATGGCTATTTAATGGAGGTTTACGAGAAGCCCTTGCATCCACGTAAGGTCACTGTATGGGGGTAGTTTATGGCATAGTTCGGACCACTATTTTTCAAATCAGTCAGGATATGCAGTTACAGTAAGCGGTGACCAGTATTGAATGATGTTAACAGATTTTTTGGCCAAATTTAGACGAAATTGATTTGGATGGACATGTGGTTCCAACAAGACGGTGCCACATATCACACTGCTAATTCCTCAATCGATTTATTGCGAGAAAAGTTGCCAAAATTAGTATTGTTCTTTTTGTCTTGCGATGACTGCTAAACGCATTTGATCTGATGTCTCGTTTAAATAATTTCTTTATACCGGGTGACATTAACACTTCTGGTCACAACGCTACGCACGCAAACCAAAGATGGCTCTAAGCGTCAATTACATTTTTTACTTGATTAACAGTTTTGAGCAATGTATCTTTTTTAAATATTCCAAAAAAGTTTTTTTTTATTTTTCAAGGAAATTTAAATTCTTGAGGCCACAGACTTCGATATATAGTTAATTTCAGTCTTGAAACGGATAAATTCAGGATATGGAACTTTTGCTACACAATTCTACTCTTATTTCTGTAACGCAGAAAGAAAAATAACGACATTTTAGTATTGACATGAAACCTGCTATCTAGGATATACATATTTCCATAAAGTTCTTTTAAGATAAATGCCAAATATCTTTGCATTTGTGCAAAAAGAAACTAAGTAAAGAAGTAAGAGAACTACTGGAATTTTTCAAAATTAATTAATACACAAAAACGAGACTCATGATGGGTATTGATTTAGACTTATAAAAACTTATAAAATTAAAAAGCTCTAATTAACAGAGAAGTTAGGAAAAAAAGGAAAATATTTGAAATGTTCTAACTTTCTCCAAAGGTTTGGACTTCCATCCAGGTTGAACAAATAACGCTAAGCTAAATAAAGACAGAATAGCTTCCTAATCGGTAATTAAATTTAATTAAATATTTTTTCTTCCTATACTAATTTTGTTACTATGGCTATTATGTGCACTAAGCAAAATGATATAGCATGAGTATTTAAAATGCATGGAAGTAATGTACCAAATAGCAGTTGAAAAGCTATTTTTTATGCAATAAGATTTTTAAATTTCTCTTGAGTGTAGTTATTTATTTAGCGCTCTTCGCTATTTTTTCGTTTCTTTCTTCAGCATTGTTGTTGCCCAGTTATTTTCTACAAAATTTTGCAGTATAGACACATAAAAAAGACACGCAAATATTTTGTTTAGTACGTGAAATGTTATTTGTTTTAGTCTAACCTCTTTTGTGGCCTATATTTACAAACTGCCATGCATATGTAAAACACGCATACAAAAGACAATTTTTAAGGTTAAGCGTGTCTAATATCCATATATTTATTACTACTATATTGTTAGCATCCAATCTACCCTTTGCTAAAATTTGAAGCAAAGATAAATCTTTTGTTTTGTACCACGTGATGTCTTAGCACTTTGAAGTTTTGACGGAACTGTCACTGTCAGTTCTGACAGCAGTTTAAAATGGGAGCTTGTCCGTTCCCTTTTCGTCTTTTTACCTTTCAAAAATAAAGATTAGTGTGTTTTTATTTGTGAAAAGTGGACTAAAAGTTAATTATTATCCTATTTACGATATTGACATAGTTAATGTACCGATAGTGCCAGTATTAAGCAGCAAGAAGTGAAGAAATTACTTGTAGTTTTTGGCGGCGGATATTCTTCACAAGAATGTATACTGAAGAGTAAATACATAATTTTTAATTCTTAATTTGAGATTTTGGGGCTAAACGGGTAAGAACATTATGTAAATAAAGCGAGGCATCGTTTGGAAATCTAAAAAAAACACATTATTAATCTCGAATTAAACCTCAAAATACGTAAGTATAATTTATTGTAATCATTAATTTTTATATAATACATTATAATTAGAATCAAAATCTTCTTAAATAATTAATTACCTACCTATGCAAAATCACTTTGTCTTTCTCAACTGACCGTCGACATGCGAAACAAGATCTCATTTTCTATCTAAAATATTATTAACGCTGTTTCGATATTGTACTTTAAAGTATATAATAATTTATACTTACTGGTTTTTCTGATGTTTCATTATAAATTAAAATAAATATTCACAAAATAACGCTACGGCGAAATCGAAGGCTTGTAAGATTCCGCTTTGGACTATTAAATATGACAGGCGTGAGCGGCCATGTTGTCATCTTTGGTGTTTTGATTAGCGGACGGTACGTAGTATTGAGTTCACTTGTTTGGCAAATCACGTGGTGATTTATGAGGGATGTTCAGAACGTCACGTAACTTTTTAGATATGGTTTCCAAAGGCTACGTCTTTGCTTCAACATTTTTTCGTCGTTCGCTATATAGTTAGTAACAAATATATGCTAATATCCATATACGTATTACTACTATATTGTTAGCATCCAATCTACCCGTTGTTAAAATTTGAAGCAAAGTTAAAATCTGCTTTTCTTTGGTTTTGTACCACGTGATGTATCAGCGCTTTTGAAGTTTTGACGGAACTGTCACTGTCAGTTCTGACAGCAGTTTTAAATGTGAGCTTGTCGGTTTCCTTTTCGTCTTTTTACCTTTCAAAAGTAAAGATTAATGTGTTTTTATTTGTGAAAAGTGGATTAAAAGTTAATTATTATCCTATTTACGATAATGACATAGCTAATGTACCGATAATGCCAGTTTTAAGTAGCAAGAAGTGAAAAAACTACTTGTAGTTTCAGCGACGGATAGTCTTCATATACGAATATAATCTGAAGAGTGAATAGGTACATCATTTTTAATTTTTAATTTGAGATTTTGGGGCAAAACGGGTAAGAACATTATGTAAATAAAGCGAGGCATCGTTTGGAAAACTAAAAAAACACATTATTTAAGCTCAGCTTGATCAGCTGGGCGAATCACGTGGTTGTTTAGGAGGGATGTTCAGTACATCACCTGACTGGTTTTCAATTGTTTCCAAAGGCTACGTCTTTGCTTCAACATTTTTTCGTCGTTCGCTATATCGTAGTAATTCGTATATGCTAATATCTAGTGATTTTACTCTTATGTTGGTAACAGACAAACTTTTTACTAGAAAATTACAGCTACACTATGTCAACGTGTGAACGCATATGCAACCAATGACGGCAACAAAAAAATTTCTGCAACTTTGTCGCCACAACTACTTGCGTCGTCGGAACCGGGCTTTAGACACATTTGGTTATTGCTGCAAAGCAAAATCACTTGATATTATTGGTTAATAAATGGTAAGAAAAGCATTCAATAATGTATTCTCTATATTTTTTTTGAGCCACATTTGTGGTAAATCCCATACTTATCTTACTTTACATTTCTTATCCCTTGGAACTGAAATATTGAACTTAAAAGTTAATTTCCTTTTATTCAGTTACGTCTTTTCCTGTTTAGAAGATTGTTTCACTAAGCTCAACAAAACAACGACATTTTATCCGATTAAAAGTCTGAAAAATCATTATTCAGATAAAACAATAAATTATTTAAACTAAAAATACCCATTTAATCAGTGTTTAGCAACATAAAATACAAGATCTCGGAGGCTCTTAATACCTAAAAGCAAAGGCTTTTCTTTGCAATTCATTTAATATTGTTTCATGTTCACGCCTTGCTCGGTCTACAAACTAATCCTGTTGTTATTGAGTTACAATTCTTAAGGCTGTATCCTAAGGACATTATATTATAATAAAAGCTTTTGCTTATAAAATAAATAAGATTCATGTTATGAAATATTTAATTTTTTATATAGGGAGCATAAAAAATACGAAAACGGTATTTTGCGTAAGAAAAAACGTACCTTATTTACCATTTTCTATCAAAAGAACAAATATGAAGTATATTTTAAATTAAACCATAAGCCGAAGCACAAGATTTCATTAAAAAATTGAAATATTAAAAATCAAGTGTTATCACATAATAATTTTTTAAAGTCCCAACTGTTCTCCCTCACTCCTTTAATCAGCGTACTAGTTTCTACATATTAAACAATAATGACACCTGTTTTTCAACGACTTTCAAAATACTTCTTATTCAAGCGCAATTTTGAAATAATACGAACATTCAATTAAACATAAAACAATATGATATAAACTAAGCAATACAATAAAGATATTAAAATTCAAAAACTCCACCCCCATATTCAACACATTTTTATAATTGCTTCCTTAGATATCTGAAGGAATTTCTGATTTCTTCCAGGGATATTGAATGAATAGCATGGGTACCTAATTCTGTCTTTTAGCACGTCAATATAATTTGGTATTGGAGTGGCATAAACAGTGGCGGCTCTACGGAAGGGGGGATTCGGGGGCTCAAGACCCCCCCTTTGACCGACCAACAACAACATAATATCATAATTGCTCCCTGACTTCAGTCAACCTCAGCACCAGTATTAATATTTAGTACAATAATTAATTACTAAGACCTTTTTTTAAACCTTAATTCCTAAAACTTCTTTGTGAATTTGGAGGTAAAATTAAGTTTTAACAACGCTTTAAGTCTAGCCCCCCTTTCCTAAATCCTGGATCCGCCCCTGGGCATACACAATTTTGTTTTAAACTTCCCCATAGAAATACCATGGATAGATATCGCGCACCACACGTTCACTTTGAAAAATATTGTCTTCGCCTCTTTACTCTAAATTCGGGTTTTTTCGAGACCAGTACCTGACATGCTGGGATGTGTGTGGAAAATGATAAACAAGGTATGTTTACTCTTACGCAAAATAACGATTTCGTATTTTTTATGCTCCTTGTATAAAAATTTAAATTTTTCATAACGCGAATCAAATTTATTTTACAAGCAAAAGCTTTTATTAGGGGTGACATTTTTAAGTATCTTGCAAAATTTGGTCCGTTTCTCCTCTTCTTAACCCCATTCACGGTCATACTTAGTGGCGCACCAGGGATCAATATTCTAGACACACAAAAATTAAAAACGCGCACTACTAATTGAAAAATCCATCGAATTGCGCTATTCATCCCCCCCAAGACAAAATCCTGCATGCGCCACTGGACATACTGTATATATAGCATCAGCTAGCAAAATGAAGAGTTGAAGGAGATTTCTAAAATAGAGAGACCTAAAAATCACATGGAAAAAACCAAGTACTACATGGATTATAATGAAGAAGGAAGTGCAAAAATAAGGATGCAAAAGAAAAAACTAAATAAAGTAAATAATTTTAAATAACTTAGTTCCACCATTACGTTATGGATGTGGAAAAATCACTCAAAGCGCAAGCTAGATGGATTAATGGGATTCGATGTCTTGTTGGCCGTACGATCAGCCTGAGATAGAGGGTAGTGGTTAATCATGACAGTTCATAAAATGTTAGATGTGACAGCTATAAGAATGTTAAGATACATGAGGGCGGTTTGATAACGTATTTTTGCAGCCCCATCTCCTATAATTATAATTAGACATTAGCATTTTAGCGCTCCCTTACTTCGTCGTCTAGGATTACCGCCCCCTATGGCTACGCGCCTGGTGGAAGTATTTGATACAAGACTTAAGTCTACATTGGTAACAGGTGTAGAGAATATGCCGGCAGGAGGGTAATGGCATTGGAAGTGTATGGGTGCAGAGGTAAAGGAAGATCAGAGCAGAAAGAGGTGGATGGAGAGCAGAGTGATTTAAGGAAAAAGGTTAGAATTGGGCGCTGTGGAGACCATTTACAAGGAACATTGACCCCGTACATACCTGGGAAAAAGATGAAGGCCTTACAAATGTGTACATTTGACGTTCTTTACAATTTTTTGTAATACACATAACTAAAATGTCAAGTAGCATATAGGGGAGAAAGAGTAAAGCAAGTAATCTTTCTTGAGATATGTCAAGCATAACTTTTTTTTCCTGATAATATTTTGACGAATTTTTATATATAAGGGTACCGCAACTCTTGAGAGAATTTCATATTTGGTTATCCCCTGTATGGTACTTGACTTTTTATGACTCAACTTTTTGTAATACTGTTGGACATAAAGGGACTCGAAATTCCCATTAAAAACTATGTAGGTTTTGACGTCGCTATATCTTAGTTTATATAAGCTGGATAGTAACACTCTTGCAGACTACTTAATAAACTGAACCTAATTGAATTAGAAATAATGGAACAAAACATCAGTTTCAAAAGAAGCAATAAAAATTTCACGTCTTGCTTGCTAAAACTGAAGCCAAGGAAAATGTCTAGATTTACACCAGTTTTGAATCATAAATAAGGCAGTTAGATTTTTATTTTTGTCTTTGTTTGAGCTGTCTCTCGCCTTAATACCAGGAAATTTACTGTTGCTTCCGCCCCCGGTGAGAGACATCTCATTTTCGCAGAATTTTATAGTGACATAATTCACCTGCCCATTCATATTAATTGGAGTTGGCTGACCTTCGTGTTATGAAAAACTAATTAATTGATGGTTGTTTCTGTCCGTTCAGTCCGTGATGATATATTTTTAATTCTATTAGAGCATGTGATGTAATATAGGTATTTATATAAAAAATTCGGGATGAAAACGTGATTTGAATCACGTTGCGATATAAATAATTTTTATATTAGATCATTCTTTAAACGTTGATGTTTATTTTAGAATCGAAAGTAATATTCACTTCTCACAAGATTTTTCAAAACAATGGAACATCGCTATTATCACCCAAATAATAATTTTTTCGGAATAACCCTAGAACATAGTAATTGATTTTAGTTTTTTTCGTGTTTTGGCGGTACCTTTTCGTATGATCACCTTGGCAGTGCCATCTGGATATATATTTAAATAGAAATTCACCCTTTGTGAGTGTTCATTAAAAATGGGAAGGAGAACTCTGCCATAGTTTATTAAACAAGGAATAAAAGCAATGCACTTTCTGAAAATTTAGTTTATTTTTGTTTCGATGGTAACGCTCATAATCGGTTTGTGTTTTCTATTTTCGAATATTGAAGCGATAATTTTTCAATCTTCATAATCATTTCGCATTTTATTTAAAAGTACTGCAATGCGAATTTGCAGGCCAGAAAAAAATATTGCTTGGGGCACTCGGTATTACAACTAATCGACCTTGATAAATCTTTGAAGTCGTCTGGGAATCTCTTTCACAACTTATAATGTTATTACCCACAATTTGTTTACTTTTCACACAATTTGTTCGTTTATGATATACACCTCTATTAATGTTGTATTGCAGAAAATTGAAGTACCAAGAAATACCTCTTTATTCTTGACAAATAAGGTATCACTTATCATTTCTAAAATATTGGTAAAGACATAAACAAAAATAGTTTAAAAAAATCAACCCACTTCTAGCATCACATCAAAATTATAATATCTGTTATATAGTATATTAGTGTCATTGATGTTTATTGATGATCATTTTTACAACTAATAAAATTAAATACAGTGTCGTAATAAGATATTTAGGAGCTGTAGGCACAGCTGTTTAGGTCGGGTCTCCTAATCTCTTCTCTAAGTATTTTCCTCTGTCTTCTTTATTATTTGTCTCTCCAAAAAGGCCTAAATATTTACATATTCTCTTTACATCTTCCTATAAACAAAAACAATAAACTTTTACCAATCGACGCTAACAAAATGAAAAAAAGGACATTATCGAGTAATTCAACACAATGTGAATCAATCACAAAATTACAACATAAATTTTTAATTTATTAATTTTGTTTATTTTCATACACTGTTATACAATTTCTCGGTTACAAACAGGTACGAAAGAGAAAATAAAAATATTTAAGTCTAGAAAGTTAACCAAAGCAATTAGCATTGTATTACAAGCATAGCAACATTCATGAATTTATAGGTTACAAAAACAAAGAAAGAAGAAAACATAAAAATACAAATAAGACGAAGACGAAACAAGCAGCTATAAGTAAAAGTGTCTCGTAATTCTGTTCAACTTACAACAATATACATTAAATGCTATACGATTTTTAATGCAACAGCTGTACATCGCAATAATCGGTGCAAACTTCTAAATATTTGTTCCTAAGGAGGAGCAAGGCAAAAAATACTGAGATTCGTTAAATTCAGGGTAGGAACTCTAAAATCCCAACAATAGGTCGTCACAAATAATAGTATTATTTTAAAGTTTGTGCAAGAATAAAACTGAGATGGGTATTTACGTCTTCTTTCTAAACCTTCAAGCGAGAATTTCTGCAGCATCTTGTCATGAGAAAATACTCTAATAGAATAGATTCCGTCAGACTTAAACCATAAAGCCTTATCAAAGCGCCTCTAAATCGCTTCAAGACTATTTATATGAGTTGTATAATACGGAGACCAAACTATTAACTCATTTGCCAATTTGGGCAAAATGAAAGCGAAATGTAAGGTTTCGTAGGATGAGATCAGCTTATAGGCAGCTGAAAAATAGACTAAATGTGCGCAACAAAGGACTAAACATATCGATAGATGAACGCCGTTGGAATTTAATAAGGTGGTCCCTCTGAGTCCTCTTTGAAAGCGGGGCCCTGATGTGGATGGGGATTAACCATAAAGTTTGATGTGCCTAATGGTTTATCCACCACTGATTAACTTCGATATTAATTAATTGGATGTTTTTAAGATTTTATTAATATTGGATATTGTATATCCATTCATTATGCCCTATTTCAATCAATTCTATGATATAGCATTATTAGTTGGGGTGGTGCATATGAAAAAATTCTGAAGCCTGTTATTTCAATATCAATAACTTCCTTTCAATAAAGACATTACATTTTCTTCAATAATACTTTTTTGAAACCATAATATTTTTAATTTAAAAGAGTTTGTTTTATAAAATTTCTACCCTTCACATTCTATGGCACAAATTATGGCAAAATAAGCGCGATGTTTTTAAATGAAAATAAGCAAAAGAAATGATTAATTAAAAACGTATGTACTATTAACCTATTGTAAGCAGAACTGAAACAAACAGTTAATAATAATAAAACTAATTAATAAATGTGAACAGAACGGTGTAAATATAATGGATTAGAATAGACATTTAATTTAGGCAGTTTTTAATTTAATTTTTATTTTAAATATTAAAATAGTTTTATATATTTTATTTGATTAATGTGTCTTTTTAACTTATATTTTATTCCATTTCAAACATTTCATTTTTGGAAAGGTTTTTAAAACTTATGAATATTAATACCCCATACATTTTTTATTGCCTAGAATTGTAGTATATTTTATTATATTTATGTACTCGTATATGTGTAATAACATAAATAAAAAAATTCTGAAAATAGCCATAATGTTTAATTTTTGTCCATCAATGCAAATATAATACGAAAAGCAAAAAACGGCATATATCGTACGAGACTTTAATCACTAAAAATTTTACCTTCAGATTCACTAAGAAGGTTTAAGACTTAGTACTGGTTTAAATTAAGATCTTATGGTTGATCAGTTATGTTTTGACAGGTTATTGTCCTGTCATTGTTAATAAGTCGTCGTTAGAAACCTATGAATTATTCTGATATTTCAGCGATTTGCTTGGTTGCCAAAATGATTTTTATCTTGGAACAAGTTGCTGTAATGAATTTAGTTCTAGTATTGTTGAAAGTACGTACTAAAAGTGCCCGTTCCATTATAAATTTGCGAAAGAGCTCAGAAATAAATTCACAGTATAAAACTTAGTTGTATTCTTACACTTGTCAGTAAAAACTTCTGGTTGTCAAATTAGACCGGACTAGCGTTGGAGAATCTGGCTGTTATTAATGTTTTAGAGTCCAATAACTTATGTGTACTGTGTAAAATGTGCAATTATATACTGTTACAGTGTTTTTCCTTATCCTGTTGGTAAAGTACTGAGCAAAATGCAGGAAATTCTTAATTTTCCTACCAGTGCTGAAAGACAGTAAAACAAATAGAGGACAATCGTTGATTCTAGTCTTGATGCCACCCCACTGTCCTGATTTCTGGGCCCTTAACCTTCGTCACGGGTCATGGTATACATGCACAAAAATTATATGCCTTGGGGATGGTATGCCACCGTCTTTCAAGCAGAAATTCATCCCATTGAAATTTGTCTGCTGATAAATTTAGAAAGATTATACAGGGTTAGGGACATTATTATCTACATCTACAGTTCAAATTCAAATTCAAATTCAAAAAGTCTTTATTAAGGCGGGGCTCGGCCAATGGATGCTTAGACCCAACCTGAAAAACACAGTATATTTCAGTATTAAGAATTAAGGTAAATACACAATAATCTATTAAGTAATATAAATGATTATAACTATACATCCCGATATGAAAATATAAAGTAAAATGTTACACCATTATTGAATATTAAAAAGGACATAAACTGAGGACAGCCGTAACTAAACATTGATAACAAATTTCAAAGATCTCTGTAGTAATTCTTAACTTTCTTCTTAAATGAGTTTGTATTAGTAATTCTTTTTAAATTATTAGGTAAAGAATTAAATATGATACTAGAGTAGTACGTAAAAGAACCCTTGAAAGCGGTGGTGGTGTGTAATGGAACATGAAGCAAGGTAGGCTGTCTTCCGGGTGTCATAAATTCTATAAGCAAATGTTAATTTTTCATAAAGGTAGGTAGGTTTGCGTGTAATAATAATTCTATGGAATAACAAGCAAAGTGAATAGTACGTCTTTCCTCCGTTCTCAACCAGCCCAGTTGCAAGTATGATGGTGTACTGTGGTCTCTTCTTTTGACGCAAGCGGCATACCTCATACACGCGTTCTGCAATACTTGTATCCTTTGTTGGTCCTGGCCTGAAAGGCAGGGACCATAAACAACATTGCAGTAATCAAACAATGAAAAAAGAACCGATTCGGTTAATTTTAGTTTAGTCTGAATGACCAATATGTATTTAAATCCATACAGAGACTTAAGTCGGCCCTAGACCAGTTTTAAAATAGTATAAATATAACCAAAGGTTAAATTTTGGTCAAGAATAATCCCAAGCTTTTTACATTTATTTTTAAATTGAATTGTTACTCCGTTTAAGAAAATTTCATTAGTTATATCAACATTGGCACGTTGTTTTTCTGTATCGATAAGTATTCCCGAGGTCTTACCTGAATTAAGAAAAAGGCCATTCTTTTTTGACCATACATTTATTTTTTCTAAATTGTCGTTAATCTCTGCGATGGGGAGAGTTTGATTGCTAGGTGGAAACGATAAATAAACCTGACAATAATCAGCATAAAGCTGGTAACATGTTGTTATTTTTCTAAGCAAGTCTGCAGTAAACAAAATAAATAGAAGTGGTCCCAAAATTTAACCCTGAGGCACGCCACTAGATATTAAATTACTGGATGCAACTAGCTCACCCCCAATATTCATGCTAACCTGCTGCCCGCGGTTAGTAAAATATGAGTTAAACTACTCCAAGACACTGTGTGAAAAACCATAGTATTTTAGTTTTGCGAGCATTAGCCGGTAATCCAGGCAGTTGAAAGCCTTGGCATAGTCAAGCAATATAAGAATAGTAGTCAAAGACCCATCCACGGCGTGCAACAAATCATCAGTTAAATCAGACGTAGCCGACGCCGTGCTGTACCCCGACCTAAAACCGGATTGTTTGTCGGGTAAAAGATTTAAAGCATCAATATAATTTTTTATTTGTTGATACGCTACCCTTTCGGCAATTTTAGATGTTACAGTAAGTATACTTATGGGGCGCAATTCAGTCAGTTCCGAAATGATATTTTTCTTAGGTAGAGGATTCACAAGTGCATTTTTTCCACGTTGTGGAACTTTTCTAGTTGACAGTGAAGCGTTAACAATGCGAATTAGTCCTCTGATACAATATGGTAAACACATTCTTAACATTTCAGAAGATATCCCATCAGCCCCCTTTGCAAGTTACATATTGTAAACTGCTTAGCTAAGCTCCTTTTGACCACTCCTAGCCTTAGCGATAAGAAATATTATAAATACAAGCAGAGTAGATTTTATTGTCACTTCTGTTGTTATAGTTGCTTGCTAAATTGTTAAACTTCTTCCCAAAATCAAATAAATTTGTTATACAGTTTTTGAAAACAGTGATTTTTAAAAACGCCTGTCCCTTGGCCCGACGTATAACTGGCGCAGTCTTGGTGGATTTTTGAGACGTGTTACAAGGGCATATTGTGATCACGGTTTCTTTCAAGAATTTACTCGAAAAAACCTACGGAGAAGAGTCCAAAAAGTGTGTCAATCAGAAGCAGATAGTACCGATTTCAGGTGGCAACTGAAAGACATCGCTGGACAAGAAACAAAGCAGCATACTGAACTTCAGGAGTCCTGGTCAACCAGTCGAGGGCATATCGAAGGGTTTTCCTGGTCTACCGACAGACAAGCATCGCTGAAAGTGGACAAAACTGGGGAGGACAAACATCGCCAAACCAGCTAGATTTAAGGACCTGGGGAGGACAAACATCGCCAAACCAGCTAGGTTAAGAACAAGAACAACAACAAGAACAAGAACACAAATGAAGATTTTCGTCATTTTACTCTTGTAAGTGAAAAATTGACTTTTTGAATTTTTCATTCGAATTTTTTCATTTCAATTTTTGCAATTTTTGTACGGACAATAATTTTAATTCCTTTTTTACAGTGTAATTTCATTGTTAATATTTCTAGTCATTTGTCCTTGCAAAGATTTCACTTTATATTTTTAGTATTAAGCATATTTAATTTTAAGAGTGATTATTTTTATTCGCATATATACTGAGTGTTCCTTTTAAACTTTCAAAATTGATTCCGAATTAGATCATATTACCGATATTCTAAATTCATTAGTTATTAGCTCAACTAGCAATACAATGCCTGAAGTTAATTACCAACTTTTAAGATACCAATCTGATAACGTTCCACATTTTGATGGAAACCCAAAATTATTAAATAGATTTATCAGCGCAGTTGAAAATCTGTTAAAAGCATTCCAAGACAGAACTAATGTAAACGCTACAATAAATACTTGTTTATTTGATACCATTCTAAGTAAATTATCAGGTCGAGCAGCCGAATTAATTGTTTCTCGAACAGAATTAAATTCTTGGGCACTAATTAAAGATATACTAATAACCAGTTTTTCCGATCAGAGATCGATCGATTGTCTAATACAAGATTTAGTAAATTTAAAACCGTTTAAAAACGAAAGTCCAATAATTTTTGGTATGAGAATACAAGATTCTCGCAGTTTATTATTTTCGAAATTAAATTCTGGGCCTGATGATGCCGCTACAAAGATTATAAAAATCCAACACTATGACGAATTTGCATTAAAAACATTTCTCAATGGTTTACCGTACAATTTACAACTTGTTACTAGATTAAAAAATCCAGATTCTTTAGAGAAAGCAATGGCATGTGTTCGTGAAGAAGAAAATTTTATTTTATATAAAAATGCTCAAAATAATCCTAATATTAAACAACCTATGTTTTCAAATAAAAATCAAAGACCTAATTCTATGTCGCAGACATATAGACCAACGTTTATACCAACTCAAAATAATTATTCTAGACCATATAATCCAACGCAAATGTTTCCACAGAATAATAATTTTTCAAGACCATTTTCGAGTTTTCCTCAACAAAACGATTTTCCTAGATTTCCACAACAAAACGCTTTTTCTCAACCGAGACCTAATTTTACAAATAATCAACAAAGTTTTCCAAGAACTCCCTTTAATAATAATCAGAATTTTATGCAACAAAGACCACAATTTAATAACCAAAATTTCGGACAAATGTCGCGAAGAACTAAACTAGAACCGATGGATACAAGCTCAGGAAATACAATTTTAAACAATGCCTTAAATAATCAAAATAAACGATTTACTACACAACAACTATATAATCAGGAAGTTTTGCAAAAACCACCTGATCAATCAAATCAATCTAATGATTTTACTTCTGGAAATATCTATAATTACGAAAATACTGATTACACCGAATATTATGATTATAATAATACCGAACCTGACTATAATCAATTTGAAGATCAAAATGATTACGATATAAATTTGAGTTATTCTGCTAACTCAGACGATTTGCCAAATAATGAGCAAGAAAACCAAAATTTTACCCTAACGAGCCAGAAAACGGATATGACGTAATATTTTTAAATAACTATAACATACAATTACCATTTATTCTGATACCCGAACTAAATGCAAAATTTTTATTAGATACAGGTAGCACAAGAAGTTTTATAAGTCAAAAAATTGCATACGAAAATTTCCCAAATTTAATTGAAGAAGAAATTTTCCAAGTACAAACAGCACACGCAACCTCATTTCATAACGAAGTAGCAACTTTACCAATTTTCCCAACTTTCAATACTCCCGGTATACATAAATTTTATCTTTTCGATTTTTCTGATAAGTTTGATGGACTAATAGGTTTAGACCTTATGCAACAATTAAATGCTAACATAGATTTCAGTACATCTACGTTAAAATTACCAAATACACAAATTCCAATACGCAACGAAAATAACTTGCAATCAAGCTCAAAAAATTGTAAAAATAATTTAACTTATGTCATTGATGCAAGAACGATTCAAAAAATACAACTTCCAGTAAACATTCTAAACGGATACGGTATACTCGCTTATCAACAATTAGGAGATTTAGAAATACCAGAATGTCTTGTAAAAATAGAAAATAATTTTGCTTCTACTACAATTTTGAATCCCAAAGAAAATCCTATAGAAATTAAATTTCTTGAATCTTTCGAAGTCGAACCTATAGACTTAAACGAAATGAATTTTATCGATCACCCCGTATATCCAGAAAAATATGAAAAAAATATTGATAACAAGCTGAAGGCTAATTTAAAAAATATAAGACTAGATCATTGCAATTATGAAGAAGAACAAGAACTACGTAAACTCTGTTATGAATTTCGTGATATTTTTCATAGCGAAGAAATTCCTTTAAGCTTTACAAATACGATAAAACATGAAATTAAACTCACGGACGAAACGCCGATTTATACAAAAAGTTATAGATACCCGGAAATACACCGTGAGGAAGTGAAAAGTCAAATTTCAAAATTATTAGCTCAAAATATTATTAGAGACTCAAATTCACCTTGGTCATCTCCTATATGGATAGTACCTAAAAAATTAGACCAATCAGGTAAACAGAAATGGCGCATGTGCGTAGATTATCGAAATATTAATAAAGTTACAGTCGATGACAAGTTTCCATTGCCGAATATTACCGAAATTTTAGATAAATTAGGTAAAGCACAATATTTTACGACTCTAGATCTTGCAAACGGTTTTTATCAAATACAAATGCATGAACAAGACATCCCTAAAACAGCTTTTAGTACTGATACAGGACATTATGAATTTTTAAGAATGCCTTTCGGACTAAAAAATGCTCCAGCAACTTTTCAACGTGTTATGAATAATATTTTACGCGGATTACAAAATGAAATATGTTTTGTTTATTTAGACGACGTCATTATTTTTAGTACAAGTCTTCAAGAGCATCTTGAAAAACTAAAAAAAGTATTTACTAGACTACGCAACTCAAAATTTAAAATACAACTTGACAAATCTGAATTTTTGAGAAAAGAGGTCCAATATTTGGGACACATAGTAAGTAAAGAAGGTGTAAAACCAAACCCAGACAAAATACACGCAGTAAAAAATTTTCCAATACCTAAAACTACTAAGGAAATTAAATCATTTTTAGGCTTAGTAGGCTATTACAGACGTTTTATAAAAGATTTTGCAAAAATCACAAAGCCTATGACTCGATGTTTAAAAAAGGACGTAAAAATAGAACATACCCCTGAATATATAAAAGCTTTTGAACATTGTAAACAACTTTTAATTAACGCTCCAATTTTACAGTACCCAGATTTTTCTAAACCATTTTTATTGACTACGGACGCAAGTAATTTTTCCTTAGGCGCAATATTATCGCAGGGCACTATTCCCAATGATAAACCTATAGCTTATGCATCTCGTACCCTTAATGAATCAGAAACAAAGTACTCAACTATAGAAAAAGAATTATTAGCTATAGTTTGGGCATGCAAATATTTTAGACCTTATTTATTTGGACGTAAATTTTATATCTATACTGACCATAGACCACTGATGTGGCTTTTTAACTTAAAAGAACCAAATTCGAAACTAATTAGATGGAGATTACGCTTAGAAGAATTCGACTATCAAATTATATATAAAAAAGGTTCACTAAATACTAACGCAGACGCATTGTCACGCATTCAATTAAATATATATGAAAATGAATCAATAATAAATAATCCAGGTGATTCTAACCAAAATATTATCGAATACTTAAGAGAACTTTCTGAAAATCCAGTTCAAGACAAAGAAAATGCTGAAATAATAAATCCTTTGTTTAAAAAACCAAGTACAAGCAAGCAAAAGATAAAAGTTATCTCTGACATTCAACTCGTGAAACCTCAAACCTCTGACTCAACAGTGCATAGTAATCGAGCTGACACCGATAATATTAACCTTAACATTCTAGATGAGATTATCAACAATAAAAGCTTACAATATTTAATTAAAAAATCAGCACATCCTGATATAAAAATACAAACTGAAAACTTTGAAAAATTTAAAATTAATCATGTAGAATTACAAAAGAGTCCTGATGTTATAAAAACTTTTATTAAAGAATATATGGACCCTGATAAAACGTGTTACGTATATTTTCACGATAAAGACTTAATTCCAATTTTTTCTGATGTTTATCTGAAGAATTTTCAAAATCCGAAAATTATTCGTTGTACGAAATTAGTTAATACTATTACTGACAAAGAAGAAAAAATTATGCTTATAATGCATCAACATCAAGGAAAAACCAATCACAGAGGCATTTTAGAAACTTATAACCGCCTTAAAGAACTTTATTATTGGCCGAAAATGAAAAATGATATCAATCAATTTATAAATGACTGTAATATATGTCAAACATTAAAATACAGTAGACTAAAGTCTTATGTCCCTCTTATAAAAACAGACACACCTTGTAAACCTTTTCAAATGTTACATATAGATACTTTCATTTTTGAGAATCAAAACTTTTTAACAATTTTTGACAAATTTTCTAAATTTGGACAAGCTTACCCTTATGATAAAAATGCAAAATCAGTTTGCGATAAATTAATTAATTTTTTCTCATTTTATGGATGCCCCGAAAACATTACATGTGACAACGGTGGAGAATTTAATAATGAACTTTTAAAAGAGTTACTTAAAGCCCAAAAGATTACAGTACATTTTACTACCCCTAAACACCACGAATCGAATTCGCCTGTAGAACGTTTTCATTCAACCCTTATCGAACATTTAAGAATATTAAAAGAAAAAGATAAAAATAAATCTGTTAATGACTTAATGCCATACGCAATAATTGCTTATAATAGCACTGTTCATAGCGTTACAAAGTATACACCTCATGAACTTGTCCTAGGTCATACAAATTCCAGAGATCCATTAGATCTTATTCCTACGACATTTTACTCTGATTACATATCATCGCATAAAGATAAAGTAGACGCAGTCTATGAAAACGTCACCACAAAAGCTGACCAAACCAAAGAAAGAATTTTAGCAAAGACAAACGTTAAAGGAAATGAAGCTCCTGATTTTAAGTTAAATCAAAAAGTTTACAAAAAACTTTCACAGAGAAATAAAAATAAGCCTAAATTTAACGGTCCTTATGTAATAACCGAAATGCTTGAACATAATCGTGTTAAAATAAAAAACGTTAAAAATCCCAGTAAAACTGAAATAGTTCATATTAAAGAATTAAAGAAGCCCCTTGTTGCAGATGGTCCTTCGTGTACGGAGACAACCCAAAATACCACAACTTAAATGATAACCCAGGAATATTACCATATAAAATAGGTAACGCCCAAAAGACAACCAACCACTGGACTTTTATTCAAATTTTTGATATGAAAAACTTAATTACTGAATTTTCTGAAATAAGTAATAAGTACGACATTCTTAAAGAAAACATTAATAACTGTTCTAGTTATAAAAAAGAATTTTATAATTCTTATGTCATTATTGACAATCTTAAGCAAAAAATCAATAATCAATTGAATCAAATCCTTCCAATTAAAACTCGCAAAAGACGAGCCTTAATAAATGCTTTAGGCAGCATAATAAAATGCATTACAGGTAATTTAGACCAAGAAGATGCAGAACATATCGATACTAACATAAATATATTAAAGAAAAACCAAGACGACATAAAAGTTGCTTTAGACAAACAAATGACACTATTTAGTAAATCAATTGACGATTTTCAAGAAACCATTAAGAACGTTTCACATAATCAAGAAATTTTAAAATTACGAGTTAATCAAGTAATAGAAGTAGTAAACAAAGTCGAAATCGAAGAAACAAATCTTTTTGAGTTTTTTCGCATTTATATGGTTTTTTCACAAATAACTACATTTTATCAAAATATTTACGATATTTTAGGAAATATCGAAACTGCAATAACTTTTGCAAAATTAAATGCTTTCCACAATGCTATAATTAATACAAAAGAATTTTTAAATGAATTACAGATACTTAACAATAAATTAAATTTTGAAAAATTGCCATTTGAGCCTATAGCAGAAAATATTCTAAATATAGAAAACACTTTAGAAATAAGAAGTTATGTAAAAGACAATGAAGTAGTTTTCGTAATTGACATTCCGTTAGTCGAAAAAGAAAACTATGATTTATTTCAATTATTTGCCCTACCTATTAAATACGAAAATCATTATAAAATAATTGTACCTAACTTTGAATATTTACTTATTAACCAAAGAAATTTTGGATATTCAAATCAACCATGTAAACGCATTTCTATTAATGAATATTTATGTACTCATATACATTCCGAAAATCTTTATAAAAGCATCCCTTGTGAGGTACAGTTATTAAGATACGAACATAATATCTCTGATTGTAACACCCTGTATGTTGATATTGATAATATACAACTTCAAAATATTGATACAAATAAATGGATTCTAGTTACAAATAATGATATAGTAGGAATTGAAACGTGCGAAGATTCGCAAAATAATGTATTATTTAATGGAACATATATACTAGAATTAAGCTTTCCATGTAGCCTAAAATTAGGAGATATTATTATTAGAGCATATAAAAATGTAAAACATACTTTTAAAAATATTCCTTTACCAAATATTAATAATAATTTGACAAATAAAATACTGTATAAGAAGGTAAAACTGCTCAATCTAAATAACATTAATTTCAATAAATTAAATAAGTTACAAGAAAATATTAATTTGCAAAAACTTGAAAATTCAAGATTATTAAGTACACCCCTATATTTTAATAAAACGAGTATTTGGACAGTTTTACTGTATGTTATTCTTTGCATAACAATAATGTTTTTAATTTACAAGTATCTATGGCCTGTTTATTTTAAAAGTAATAAAGTTAAAGATGATTCAATTATTATTTAGGTCATAGAAACTTTAAAAGTTTATATGTCCCTCTAAGGGTGGAGGAGTTACATATTGTAAACTGCTTAGCTAAGCTCCTTTTGACCACTCCTAGCCTTAGCGATAAGAAATATTATAAATACAAGCAGAGTAGATTTTATTGTCACTTCTGTTGTTATAGTTGCTTGCTAAATTGTTAAACTTCTTCCCAAAATCAAATAAATTTGTTATACAGTTTTTGAAAACAGTGATTTTTAAAAACGCCTGTCCCTTGGCCCGACGTATTGCTCTTTATACTCTAAACTATTCTGGAAATACTCTCCTCAGAGACGGGGGAAATTGGAAATCCCGGACGCCAGCCGCATGCTTATGATTAATGAAATAATCTATGTTATCCTGGGTAGGCGGTATTCGATTAATCGAATGTATAAAAGTTATTTATGTTTTGGGGATCCAAAAGTTCCTCGGGAATATGAATTTCTTTATTTTTTTATGAACGTCCAGTTTATCCAAAGTATTCCATAAAACTTTGGAGTTTTAAAAATTCTTTTTTCTACGAATGTCAATAAAAACCTTTATTGTATGTTCAATAGTAATTTCGGAACATGGTGCTTTGTGTTTTACACATTTTCATTGTGCTTCAATCACCATGGCGATTGAACTACAAAGTTCCCATTGTGCACGGATATTTTTTACAAAGGTGGCGTTGACATCCAAAATCTTTATAATTTTTATTTGTGGAATGTCAGATTGACATTTTTTGACATCTTAAAAGGAAAAATATTACTAATCCCATTTTATGTAACAGTAACATTCGTAGAAAAAGTATAGTGTAAAACTCGCATGGAATGACCATATCCTACTCGTATGATTTGCAGCATTCGCCTGCGGCTCATGCTGCAAACGTCATACTCGTAGGAAATGCATGTCATTCCATGCTCGTTGTACAATATACTATTGTAATTCAGCATTTATATACGCCCTGTTTTCCCTACGTATTGAGGCGGTTACGACATTTCTCATATTTTTATAAAATGACAACTTTGCCTGAGACCGCGTTGTAGTAATATGGACATTCTTAAGAGATTTTCTGTACTCTGATAAAGCTTTGCCTCTAATCCTCATTATAATTTTAATGGTGGGAGTAATCCTGGGGGAAAAATTCTTGGTAATGCGAACCTTTTTAATAGGAGCGCGAATATCGAATTAATCTATAATAATTTGTTCAAACTCACTCATTTTTTTATCTATACCACCCATATCAAATATACGTTCCCAGCCAGCACTCAACGCATCCCGATCACATTCTGCCTCATTTATATATTTTATATCTCTCATGTACAAAACAACTTGATTATCCTTCTTTTTAGGTAGGTCTAAAAAACAATAAGTCAAATAGTGATCCGATAAATAAGATACGTTCATACATCAGACCGAATTACCAAATTAGGTTCATTGATAAACATCAAATCTATGAGAGTTCTCGTATCTGCACTATCTGCAGTAACTCGAGTAGGTTTCTTTATTAACTGAATTAAAGAAAAGGTATTAAAAATCACATTTAAGAAGTTATAATCTGAAGATGATACATTCAAATAATTTATATTAAAATCACCCACACAAAGAATAACGTCAGCTGACATTGTGTAGTCAGCCAGTATGTTCTCAAGTGACTTGAGATCCCTATAATTAACACCTGGTGGACGATATATGCAGCCCAAACTCACGTTTTTGTTGTTAATCACAGACCTTAGCCAAATCATTTCTACTCCTTGCCAAGAGCTCCTATGCAAAACATTCACATTTTTAATATATGAGCAATCCCTTACATAAACCAACACACCACCACCCCTCCCCATCAAGCGATCCTGTCTAAACAATAAATAGCCAGGCATATTGAGCGCTCCATCTGGTATGTTCTCAGACAACCAGGTTTCAGATATCGATATGACATCAAAATTATTAATACAAATTAAATCCTTTAAATCATCCAGTTTGTTCAAAAAAGATCTGATATTAAGGTGACATACAGAAACACCTGATATGGCGTCGTCAATCCCATCCACTATTACATCGTATTCTTGAAAAGATATAGTAAAAAAAGAAGAAAAACTCTGCTATGCGTTCACTACCCCATAATATTAATATAAAAATCGGCGAGAAGTAATAAGATATTGCGGTCGCCGACAAAAAAAGCGAAAAATAAACAATTTTCAGTCCAAAAATGAACTTAAAAATATCAACATAATATACTCAAAACATATTTTTACCTTATTTACATTCCGATATTCTATTAACATTAGAAATAAAACCTGAGCATTGTAAACATATTAATGTTTGCAAAAGAAATCATGTTTATAAAAACCATGTTCAATAAATAATCATGTTTACACGTCACACGCCATACGGGTCAACACAAAATCAAATAATATAAAAACATAAAAGATCAGTATTCAAATATAGGTCTACAACATCGATAAAACCGTAGGAAATTACAAACCAGTGCCACTTTCGACACAAATTTTGGTGTTATTCTTGAGAACAAAAATTATCCCATTCAAAGTCCAAACATTTGACACACCATACTTATCTGCTGCATCCTTGACCAATCTTAATCTGGCACTAGTCAAGTCTTCCCTAACCACAAAACCAGTTTTTTTTCAGGAGCTTTTTCTTTTGATAAATAACTGACCTCACAAAATACGAAACAAAGCTAACCAAAACTCGGCGATTCTTGCCTCTCACATAATTTCTCTAAGATCATTTCTTTTAGTAGTTATATCCATTTTGTTCTTAAACATAGCAATCAGGGTGTCAGACAGAAAATCTTGATTCTCATTCGATTCTTCTTTTAAACCATAAACTCTTAAATTGTTGTATCTACCAGCTTCATAAAAGAAGACAGTTTATCTTCTAATTTCAAAAATCGTGCATCCTTTCGTTAGAAAATTGTATCTGTCTGTTGTTTACATCTTTGTCAAAAGTTCCTCAGAAATACCATCCATACCATCTTTAGATGTAGATTGCACTTTACCTCTGGTCATTTTATCAACGTGAAACAGCTATAATGGTAATCAAACAAAGCACCAACAAACAAAAGGCTAAAATGCACTTTAATACTTATTATTGGTACACCAAACTTAGACTAAATCGACGTTTTGAATGTTATATTTGCGCCTGTGAAAAAAAATTCGAATTATCAGGCCGAAAGTCAGCATAAAACTCAAAAATACGGGAGCGGACACTAAGCACGTGTTTACTGACCGAACATACCGAGAGTGTCATGTATATACAGTTACATGTATAATATATTACATCTACAGTTAAACATCTATGTAAGCACTAGAATGTCATCTGGTTATCTGGAAGTTGGACTAGGACTGCCTTCAGTGCCTTTAGATCTTGGACTAAAACTGAGTCCCACTTGCGTCGTTAATGCCGGGAAACAAATAAATAAAGGACAGTCAAAACGCAGATGCGTTGGCAAGACTAGAATCTATCTGCAGCAAAGTTCACGTGAACATCTCAGCAGACTTGTACAGGTTTGGAGCCTGCATTTGAAATACCAAAAACCTCGATTCGCGACAATCTGGCTAAGTGGATTTTACAACATCAGTCTTACGAGAACAGCATTATACGGGCAAAGACAAATCAAGTCAATGCTGAATATTCTAAGGCTTGTGACGGACCTACTAACCATAGGCGTTTCTAGGTGGGGGCTTGGGGGGGCTAAGCCCCCCCAAATCTCGGATTAGCCCCCCCAAATCCCACTGAGTGGCCTAGCCGCCTATATATAAACCAGGGACTTAAGCCCCCAAATATGTAAACCGGGGGCTTAAGCCCCCCCAAAAATAGAGGTCTAGAACCGCCTATGCTACTAACGGACACCTTAAGGAAATATCTGCACACAATGGGCTTGCATCCAGACCATCAATAACGCTGAGCAGGTTACGTAATAAAGAATAGAATACAACCTTTCATATATATATATATATATATATATATATATATATATATATATATATATATATATATATATATATATATATATATATATATATATATATATATAAGCCGTACTTACCCATTAGGGATTTACAAACTATTTAAGGGAACTCGACACTCAATAAGAGATCTCCGTGACACATCTAAGAATTACTTAACCCCATAAAGATGACAAACATTTTTAACTGGGTCCAGTTCAATAAGGATCACACTAAGACTATTGGCTACAGTAAAGAGGATGTATAAACCTCAACCTGTTGTACCCTTCAGTTAATCGATTAATACCCTTTTCCAGGCAGGTTTTACACTCAGGGTGGCTTAAGAGCTTTTAAATGTTTGAACAAAAATAAAATAAATCCCTAACCTATCGGTTAATTTTAAATTGTTAGAATATAAAAGCTAACATCACCTACTGTTGCTCAGTTGTGTTTAGGACTGCTGACACAAAAATACTATATCTATTTTATGTTCTTTATGCACAGGCAGAAAAATTAAAAATTCATTGCATTTTGCTTCATGTATTTTTGATTTGGATGTAGTCGTACATAATAATCTTTTTCACTGTAGTTATTTTTCTATTCCTTATTAAAGCATCTGCATAGATATTACTGCAGAAACGTTATTTAGCGAATGACGTCTACGTGGAACAAGATTTCATGCAACTTCGTTTACAAAGTATTTCCGTGTGCGTCCAATTAACTTCCTAATGAACAAATAAATCTTTTATCTGCTTTTGTTTGTCACATACAGGGCTTTAAGGGACTTAAAATCAATTCGAATTAAACAAAAATACGGTAAATCAGATATCGAAGGAAAAATTTAAAACCAATAAACACATTCGATTTTACGTTTTACCCACGCACTCCAGCTATCCCTACCTTGAAAAGTCAAATAGCATCCCGTATCTTGTGATATATCATAATACCGGCCGTAAAAATCCTAATCTAACCACGTTTACAAGATTGAATTTGGTCGATCCATTCACGTAATAAAGATATAAATAAATTAAATGGTAGGGGTTGCCAGTTGAAATTTCAAAGTATGGGTAATTGGCAGTAAGGGGGTGAAACGTAAAATTCAATATGTGTGGTTTTAAACTGTCCCTTCGATATCTAAGTTGACATTGTGACATTGTGCGTGTGTAGTATACAAAAAAAGAGGAGAGAGAACGCTAAACATCCCACTTCGCTCGCCGTCGCTATGGCTTTCCGAGACATCTCTATTCAATCGAGCAAACCTGTGAACGGTCTCTTCTGGATGAGAAGAATTTAATTTTACACAATCTTGACGCTTAGAACTGAAAACACTGAAAATTTTACTAAAACACATATTTCCACTACTAAGAGACCCTCTACACAAAAATGTATTACGCCTCTACAGCTGTTTAATCCATGAATGACCAGGCCTAGGAATAGATGGCGGCGTTGCCATTATCACTCTAAATTTCGCCACTTTGCAACTATTACGAAGTTTATCAAACTGGAAATAACATAAGATCAAAAAAAGTCCTCAAAGTATGCCATGTAACCAATCACGCATGTTCTTTTTTTTGAGAGTAATAAATTACTCTTAAAAGATAACATAGGCAAAAGCTATACGTGAATGAAAAATAGAACTGTGAAGTTCTGAAGTTTTTATGATCGAAAGTAACTTTAGAAATGGTAGAAGGGTTAATATAGCCAGTGGGTTTATTCAACTCGGGACGCAATCCAGGATTTTCAGACAGAATTTTCACACATAGTCATGGATTTCGACCAGTTTCGCCAAGTTTTGACTAGATCTGTGGCTTTATTTAGAGAAACAGGAAGTGTGAATAGAAAGGAAGACAGTGCAGACCTAAAGCTCGCACTGCACAAAAAGTAGAAGAACTGAGGCAAATTGTTAATGAACACCCACAAACCCCTTTTCGGCGTTTAAGCCAGCAAGTAAAGTATCCTACGAAATATATAATCCTGAAATATGACCTGCATATGCACGCTTATCATCTAAGGTCAGTTCAATAATTGTCTCCAAATGACAAGCCGCAGCGAATGCAATTTTCAGAGTGGTTTATGGGTAATTTTCATAATACTGCAAACGTATTTGGAAAAAAAAATTACTGACGAGGCATGGGTTTATCTCTCTAAATTTTCAACAAATGAGAATGTGGAGTTCTGAAAATCCACATTTCTTTATAGAGAAGCCTCTGCATTCGCAGAGAGTTGGCGTGTGGACACTATATCGAAAAGAAGGTTAATTGGAACTATTTTTTTAAAGGTACTCTCAGTTCGGTGCCATACCTAATGAAATTTTAGAAAATTTTGTAAAAAACAAGGCAACTTCCAGTAGGACGGCCAGCGACATACAGATTAAAACGGACTAATATTGCTTGAACCAAGAATGACTCCTTTACGGACGCGCGCAGTGCCACAGGAACGCATGCGCAGTTAAAAGGTTACAGGACGGGTCTTAATATTTGTGTATGGTGGTAGGTATATCAGTTCACATAGAACACATATTTATGAAAGATTTAGTAAATTTTTAGTTTAATACGCCGATGTCCATGTAGAAATACTTATGGTAATAGGTCGAAAACTTAAAAAATATTTTTCATAAAGATATGGATGTTACCCGCGTAAATTAAAACTGTGAAAGCCAGCTGTGTGGATCCGGCAATCGCAAAGCGAAATAAAGGTTGCTAGCAGATTTCTATCAGCGAAAAGGCCGACATACCGCCAAGAACCCTTTTACAGTCTAGATTCAACAAAGTAAATATTATGTTTACGTGGAAATACGGCGACACGGTTTTTTCGTGACGCCAAATTGAGACATGCCTTCGATACACCCTTTACTAATTCCAGAATGATACTAAAAACGACAAACGACACGAGACACGAGCACCAGCCACGCCAACACGCTATAATAGCATTTAGCGCAGTGTTGCCAACCGACAGGAAATAAAAGCCGTGGCAAAGGAAGAGATTTTTTATTCACGGTTTAAATTTAAACACGTATTTTTGTTCCACTCAGCGGCAGTTAAAATACCTTTGTCATTTTTAGCATATTCATGAAACTGTTGACAGCTTTCCTTAAAATTAAAATATATTAACAATTCTGAATGAACAAATCCCTCCATTTTTTAAAATGCTTCTCATTTTTTTACCTTCATATTTAGCCTTTGTCGTGCATAAATGGCCAAGTATGCGTTTGGAGTTTTTAAACGAAAAAGTCGTGTTTCTATATGCGCGGCAGTACAGTAAGCTCGTGGCAGTGGCGTGCCGTGCCTTTAGAGGCGGAGGGGGCACAATGATTTAGGGGCGCCAAATTTTTTTCCTTTTATTGGAGAATATGTGGTCATAGTAGGCAGTGAATCTCCAGGGGGCGCCGTAAATTATTTTCCTTGTATTGGAGAGTATGTGGTCATAGTAGGCAGTGCATCTCCGTAGGGGCGCGAGGGCGCCGTTAAAACGAGGGCGGGGGTGGGGGGGGGGGGCTTGTGCCCCCCCTAGCCCCCTCGACGGCACGCCACTGGCTCGTGGCCGTACCTACCTTCGGTTTGAAAAGCCGTAAAAACACGGCAATTGCCGTGTCGTGGCAACACTGCTTTAGGGAGACGCGCTGACGCTACCTGCAGTGTTGCCAGAAGTCATTAAAAAAAAACTTGAGAGTGCTTGCGACTTGCGACTTAACCGCCGAAATTCGTGATAAATCGCGAGCCTGTAATGATTGCACCGGAAGTAAAAATAATAGGATTAAATAATCTTATTCTACTATCATTTATTTTAATAAAACTGAAAAAAATTTTACGATATCAAAATATTAGTAAACAAATTTACAAACTTAAACAAATATCTATCACTTTGTGCTATAAAAAACGAAATATATTTTTTTATAAATAAAAGTGTAAAACTACCACAAAACAAAGAAAAAGAAAGAAGTTATTCATCTGGAGTTTCCATCTTATTTTTATCTGAATAAAATACGTGACCACAACCTAACCTTTTAATCGTATTATTTGTGATACAAAAATCGTAGCAATTTTTGTCTCTTGACAAACTTTTGGTATATAAAATGCCTTCTATTGTTTTCACTTTAGGTTTGTTGCGTAGGTAGTTGAGTTTTTATTAAACAAATGTGAAAAAATGTTCTCTCTACTGCTGCTTTCGAGTGTGGTAAGCAAAAAATCTGAAAAACAAATCTAAAGACCCGCAAATTTTAGAGAGTCATCCGAGATTTTTACTAATGAATTTTTTCCCAAAACAACAAGGTATCATTATCAAAATTGTTTAGTGGGATCTTGACATTCGCCATTCGTTATTCAGATTTTGGATTTCATTTGGATTATATTGGAACTATTTGAACTACGTATATTGAGAAAGTGCAATGTGAAAATAGAAACAGAGTTTCAAACCTCAATTGCAATCAAATTGCAATTTGCAAAGATCAATGTCGTGAGATTCGCTGATTGATATTTCTATAAAGGTAAAAATCGTGAGATTTGGTACTTGATTCATGGGATCGGGAGAAATAACCGAAATCTGGCAACACTGGCCCACGCAAGCAGCCCGTACGAAGCTAACCGAAGCAGACCGAGGACGGACTTCGGCTGCTGCTCCGTTCCTGAATCTAGATTTGTTCGTTGCATAGATAAAGCTGTGTTTATTTGAATTTACTGGCGGACGAACCCGTCTCGTGGTTAAGAATACTATCCTTTTTTAACTACGTTATCTAAACAAGGAGAGCGCGCTGACCGACTGGAATCGGTTTGTCGTTGATGAATTCGGGAACAAGGCTATTCGTATACTGCGCATGCGTTCCTGTGGCAGAGATTTCGCCCATAGTGGAGTTAAATAGTTCTGCGCAACCTATGTATTTTATGAAATATCAGCAGTCCAAGTATGTATGTCGCTGGCCAATTCACGTAACTCTTGACAATTTAAATTTTTTGGAAGAATTTTTCTAAGACGGAATTACTGGTAGTAATATGCCAGTTAGGTGGCCACCATGGTCCTGCGATCTCACGCCGTGCGACTTTTTCTTATGGCCACACATTAAAAACTCGGTTTTCAAACCCTGTGATAAATTTAGAAGACCTGCGGGCTAATAATAATAATAATTTTCAGGAACTTAACAATTCCTCCCAAGTGCTCACCAATGTTTTTGATGCTGTAAAAAGAAGAATTAGAACATGTTTTGAAGTGGAAGGCGGACACGTCTCTCATTTAGTTTCAATTTATAATTTTTAGGTTTTTTGTAGTATATGTTTTTTCTTTAAATTATATATGCCATGACAAAAACAATAATGTAATTTTCTTAAAAATAGAAACTTCAGAACTTGACAGACAGTTTTATTTTTCATTCACCTATACCTTTTACCTGTGTTACCCTTCAAGAGTAATAATAACTCAAGACTATATGAAAGCCATTCTCAAAAGTAGGTAGGGGACCATGTAGCTGACCAGATTAAAAGTAGGCCTGGCATTTGTGATTGTTTTATTTCCACCTTATTACTAAATCAATCGAATTTACACGATTGGAAAAGTGTTATTGAGGGTGGCTAGTTTTGAAATGGAACGACTGTTTAGCGTTATTAGCAATTTTATGAAATGTCTAGACCGTTCAGGAACTGCTGACAAATAATGAAACAAATTATTGTTTTATTAATTGACTAGATATTTTGGATATTTCATGTAATGCTAAACCATTCCTGTTAGTAAAAAAACCTATGAAATTACATCAAGTTGTTAATCGCATATTATTTTAGAAGTATTATGTAACGTAGAAAGTGAAATTCGCAGTTGGTGAAATAAAAATATTTTGCAGTGGAATGTATATACGTTATGTGGCTAAATCTGGACATATCAGGTAAATAACTTACCAAGGTATTTCTTGTCAACACATAAAATAGCGGAAACATTCAAAAAAATTTCATTTTGTAAAACGTAATATTTCAACCCACGATATGTCGTCTCGATGGTTACGCATTTCGAAATTGCCTATTTATGTGTGCTTATCTGTGACAAAAAATTTTATCTTATGACTTTTACTTAGGCTGTGTACCGTTGTCAAACCTGGTTAACCGCATCGGTTTCTCCGGTGACATTAATGACAGATACTGTACAGGGACCGCGTTTCCAATCTTACCAACTTTACAGATTACCGATACTTACGGGACACAAAACCGTAACCGAAGTTGACAACGGTACACGCCCTTAATATTATTTTTCCTGTCATTATAAAGGTGGGTCTAGACATGACGAACGAGCATGAACGAGCACTGAAAATCCAAACGACGAACAACAGTTTGGACGGCGAGACGAGCACTGACAAGCGCCGAAATACAAGACGAACCCGTTTCCAAGGCTTGTCGGTAAATCAAAGGATTATGTTCGTTTGTGCTTGTTTGCATGGATTTTAAATATTTGTCCATGACTATTTGTTATCGTTTTGCTCGTTCGTCATGTCTGGACCCACCTTAAATTTGTTTAGATTTGCTATTGGGAAGCGTAATTTAGGCTTTGATGATGCTGAGTCACAATTTCAATAGTAGTGCTCTCATCATATAGGGCGACCAAAGCTATTTTATTTTTGAAAGTTTTTAAAGAGCCCAATACAATTTATTTTACATTTTTTCATTTAAAATAATAATATATAGGAATAAGTTGTTTCAAATGACGATTTATTAACAATTATAAGACAAAAATTTCAAGACCTAACTGATCAATTAGAACACCCTAAATTTTAAATTTTAAAATCAGAACAGTCTTTAAAATTTTAAATAAATCCCAGGGAAAGTCTTTCCTTGTCTTACAAGTACTTAAAGAACAAAGGGCTAAGACGGCCATGCTTTTGCGAAGTTCGAACAAATGCCACTACCAGAGTGACAAACCTGTAACAACTCGGGATGCACCATGGATTTATTAAGAAATGATTCGATGTTCCGTATACTGTGTAGTGAGCGTATCGAACGTGAAGCCTTATATTTGTTGTTTGTTATGAAAACATCTTCCTCTAGCTAGAGGTACAGTTTACGAACTTTAAGGAAATACGTAATTGAATCAAGAATGGTAGTAGAAAGAGATAAAATAGCATTGGAGTGTTGGAGCTCAGAAGTGTTGCTGTCTGCTGGTTGCTTAGGAAAAACGTCTGCGAACACTCGGTTACACGTACGTCTTTGTCTAATGAACTAGAAAAGAAAAAGTGTGACTTATAGACTTATAAATGACTCGGAGCGACTTTAAATAAACCTTTAGAAATAATATAGCCTATAAATAATAAAACCTTTTTAACTTAAATTTATTCCTATTTAGCACAAAAATAAAATATTTTAGGCCTTTTATTTCTTTTAGTAAATCTTGTGATGCTTCTAACGTATTTTTTGAATTAAAATACAAGGTAAAATAAGATGTGGCCAATGTTTACAAATTGTGTTTACAGTGTCGCTTAGAATGGTTTGTTTTGTCTTCAAAGAATGTTAAATCATCCCGTATCCATTCTTAATAAATCCATGGGATGCACGATGTTTGCCGATACATCGAAAACATCGATACAGCGGACCAAAAGATCGATGTTTTTACATCGATGAATTTTGATTCGATGTTTTGTGACATCAGCGGCAGGATTGGTAGTCTAGATCGATATATAGAAATATTTATGTTTTTAAAAATATATCGATTACGATTTTTTAAAAGTTAATAAACTAGTGAAATTAAATTTTTAGTTTTACAACAGTTTTATATTTTCTTTATAAACATATAAATATTTGAGGTTATGCAATCTAACGTCAAACGTCAAACACATCTGGTGACTGTTGTTGATGTTATTGTTTTTGCCAATGTTGCCATGAAAACCAACATTTAGCAAGCGCGAAAGCCTACTTTCTATTGTGATTGTAGAAAAATATCTTTATTATAATTAAAAACAATTCTGGTGACAGAATAATTAATTTAAACACAAAATATAACACACAAATATTATAAAAAATAATTACCCATTCTTAAAGAAAAACAAAATAAAACAAATATATAAAACACATAGGTTAATAAAACTAAAAAAAACATTTTTTGTTAATAATGATAGATTATTTAAAAACCGAATTTAACATAACACAAAAACAAACAAAATATTATTTTTATCTATTATTTTCTTTTTATTTTAATAAAAAATACATCAATAAGTTCGATACATAGATGCTTTTCAGTCGATGTTGTTTTAACATCGACGAATTAAGGTCGATGCTATATCGATGGACCGAAATTTGTTGCACCGAATTTCGATGTATTGATGTATTTTGAATTTTGTCCAAAATCAGATGAATTATACCAAGCTACAATTTTTTATTTTACTTCAGATTAAACATACGTATTGTGATTTGAGCTGTGCTATTAGCAACATACAGCGTGTCTTCGGAAGTTCTTACCATATGGTAAGAATTTTTATTATTGATTTTATTAAAAAAAGTGCCTCTTTATAAAAAGTTCTGCATCATGAGAAAATAGCATCGTCATTCCAAAATTTGATCTTGGACATACAGGGTGGCTCAAAAATGTAAAAGTCCCAATCCACGTGAAGCTAAAAAGACACAAATTCGTTATTTAAAGGAAAACTGCCACTGTAAATGTACTAGAGTTAACTTTTTGTGTGTTAGAAAATTAGGTTTGGAACATACAGGAGTCCCAAAAATAAAAATATTATCAACTTTACAAAAAAAGTATATCTTCATAAAAAGTTCTACCTTGTAAAAAAGAGCATGGTTATTTATAAACTTGATGTAGGACAATACAGGGTGGCTTAAACAGCTGAAAGTCACAATTTAAATTTAAATTATTTTGCCACCTGTATGTCCTATATAAAATTTTTGAATAACCATTCCCTTTTTTCACAATGTAGAACTTTTTATGAAGATATACTTTTTTTTTGTAAAGGCGATAAACAAAAATTAATTTTATTTTTGGGACCTCCTGTATGTTCCAAACCTAATTTACTAACATAAAAAAGTTAATACTAGCACATTTGCAGTGGCCGTTTACCTTTAAATAACGATTTTATGTCTTTTTAGCTTCACGTGTATTAGGACTTTTACATTTTTGAGCCACCCTGTATGTACTAGATCAAATTTTTGAATGGAAATGCTATTTTCTCACGATGCAGAACTTTTTATAAAGAGTCACTTTTTTTCGTAAAATCAATAATAAAAATTTTTTCCATATGGTAAGAACTTATATAAGTGTTTTAGAGAATATAGCATAATATGCTATAATAATATAATAAATATATTATATTTATCATATTCAGAAAGTTATTTTTAGACTGAGCATACAGCGCATTCACTAAACTTAAGATGTTTTTAAAAAAATTTTTTTGATTAGAAATATTTTTGCCATGTACGAGACCAGCATTTTATGAAATGAAATGTGCTTCTGTCATAAGTTTTTCTATTTTTCCAAAAAAAATTCTGTCATGTGCTCTAAAATATAAAGTGGTAGTAAAATAAAATCGACATCTTAAGTTTATATCCTCTCCTTAAAATAAAGCAATTAAAAATATCATCCTAAGCAAACTAAATTATAAATTTTAATTTCCAAGAAGACTTGAATTATCCAAATAAAGGTGCTTAAGTTGTATTTTGACCCTTGACAAACAATTTAAAAGGGTAGGCAACCCCTTTTCTTAATATTCCCAATTTCCTTTTTTGTTTATTCTGGTTTTGTTTCGAATTCGTACTTTCGTAACGAGATTACCAAGACTTAAGGCAAAATAAACTTTTTCGACTGTGTAATCTGCTAGATAAACACAGATAAATTTTAAAGTTTGGAGCTATGAGTTTTGAAGGAATTTCTAAATAGAAATGGTGTATAACTGAATGATAAGAAGCAAAACTCAAAACCAACATTGAAATTTAAAAAATAAAGAAAATATTAGTGACTTAATGGACTTGAAAATCCAGTGTGTTCTTTTTTTGCATTAAATAAAGAGGACTTCAAGAATAGTGCAGTTACACAAAAAACAATTTTGTAAAAAATTACTAATTGTGGTTATACAGGGTGGTCCAAAAGTAATGATACACAGAGCAACAGCAGATTCCTTATGTCGAAATAATGCGATTTATTTAAACTTGCCTAATTACAAAGTTGATAACAACCAAAATACAGGCTATCAAAGTTTTAATTTTGATTTCAATTTTTTTCAATGATGTCTCAACAAAGCGACATAGCGCCGCGAAATTAGGGATTTGGGAGTTATTTGAGACGAGGAATTCAAATTCGTCCATACTTTTGATGTCACTAGTAGAGGGCGCAACCTACGACATACCGCACTTTTTTCAAATGAAATAACTTTCTTTAAGCTTAGTATTTCGATCTGATTATTAAAAGCATCGATTACCCTACTTATTTTACGTCAAAAACGTATAATTTATTGGAGTCGCTAGGAGTAGCCGTTTTCGAGATAATCGCATTTGAAATTTTCTATGCAATGTATCTAATGGTACATAGTGCAACAGCAGACCCCCAGGTCAATACAATGTGACTTTGTTAAACTTACCCAATAAAAGGGTTGATGATAACTAAATATAGGGTGTCAGAATTTTGATTTTGTTTTCAATTTTTTCGAATAATTTTTGAATAAATCCAGATAACGGCGCGAAATTAGGGATTCGGGGGTTTCTTGAGGCGAAAAATGCAAACTCACCCATAGTTTCTATCTCGCCAGTAGAAAGCGCCACCTGCGGCGCTTCTTTGAAATTATAGAACTTTTTTACGGCTTATTATATTGATTTTAGTATAGAAAAAATCGGTTCTCCTACTTTTTTAAGTAAAAAAAAGGTGTACTTTGTTGGTGTCGCTGGGATTAACTGTTTTCGAGGTAATCGCATTTGAAATTTCCAATGCAACAAATAGTCGTATTTAAGTTGAATGACGCTTTCAGATTTGGATGAATTTGCATTTCTCGCCCCAATAAGCCCCCGAATCCCTAATTTCTCGCCATTATCTGGATTCATTCACAAATTATTCTAAAAAATCGAAAACAAAATCAAAACTCTGACACTGTGTATCTGGGTACTATCAACCCTTGGTTTGGGTAAGTTTAATAAAATCGCATTGCTTTGACGTGGGGAGTCTACTCTGCACTCTGTACCAATATATACATTGCATAGGAAATTTCAAATGCGATTATCTCGGAAACAGTTACTCCTAGCGAATGTAATAAAGTAGGTATACATTTTTGACGTAAAAGAAGTAGTAAAATCGAGTTTTTCAATAGTCGGATCGACTAAGCTTAAAGAATGTTACGCCATTTAGAAGAAGTAGTAAGTATGCGGTAGGAGACGCCAGGGCTGTCTTAGGTCATGCAGGGGCCCCTGGGCACACAGAGTTTGGAGGTCCTCTTAGAAATTCAAAAAAACTGTAATGGGCATGGGTTTCGGCATTTCGGGGCCTCTATCAGCCCGAAGGCCCTGGACTCGTGCCCCACGTGCCCTTAGGGTAAAGACGTCATTGGGAGGCGCTCTCTACTAGTGACATTAAAAGTATGGACAAATTTGAATTCCTCGCCTCAAAAAACTCCTAAATCCCTAATTTCGTGCCGCTATGTCGTTTCGTTGGGTAATTATTGGAAAAAATCGACTACAAAATTAAAATTTTGGTACCCTGTATCTTGGTTATTATTAACTTTGGATTAGGCAAGCTAAGATGAATAGCATTATTTTGACATAAGGATAAGGAATCTGCTGTTGCTCTGTGTACCATTACCTATGGACCACCCTGGGTTTGGATATGTAAAAATATAATTTTTTTCCAGGAAATTTGTAAAATTTGATATGTTGTAAAAATACACCTAAAATCAAATTTTTAAAATTCCATAAAAAAATAATTATAGTAATATTGCTTTTTACATTGTTAAGATGTAAAACATTTTTTTTTGATATTTCTCTACAAAAATGGATATAATAATTTTAAAATTTTGTTCTAATAATAAGGTTATAATGAGTGTGTTTTTTTTGCAGGAATAATGTATTTTTACGGACTCATTTTTCAGTGTACCTAGGCAGTACAAACAATAAACAAAAACAAAACATTTCATTACATGCTTTTAGAATCCTGTGTTTCAAAGTTATATACTATGTAAATACAAAGGGCAATGTATATAACGCCCAGCAATTATTAATAATGGCGAACACGAAAGTTTAAAAATTACAATTTGGGTATTCATAATTTATCATATTGATTGGAAATTATGAATACTGCTTTTATCTGGCAGGGAAAAGAAATAATTTGATTAATGAAGAAAAAACCTGAGCAGGACTAAGCAAATCTGATCAAACCCAAAAAAAGCGAATGAGTGCGGGTTTGCTCAGGTTTGCTTAGATGTTCTAAGGATCTTTTTTCATTACATCTACTAAATTATACAGGGTGAGGATTTTAAAGTGTTACAATGTAAATAAAAATCTTGAAGTGTAATAAGGAGTCAGGGTGGCATAATTTAAAATATGTTTGACATTTACCTCGCCTCCACATTTTGAAGGACGGGTAGCCAGTTTGAATAAATGTCAAATGGAAAGGTATATCTCTTTCGAAAATTTGATTCTTCGTTAAAAACTATGCGTGTACGCAAAAAATTGTTAAATTTACTCTACTGGTTGTATATTTACGAATTTTTGAATAAGTAAAAAAGAAGAGTAGTAGATGCAATTCCTCTCATATTGATATTTTGGTTTTTAGACGGGTTAGCATATATCTCCTAGTGAGATAGCGTTGTGCGAACCCTAGTGAAATCAGAACTTTTGTGTAAAGATCTGGAGTAAAGATTTTTGGTTCCAATGCCGAGAGCGTTGCTGCCGCTCGTGTTTTGTTTACGTACTGCCTAAATGCAATAGCAGTCCCTATAAGTGTGAACTGTAGGTACCTTTATTACAGATTACAAAAGTTCCTATAGGTGTAGGCATTATGTATTGCTATTGAGGGGGATATCTTATAGGTTACAACAGTCTGATGATCCCCAACAAGCCCCAAAGCTAACTGTCTATCCATTATTTTTTGGATGACCCGTACTTCACTAAAAGAACAGCACAGGCTGCTTGTTATAGTGGCAATCATTTTCCTATTAATATGTACGACGCGGCAAAACAAAGAGCATTCTTTTAATTAAAAAGAAAGTTATAAACAATCTAATATCATAGTTATTTTCAATAATAAAGTTTTATCACAAGAAAATCCCAAAATGTAACATTGCTGTCGGATAACTTAATCCTCATCGGTATTCAGAGGATTACTGTTCAACAATAGAAATGCCTATTTTTTGGCCAAGTTCTGGAAAGGAGGATTTGAACAGAGTTTATTGAACTTATATTGAGAAAAACAACATAGTTAATTAAAAAAGTTTTGGAGAAGTCCGGAACTTTTTTTTTGTAGTTGTCTTATTGACTTAGTGCTCATTTCGAATAATTTAAGCTGACGAAATAATATTTATGTCGCAGGAATTTTGAATAATCCTTTTTTTTTGCAATAATGCTAGTAATTTTGCAAAATACCTCGTTATTCTGGAATTACTAAGAGAAACCAGTTATTTTCGCAAAACTCCTAACGTTATTCGTAATGTTCAACAAGAGCTAATATTTATCCTATCTTGCAGTACAATATTAGTAGTCTTCCAAATATTTTAACTCGCCTCGGTAATATCAAGAGACTGAATGATTCTCATGGGTGTTTAAATAGTAAAATTATGTGATTTATTTATTTTATTTATTTATTGAATTAAAAATGTAAATATTAATTTATAGGTATTTTAAAATAATCTTTATGTAATTCCCCGTTTTTTTTTATATTTTTGTGGTTTGTTTTAGTCAAATGACGTGTCTACAGTGAGAACGTAAAGAATGGAATCAATTCGTTTAAAATGCAGGCATTTTTCTTAGAAAAACGCTCGGACATGTCAAATTTTGATTTTAGGTGTCCATTGTTTAAACTAAATTTTATGTACCGGGTTTTCTCTTATATTTTGAACGGGGTCCACAGTCCTCATTTTTAGAGATATGGAAAAATGTTTAATACAAAAATTTTAGGGTTTTATCTAAATCATCACAATTTTCTAAAAAAATAAACAAATGATAATCAAAATGTCAAAAAATCGCTATCAACTTTAATTTTTTAAATAGAACACCCTGTAAATTTTCAACCATTTAGAAAGACACATTTTTTCTGATTTCAAAAATATATAGTTTGTTGATGTTTCTTTAAGCAGGTTTTAAAATATTTAGATTTAAATATTTAGAAATGCTCAGTTTTAAGTCATAGCCGCTCAAGCATAGGTGGCTTTGGAATCACTTGTTCAGTGATCGCAAATGTATAGCTTTGAACATCTTTAAACTTTTAAATCTAAATATTTTAAAAACTGCTTAAAGAAACATAAACAAACTATATATTTTTGAAATCAGAAAAAAGATACCTTTCTAAATGGTTGAATATATACAGGGTGTTCTATTTAAAAAATTAAAGTTGATAGCGATTTTTTGACATTCCTATTATCATTTGGTTACTTTTTTAGAAAATTCTGATGACTTAGATAAAACCCTAAAATGTTTGTATTAATCATTTTTCCATCTCTAAAAGTAAGGACTGTGGACCCCGTTCAAATTATAAGAGAAAACCCTGTACACGGGGTGAACCCTCTTTTTATTTACTTTTTGAATTCTGCTTAAAATTCTAATCATATTTTATGTATTATACGCTATACCTCAAATCAAGACTTGAACCGTTTTGGAAAACAGGACAGTTTACCTTTAAAAATATTAAAAATAATAAATGACAAACTGGTGGAAAAATTATTTCAAAAGATGTTGGAAATAACCTCCATCTGGCAATACCCGAGACAATTTTCGACTTCTTGCAGAACATTTTGAACTACTTGAGGTTCTGTTAATCTAATTTCTTGCCATATTCGGTTGTTCAGGTTGTCAATATTATTTGGTCTATTGACGTACACTTTGGATTTGAGGTAGCGCGACAGAAAATAATCTAACGGGATTAAATGGGGGGTTCAAGACGGCCATTGTATTATATCCCGTCGATCAATCCGTCGCGTCGCCCAGGAAAATCTTTATTTAGATGTTGACCTACCGGGCGAGTATAGAAAACTGTCTTTTTTTCAAAAATGAAACAAATTAGATATAGGGTATGATACATAAAATATGATTAAGATTTTACTCAAAATTTAAAAATGATATAAAAAAGAGGGTTTTATTAAAAAAAGTGTGACAATATCTTCTTTTTAGGTCACCCTGTATACATTAAATTTAGTTTAGGTAAACAATGCGCACCTAAAATCAAAACTTGATGTGTCCAAGCGTTTTTCTAAGAAAACATGCCTGAATTTTAAACGAATTTCCAATTCCGACCTTTACGTTCCCTCTGTATATATTGGGTTTAGTGAAATAATTTGAAATACATACATGCCATATATACATACATGTATGCCATAATACATAAATAATTAATATGTGCAAAAGAAAAGATGTTCTATTACAAATTTTCATGCAGATTTCAAAACTTGCAAAACGTGAACCGTTATGATATCACATGATATGTAAATAAAAGTGCTATCATGGATGGTCTATTGTAAATTTGAGTGTTAACCTATTTTCTTGATTATTTCCCGAAGATTAGAAGATTTCGTGGATACGAAAGATACTTTTGTTAAATTAAATAATTAAAAAGACTGTTCAACAATGGCCACAAAGGACAATCGAATAACTTACCTATACTAACAAACCTATACTATTTTCTTTAGTGCCGACATTTGTTGCATTTATGATGACTGTTTGTTTTTTCTACAAATCTTGACTTTACCTACATCTACAGAAATAATATACACATATACATGACAAGTAACAATATACTCCTTTTTAACATGAGGAATTTTAAATCTGAAGTTATTTACACATCCGTCGTAATTCTATCTAAGTACATACTTTTCCTATTCCGCGTTCTGTTGATTTTGAATTTCAATACCGTTGCATGTTACCCAAAAACCTGTTACTTACCCAAGCAAACCAAACCGTTGCATGTTACAAGCTATTCCGAGAATCTCAAGGTTCCAACATCGAGACTGTTAAAAAGTAACAGGTTTTTGGAACTGTTCCGTAAGCGAAACAGGTACGAAACGCAACTGTTATTGAAAAATATCAGTTTTTACCACCTCTAATATATAACAGGTCAGTGTTGTGACTTGACCAGCAGGCGCGGCCCGTCCATAAGGTCATTTGGTCAATGACCCACCTAAAATTTTCAATGATCTACCTAATAATTTATTTTTTTAAAACCGAAAAATAATCTTTTCTTTGAAAACTCCCCAAGAAAGAATCAAGCCACCGTATACAACGGTGATCAAGCCAAGCTTGCTCCGGACTCGCCGTATTTTAAATTGACCTCATAGGTGTATATGCATTAAAGCTAAGAGAGAAACAAACATACGCGCTTGAGGAAGTTAAAAAGAGACACAATTTGACGACGGCCCATCAATAATATCGCTTTCGGGGCGCGCGTGGTTGTCAACGCCGCCGCGCCAGGTGTCGGGTTGTCGCAAATTCTGGCTCACTAATTTAAATCTGACCAGTCTATTATTAAAACAATATTCGCGATACATTTAATATAAGCTTAACTAATTTTATTTAAGATATTGAGGTTATTACTAATAATAATATTAATAATTTTAACTGTGCCTATTGAACATTAAAACCTACTAATTACGACTTTGACAACAAGTTGGCACGCAGTTGCAGCATCTAACCCATCTATCGATTTAAAACTGCGGGCACGTGCTCTAGGTTGTGTTTCCTAGAGTGTATTTTCGCGAGATCCCGTTGATCTACCTTGAACAGCGTATCACGTGAATGTCACTTAATATATCAATGCAGATATCACGTGACTTCTAGTTCCCGGCCGTTCATGGTTGGTCAACAGGATCTCGCGAAAAAATACTTTTTTTTCTTGTCGATGTCGATGTGTCAAAATTAACTGCCTACATAACATCAGAATTTTTATTTTAAATTGTTCAAAAACTTTAGGAAGGAGATGCCAAAAATACTGTTTAGCTTTGCTTTGGTGTTTTGTGTTATTTGTAAAATACTTTCATTTCTGTATATGGTAGTACTATTCTGTTAGAGAGTCGTTAATCCACAAGAAGTGTCGAGGATGAGAATCTAAAATGGCACATTGTGGGGAATGTAAATTGGATTTCTGTAAACCCTCTAACTTGAGAGATCACGTTAAAAGGAAACATTTCTATTATGCAATAACTAGTGTTTCTATCGTAAATAATTTTTGTTTGAGATAAACTGGATATAATTGCACCAATAACTAGAGATCCATTTGGTTCTGGTACCAAATTTATTCATGTAGAGAATGTAGTAAATGCTTTGTAAGTTTTGGTAATCTAAAGTTTCAAGTTACTGTTTCATAGGTAGGTACTGTAGTAACTGCACTACCTGTTTTATGTTTTGCGGTGTTTATTTGTAGGTAAATAATTTCTTGGCAAAACTAGGCACATTATTAAAAAACCTTTCTTGATTAAAAAAGTGTATTTTGCTTGTTGCGTTGATATCACTAGTTGCCCACAAAATTTTGACCCACCTGTAAAAAAACTCACGGGCCGCGCCTGTTGACCAGTGGACCATAACCACGTAATTTTAAAATGCATGCCAGGCGAAGTCCATGCAAATCAATCAACTCTTTAATGTGACCCAGGCGGGTTACAACCCTTGTACAATTACTAAAACAGTGAAGTAAGATTGCATAAAAGCCAGCCTATAGTCAATATTACGAATAGTTAGTTAGGAGTTTTGCAAAGTTACGTGTTCCTTTTAGTTTTATTGCATAATAGAGCAGCTATCTCAGGTTAACCCAGTGTTGTGCAAAATTACTAGCGATAGCTTAAAAAGAAAACGGATTATTCAAAGTTCCTACGACATTTACATGTCTCAACATTTCTAACTCTTTAATAACACAAAAAGAACAACTTTATTTCATGGAAAAATGAACATTTAAGGGCACATCCAGTAGACTTTCAGGATGACTTCTAATGAAAAGACAAACAGAGAAGATCATTAGAAAAAGAAAATACATAGAAAGTTCAAGGTATCTAACTTAACTGTGACCTGCTTCGTCAAAGTATTTGACAAGGGAAACAGGGGTTCATAACTTTGTTACTACTGAAAACTTTATGAACGTAAAGTTATTGGAAGTTAATACAGGTAAATTTTTGTTAGCTTTATTGACAAGTAAAGCATGATTTATGCTAACATGTTTTAGGTTATTAGGCAAGAAGTTAATTAAGTTGGATGTAAAAGTAATTAGTTCTAAGATAGAAGTTTATATATTTTTAAGGATCTATGTAAAAAATTTCCTGTTTGTGCATAATGTTGGGTACAGTAAATTTGTCATGGTTATATGTATGTATCTCGTATTTTACTTTAATTGTTGTGATGGTAATTAATTATTTATTTATTCATTTGTTATTTAGGGTCAAAACAGGAAATCCATAAATGTATACAAATTAAAAAATAATATGGCCACAACGAGGGTTGTCGTAACTGAGACTATGTGTAGTCTCAGGGATCCTATACTGTCTAAAAGTACAGAGTATAGGGACATTGATTATATTTGGACCGTGTTATATTTCCTCAGTGAGAAAGTGATGCTATCTATCACTGGTTAGGCCACCTTCGTAAAAAAGGCCCTAATAACCTGTCGCCCTTAATGCCACACCAAACACTGCAAGCTTCCCATCCTGAAGTTTTGACGGCCTTTACAACCCGAGGATTTTCTTGATTCCAAGTATTATGACTATTATAGATACTGTCTGTAGCAAAGCAAGCCTCATCTGTCCATATTATCCTGTCAAAAAAGCAGTGGCGCTGGTGAAATTTCAAAGTTGTATATCTCTGTTCCTACTTACTGGACCCGTACCAAATTTAGGGGTTTTAATAGTGAGCCCACTGGGAATGTTTCGGTAAAGAAAAAAACATTTTGAAATTTGCGAAAAAAAGTTGAATTTTTGGTCTGCCCCTCCTAGCAAAAAAATTAATACGTCTAGGTATTTTATTTATTATTTTTTCTAAACAAATTTTACATCATTTTGTCGACATCTTTTAAATTTTGATAGAAAACAATGTGTTAGTAGAAAGTTATAGTCATTTGAATTTTTTGAATTATATTTTAGGTTTAAAAAAATTCAAATGATTATAACTTTCTACTAACACATTTTCTCCCTCAAAATTTAAAAACTGTCGACAAAATGATATAAAATTTGTTTAGAAAAAATAATAAATAAAATACCTAGACGTGTTCATTTTTTTCCTAGAAGGGGCACACCAAAAATTTAACTTTTTTTCGCAAATTACAAAATGTTTTTTTCAAAACATTCCCAGTAGGCTCACTATTAAAACTCCTACATTTGGCACAGGTCCTGTAAGTAGGAACAGAGATATACAACTGAAATTTCACCAGCCGCCACTACAAAAAAGTGTCATCCTTGTATAGGTATAGTTGTTCTAGCATAAAATTACAAAATTTTAGTCTTTTGCGTTTATTTTCTTCAGAAAACGGCTGTTGAACTTTAAGGAACTTTTAAGGTTTATATTTTAACTTTGGACTGTGTAAAATATAGGGTTTAATGATTCACATGCCACCGGTATAGTCAGTCGGGTTTTTATTAAAATAAAGCAGAATATCTAGGTGAATGTGTTTGTCAGGCTGGCGTGCTGTCCTTTTTTCCTTTTGAAATCTTGAGACTTTATTATTTTCCTGCTGGTCCTTAAAAAGGTATTTCGGTTTGGAACTTTCCGGTTCTCTTACAGTCTTGTACACAATGTTCTTGCTATTATATTATTTTTATTGCATTTTATATATTTATATATCATTATATCGTGCCTTTATATATTTTTAATATAACAACCTTTTCTTGCTGACTGTAGTCCATAATAAACAAACGATCTTTCTTTGAACGACTGAAGCACCTGGTTAGAGCTCCTGTCACTTAACTAATAGAGTGTCGATGTTTCCATTTCCATAGAAACGACTTGCATTACCTCATATACGAGGGGTATGGAGGGTCGCTTGAGTTTTGTTTTATTTTTTTAAATTATAGGAAAATCGGTGTAGGTAACTTAACATAGAATAGAGCTCTTAGCGAATAGAATGAAGAAAATAAAAAAATAATATGTTAAGCCTTCTGGAAAATCTTAAGGTTACCTCAAAAATCGCCTATTTCATGTTGAATTGTTTTTCAGATACATTTCCTGATGGTTCTTCTACAAATCTACAATTATTCTAGTTTAAACATTTTTCTACCTTTTTACATATAAAAGTTATCTATTGGTCTAAATATGATCTATTGATATACAAATATAAAATATATTAAAACATTAATATACTGATCGAAATAGGTTAAGTATATTGTGGTTTCTTTGAGAAACAAAAGTTCAGGAAAAAAGTTGACATACGTCCATCTTCCCTCATCATTTCTAGAAATTTGCTTATTTTTTATTAATTGAACTTAAAAATGTTAAGTATCAGAATTTGTCAAGGACTCTTTTTCAACTGATCAAAGGCTACTAATAATTCTAAAATCAATAAATCTTAATGAAATTAGGTTTCTCGTTTTAAATTTACATGAGTAGCGCAAAAAAATATATACACCTCGGGAGAGAATGCTATTTTTTCTTCAATGATTTGTAGGCCTAGGGCTTCGCCCTCTGGCTACAAAACTGCACCTCAGAAAAAATCAAGCATTTTTCACCTTTGATATATAATGTACTATTTTACTCTTCTTTGTTATTTAAACAAAACCATACAACCATGTATGTAAATAAATGCTATAATTTTCTGCATGCACACTGAAAAAATCGTTTGGACTTTTTTTCACACAAAATTGTAGCAAAGTCTTTGTAGAGCAATTTACTCTAATTGGATTATTAGTTACAACAGTTTTTATACATTTCCATACAATTGTCGCAAATGTTGCTACAAATTGGTCTTGGACGTTTTTGAGAACAAATTGTTGGAAAAAGGTACACAATTGTAGTGAAATGTCCCACAATGTTTTTTCAGTGCATACGTAGTTTTTGATGGAATTTAATTTTCGAAAAAATACATCTTTCTATGTGATATTTCAAACTTGCCCCCGACGGGGGGCAAGTTTGAAATATCATTATTACATTTTATCCATTATACGTATTATCCATATTTTAAAAGGCGTTTTAAAATGTGGATATGTCTAACTAATTTTAAAAGGTGTCTCCCTGCCTCATTGCCTCACAAATATTCGAAACCGTTTTTGAGATAATGCCATTGGTAACACTTTAAAATCTTCTATCTGTACAACATATTAAAAAAAAAATTGCCGAATAAGCGCTTTTCGAAAAAAGGTGTATTCTAAAGAAGTTTAAAAAAAAAAGGTGTTTCGAAAAAGATGCTTCTAAAAAAAATTCTTAGGTTTGGAATGGAATGGAATGGAAAATTTTTTTTGCAAAAAATATTTTACAGAAATTTTTGCAGATTTTTACCGTGCATGTCATATCGATAAAAATACTTATTTTTTGGATACGCTCACAGACTTATTGATGAAACACGATATTTATTTTATTTCTTTTACCTCTTATGTTATTATTTATTGTTTTGTCTAAATTAAGCAAGTGAGAGAAAATTTCACCTGTCCTATGTAATCTTTTATTTCATTCTGAAATTAAGATTGGATTTACACAAGCATTATGCTGGTTATAATTAAACAGAATTTAATTTATGAGAACACATAAAACTCACTAATAAACTAGGTGTCATATTGTCCCAACGCAAACAAATTAAAGGGGTTAACAATTTTGTCTTTATGTTTACCCCTCTCTTAATATTTTCGTTTTCCTTTCTGTTTACTCTGGTTTTGTTTGAATTTGTATTTTCATTACGAAATTTCCCAGGATTTTGGTCTTAATAAGTTTTTGTCGTTATGTAATCTACTCAAGGAAGAAATACGGAACTTGATCTGAAATTAAATGCGGCCTTGACAAAATAATAATTAGAAAAGGTGAATGGCTGCCCCGGCTCAAGCATTAGAATTCACATAATCTAAATCAACAAATTTAAGGTATATAAAGACAAATTTTATCATAAAATTTTGGGGAGAAGGGGCGCAACATATTGTGATGTTTTCCCATTTATTCGTAATTTTTTAAAATTTCTATACATTTTATCATATTATTTATTTTATATTTCGGAAACCACTTGCATATTGTTGACCTCGCCGTTATTTTATGAACCCTGACCAGTTTGTACTGTTTGTATACTGTTTTTGAGAGATTTATATATACCAGGGAGATGCAAAGGAAGAGGTACGGTGGTGTCGCGCTAACAATACCGTTAGCACCAGCCCTTTAGGCCGAACAAGTTACCACGTCGAAAGCTGCCCCTACGCAGTATCCCTAGCCACGTGTTTTGGTAAACTGCAGCATAATTTATCACCCCTACGTGACATTTGGTGGAGAAGCGCCGTGTCCTTAGGCATCCACGTGATATTTGGTGGAGGTACCCCTAAGCTCTATACGTAACAATATGGGAAAATTGTAATATTTGAATACGAAAATTGTAAAAAAGTTCCTTATTATGTCTCTAATCCAAAATTGTTTCCATTAATCGTCTTATAAGTGGACCTTAGATAGTGTAAGAACAGATACGTTTATTTACATGTCTTGCCGCTAACAACACCTCACAGTCGCTGCAAGCGACTATAAGCAACTCATATTGTTAAATAAATGGATACTTAACAGCAACATTGCCAAAATTTGACCAGCATTAGGCGTCATCATAAAAATCCGCTTTCTCTAACTTGGCAACCCCGCATAACGATTGTACAAGATGTGCGCCATGCAATTCATGCGAACGGTGCTACTTTAACTATCCATCCTCACCATATCACTGTCTTTCTTTCTCCTATACGCGTATCTTTCTTAGAAGTTGGAAGGTGGCGATAGAATGATTTATGACTGAATAAATAGTTTAGTCTGTTATTTCCATAATCAGAGGATGTAACGGAAGTGTTTTAACGGAAACAGAAACGGATAACAAAATCTGTATTAAAAAATAGAATTGCTTGATTTTATACAAAAAAAACGCACACTCAAATACGCTATATTTGAAATTGAAAATGTTTGTTTTGCTAATAAATGAAACAGCTCTTTTTCACAACACTTAGTAATAAATTAATAGAAAATATACCGTACAAATAAATATAATAAATGAAAAGCGTATAAATCAACAAAATAAATGAAAGAAAGAGAAGAAGAGTGAACAGGACAATGATATTCTGACAGGCGTCTAATCAATGTACTTAGAAATTTCGAATCAAAAATATACAAAAAAAGTCATTGTTCTGAAATCCAAGAAATCCCAATTACCGATAAAAGATAACGTTAAAATCTTACTTATATCTGTTAACCCCAATCCCCATAGTTAAATTAATCCCTTAAATACATATTAAATTAAGTTGTTGGTTAGCAATAATGCGACTTGTGACCGGTGCGGACGCCCCCATCGATCAAAAATCCATTAGACCACAGAATAAAGACTAGTTTCTTGACCACCACTGAAGGTCATGATCCCAAACTCCGAAAGTACTACCTAAGTACCCCTCTTAAAATTTTCCTTTTAGCCTAGCTTACCGAAGCCTACTGCATGAAGCTGTTGGTACAGGAGGCATCAAAATAAAGTTGTACTTTGCTTTTAAAAGATTATGCATATTATAAAGGTTAAAAAACTATACTAACTTATACTAAGGCCTGCTTGATCACATGAGAAAAACCTCCTTTATTTAATAAATTAATTGCTGTAAACAAGGTAGGTAAACTATGTATTCAAGACCCATTAACAAAATATTAGATTTACAAATCTGCAATCTCACTCAGCAGATGTCCGCACTTGATTCCATTTTTTATCAATAAAGAAAACGATTGGTTATATTGCGCCAAATACAAAATTACCAAATATATATTTCTGTTTCCTTTCTTAAAGACCTCGGAATATTTATTTTACCTACCAGACCATAGTAAAATAAGAGGTTGTAGGCCATTATTTCTTTTCGTCCTAAAATATATTTTAAAAGATATATTTACAGTTCCCAAGTTTAGATAACCGACCTTTTAAAATTGTATGACCCTTAGGATGAAAACCATATGTTTAAAATTCGCGAGAACAAGATTTTAGCTAAATATGTTCATCCCTAAATTGATGAATAATAAACATATGCCCTCGTAAACAACTGTTCTGTTACAACTATATTATATTCCACGATGTAGAGTACTTTATTTAAACATCCTTGAATACAAAGTAACATCGTTTCTCTACGACATTAAGCAAAATTTTCGAAAAGTTGATATTAAGATTGTATTTTGAAAATTAATGATTTTTTGAAAATATTAAAAACTCTATATTTTAATTTACTTATTTTGAATTGTTTCGTTTCAAATAAAATTTTGTAGTTTTCGAGCTAGTAAAAAAAATTAAACTTTTTAAATAATCTGTTAAAAATTGTCATTTTTCATGTAGAACTTTGTTGTATAAAATAATAATGTGTGCGTAACAACTGGATTAGGTCTATCTAAATGCTGATGATGATGAAAGCCTCAAGGCTTCCTTAATGACCCCAACATCTTATTAATGACATCGAAAAGAGGGACGAAGTCAGTTACCTCGGCGCTCAAATATAAGAGGGGAATAATAAGGGAAAAGAAAAGAAGTCAATTATTACAGAATCTACAAGGGAAATACTAATTCAGGGCTTGTCTCTTCTATTGCTGCCTTAGGCTACAAATAAAACTTTACGAGTTTTAAGGACATTTTGCAGTAATTGCAAAGGTGGATGTTTTGTTGTAAGAGAGCGTGTTTAAATTTAAGGCGGTACTGTTCCTAACTATTAAACTGATGTATAGGCTGCTTTGTACAAAAAAAAGTTGCAAATTTCGAATATAATATATTAGCAGCGGGTTGCAGAAAGGAAATGTAATTGGTGATTAGCAAACACCGTGTTACATTTTAATATACCGTTAAATTTTTGTCGCTTCCCATGATTCAATTAAAGGTGGCCATGACCTGCGTTAAAGAGAAGTCTCTTAATATCGGCGTTTACATTCGGACAATCGGAAATGGTCGTATAGCTGCCGAGAGTAAAAAGTTGTATCTAACCTGTCATGTGCTTGTTTTGAAGTGCAATTGTGTGTTTTTTAATGAAAAACAGCGATGGAAAAGAACATATCCTGCCCTTATACTGAAAATGAAACAGACTTATAGCTAAAAATAGTACTGAGCTAAGAAAATTTTATTTTTATTTAAATAATGAAGTAGTAGCAAAAAATGGTTTAATCATAAAATTTTGAAAAACGACAATTAGAAATAAATACTAAATTATATAAATAGTTCCCATATTGTATGTTAAAATGCACATTATAAATTAGCTTTATATTTCCTACATTTTTGTTATACTGTGCATACTCCGATACAAAGGTAGTTAGTTAATATTGATATATTAACTGTCCATCTTCAATACAGACATGATTGTATAAATTTAACTTCAAATATGGAAGAAAGGATTTTTTTTTTAAATTTTCATATTGGAATGCAAAATTTTTACAGATATGTTAAAAAAACTGGAATGGATGAAAATTAATAATTTTTTAAAATACCAAACATCAGATTTTATTTATAAAATGAAACAAGAATATACTACTGCATATTTTAATAATTTATTTCAAACTTTTTCAAATATACATAGTCATAATTCAAGAGGGAAATTGCTCTTGTTTTGGAAAATACCAATTTAATGAGCAGTCATAATTCAGTATTTGTAATGGTTTTATTTAATATAATATTTTAGATAGTGAATTAAAATTTATAAAGAATATTAGAAAATTTCACATTTTATTAAAGACTAATATTTTTGGGGGGCATTTATAATTTAAAGTAATAAAGTTAAAACTTTGTGATGTGTGGGTTTATCAAACAAACTATTGATGGTATAAAGAAGAATGAAGTATTATTTGGAAACTAAAAATATGTAATTTAAAGCATTAATATGCTAATAACATTATTTGTTTTGTTTTTAAATTTCTTAAGTCTAAAGATAGGTAGATAATTTATATACATTTAAATAATTTAATTTTAAGGCTTTTTAATTAAATAGTCATAGTAAAATTGTATTATTCTACTCGCGGTAATGACTATTATTTACTCGGATGGTTTACGATAATCGCTTTCAGCTCGTGTCACAAATTTCATCCTTGTAAATAATTACTGTCATTGCCGTTCGTGAATATAATACTATTCCTTACAGTTTAGAAATGAATATTTCCTAAGAGTTATTTTTCATTGCTTCCTAGCAACCAGGCGCGGCCCGTCCATAAGGTTATTTGGTCAACGACCCACCTAAAATTTGTAATGATCTACTTAATAATTTATTTTTAAATTTTTTAAAACCAAAATAGAATCTTTTGTTTCAAAAAAGTGCTAGTTCCATGCGAAAATTCCTCAAGAAATAATCAAGCCAAGCCATCGTCGAAAGTTTATCCAAGCTTGCTCCGGTCTGGGTCGTATTTTAAATTGACCTCATAGGTTTATATGGACGATTAAAACTAAGGGAGAAACAGACATACTCGCTTTAGTAAGTTAAAAAGAGACACAATTAGTCGACGGCCCACCAATAATATTGGGCCACTCACACTATGGAAATACACTCAAACTGCCCCGTAAAATATACTCTTTCAAAACATTTGGTTCGGAAAAAGAAAAACTAATTAGGTAGCTAATATGTGCATTGTATTTGCATTGTACTAATAATATTAATTAGCGGTTAAACATAAAAAAGTATAAATAAGATTTCTGTCAGGCCAGCGCTAGGCATTAAATTTAACGGCATCGGACCGGTTTTCTTACATTACCAGCGTCCAGAGGTACAATCTCAGCGAGTTGACCAGAGGGTCGAGGGTTCGAATCTGTGTTGGGACAAAAATTTTTTTTTAAATTTTTGTTATTTAAAAAATTAGATCGGCTCTAAAAGTTGTTCCTCGATAAAATATTTTTAAAATTGTTGGCAATCTCATATTTACTACAGCTTACAGCCTGCACTTGCGTAGACAAAGGTCGTATTACTATGTTTAGTCGCCAGTATTGTATTTTTTAAAGAAAACGGAGTTTCGGCAGCGTTCCTAATTTTATTTTACGAATAATCATACTTTCAGCTGATAATTTTGTTCTGTTTATTCTGGGCTTTTAGTACAAGGCGCGACCTCTATTTAGGAGATGCTAAACGTGTCAAAACGGGAAGCCGCTAAAATCTACTAATCTAGAGTATTAAAACACATAGAAAAAAGCCATACACATCTAGAGTAGTAATGTTCAATATACTGCAGTACCTATTTTATGTTTTTTGCAGTGTTTATTTGTAGGTAAATAGTTTCTTGGCACTTTATTAAAAAACCTTCCTTAATTAAAAAAGTGTATTTTGCTTGTTGCGTTGATATCACTAGTTGCCCACAAAATTTTGACCCACCTGTAAAAAAACTCACGAGCCGCGCCTGCTACCAACGACTAGATGTATTGTAATATTTGCTTCTTCTTCTTCTACAAGAAATCTGTTAGAAATGTCAAAATTTTTTAAAACGATTGGCGGAAAATTTTTTTCATTAGCTAAGGAAGTAACTATATTTTTCTAATTTCTGCAGAAAACAATGGAAAACATTTCTGTTAAAACTAATGTATTTATTTTGTGTTTACCTGGAACGTTTTCTTAGCTAACATTTTTTTATATCGGTCCAATCTATCTGAATCCCACACGTGGTTATTTATTGCACGTTTAGAGAAACTTAGAAAAGTTGCAAAAACAAACAACGTGGTACAGCGTAGGTGTCAGGCTAAAGAACGTTTTCTATTTTCTGTGCTTTTATTTAATTCTATGTTTCGAAAAGTAATTTTATCAAGAAATAATGTTATATTTGCAGGTAATTTAAAAATAATATGAAATTTGGTTGCAAAAATACTATAATCAAGAATTAGCTAATTTTGTATAACTTCTCCTGAGCTAACCCGAGAAAGCATAAGCAAATTTATCCATAAATTTCAGATAATATGATTAAAGAAATTTTTATAAATTGCTATTAGGAACAGAGCAGTTCTGTAAAATAGCTATTTGTGTATTAAGAGCGCAAAGTGATATTGCCGCTCTGAGCGAGAAGTTAGACGCGCGACGCGTAGCGGAGCGCGGCTATCTCGCGAGAGCGGCAATGTCACTTTGCGCTCGAATTACACACATGATTTTTTCTACAACCGGTATTTTTATAAAAATATTTTGTAATGTAATTAATAATTATTGATATCAAATTTGACAGTTTATATTTTGTGTCAAAAGTCGCAGATACGCTGGACGTTTCTTTATTATTATTAAGGTGTCCATGGTAACTAAGCGAGCGACAAAGTAACTTTGTCGCTCGGCGAGCGACAAAGTAAAACAAACGCTTGTTCCTCGAAAATGTCCAACTTTGCGCTTTCTTTTGAAAGCGCAAATTTGTACTTTTCGCTCGGTTGTAGAAAAAAATATTTAAGATACGAAAATAGCTTCCTTAGGCAATAAACCTTTTTAAGATATGCGCGATAAAAGAATGAGATACAAATTGTAATGGCTAATACATTTTACTGCAAGTTACATGATACAGTTTAAATAAAAAGAGGTTACTTACGCAGTGGGTGAGAAGTACTCTGGGTGCTAAGTACTGCGGTTTTTGTTTCAAGAAATTCGAACAAATTGAAAAAATATCAATTTTTGTACAAACATGTGTAAAAATTTGGAATTATTTAACCACCTGAAAGTGCCCTGCATAGTAAAGATTACATAAATAATCCTAAAGCAGCTATTAACTGGGCTACATGCCCCTCCTAGTGCTGAATCACATAGCAACATTTGCCTTATTTTGTTTTAACATGGTTATTCAAATTCAAATTTAAATTTAAAATATGCTTTATTGTCCAAGATTAACTTATTGACAAAGCTGTGTATAAAAATTACAAATACCAAAAGAAAGACTCTAAAAAAACACCTTGTAGCAGTCAAAAGATAAAAAATCACATAGAAAAATTTTAAAATCTAAATTATTTAAAATAACTTTAAAAACAGAACTAAATAACAAAAATTAGAAACTATCACAGTAATACTCAGTCAAAGTATAATAAGCCTTACCAGCCACAACCTTCTTTACCCTTCCTCGAAATCGTCCAAGACGGGCTTCCTCTCTAACAACCAGAGGAAGATGGTTAAAGATCTTTTTACTTTCATAAATTATAGATTTCCTTGTTAATGATAATTTTGGCACTGGGAGAGGAACATCCATTCTCTGCCGGGTCATGTAGTAAGGATTCGGATCCATTAACCTTTCTTTATTCTTAAATATCAAGGTTACAGTCTCCAATATAAAAAGTGACACTAAAGTTAAAATTTCCTCTGATATGAACATCGGTTTACACGGTTCTCGAAAGTTCATTTTATATTTAGAGCGAAGAGCTCTTTTCTGTAATATAAATAAAACATCCAGGAGAACCTGACTACCCGTTCCCCAAAAAGCAATGTCATACCGAAGACGAGAGTCTATAAGAGCATAATATACACTCTTTTGCCATTGCTATACCGAGCTCTTTTGCTTGATGCATTAATATGTCGTCAAAATTTTAGATCATTGTCGATGGTCAGACCCAAAAACTTTGCGCTCGATATATCCAATAACAAGCAATAACCAATTCTCGGACTCACCATGTCACATTTAAAACAGACAATACTGGTTTTGTCAACATTGAGGGTAAGTAAATTGGCGTCGAACCAATCTTTGACCTTAGTTAAATCAGACGACACTATTTCCAATAATGTTTAGGTATTATTATCACGGTGCCATAAAATAGTAGTGTCGTCTACAAATAATGTAAATTTACCCCTTTTTCACCAAATCATTTATATGAATTAAAAACAGAACCAGCCCCAATACCCATCCCCCTGGACCTAAGCATACCCAAGCAAATCCCAAATTCTATAACTCTACTATCCGATGCAACTGTTCAAACTAAAACCTTTTGTCTTCTATCTTCTAGGTAAGATTGAAACCAATTCATAGCCACGCATTAAAAACAGACGACTACCCTTTCGTTAGTTAGTCCCCCAGCAATTAACAACACTATTCCCTTTACTACAACATTTAACATAATATTTCATGAAACATTATATAGGCCTACACGTACTAATTTTGACATTCATTACCAAACACACTATGATATACCTTTGGTCATTCGTTTTCGGAATCAATTAAATAATATTGGGTTACGTGTCCAATAGAGTTTGTAATGAGAAAAACTATAAAATTTTAGCATCGCATAATATCCTTTATTATGTAGCTAAGAAGTTAAAGGAAATAAAAAGCAAAAATAAGCAAATATATGACGGAGCTCAGTCCTAAATAAGCTTAAAGAGATATAAATAATCACATTGGGACCGAATAAAAGGAATTTTATGTTTTTCTGAACCCGGCAAGACTGAATATATAAATATCTTATAAAAAACAAAGCCCCTTAGTTTTCATTCTCGCAACATAATAATTTACGCGAATATAGCTAGTAAAGCTGGTAGTAGTTAAAAATGGATCTACGAGGAAATGAGAAACACATTTCTCAAAACCACTTTTTTTAAAAATGAATCTTTAGGAGACCGTTTTTTCGAAAATACAATTTTTTAAAAATATCTTTCTAAGAATGCACGATTTTTGATAAACATATTTTTCGAAAATACTGCTTTTCGTAAATTGAATTTTATACTTTAATAGAAAATATTCACGAAGGAAAAAACTATCCTGAGCAAATTTAAAACTATAATGGCTATGTGTCCGTTACAGTTCCGCATTCGTGCCATATTTTGCGTCCTAAATTTTTTTTACTCCCTTCCGAATTTTAAACCAGAATACAACTCAAAATCCTATTTACATTTTAAGTTTGATATTATTATATATTTTATCTTTAGGCCAGATTTAATGATTTTTTCATCAAATTGTAACAACCGAACCTGAGAAAACCTGATCATATTCGTCTTTTTGGTTTTGGCCAGGTTTGCTTAGGTTTGCACAAGCTCTTGCGGTTTGATGGCGCTCTCATGGTTTGAGTCACATCTTACTAGACGCTATCTGAGGGGTTTTGTAGGAAATAATTGTTCAGTGAGCCAGGGCATAGACTGGGGAGTGCCCTAGGCGTCTGTTTTGGGTGCAAAAATTCAAACTTTTTTCGCAAATTACAAAATATTTTTTTTCTTCACCAAAACATTCCTAATAAGCTCACTATTAAAAACCCTGAATTTGGCATGGGTCCCGTAAGTAGTAACAGAGATATACAACTTCAAAATTTCTAAACATGAATTAAATGAAAAGGACTATAAACACCGACTCCAGTTTTATGAAATTATGCAAGAATAGTGCAGCAAGGATCCGTTTTTTCTATTGCGTTAAAAACCTTTATGTCGGTTTATTTTAATTACATACAAATTCATAAAAGTAGTTGGGTTGGTTATATTTATGGCCGTAATTATCTTGTGACAACTTTTTATTGAATATTAAGAAATTTGCTGATCGTACTTAAGCTAAAATTATCTACCTTCTAAACAATGTATCACATAACCTAAGTTTTATTTAAAAATATCGGCGATGATATCATAACTTTGACAGGTGTCAAAATTTAAAAAATTTAACATCATCATTCTTTAAAATTTTAAAATCAAAATCAACATGTTTTTGCTTACTTCCTTAATATTTCCTGTTTTCGATATGTTTTCAGGTTTCCAGACTTACTATCCTCACTGTATATAGAAAGCACTTATAGGTATTGTATTATTTCTATAACCAAGCTCTATCATTTTTATACAGCCATTTAAAATCAGTGAAATTAAACTTAATACCCATAATCGAACTCAATTAACGTCTCTTTCAGCATACCAAGGTCCCACAGAGATATAACAAATAATTTTCCGCGCCCAACAAGTGTATACACACGGGGGAGCCGTTCCTCCTTACCCCGCGGGGTCCAAATTCGATCCCCAATGCGCGCGCAATGCTTTGCCCGGCCAGCCATGGTCTACCTACTTGTTACACGGGAGTCCGGAGTTCTGACGCGTTAGCTCCGGAAAATAGCTTTTAGCGCGATACGACCGATTTTGAAATTTCGTGACGATAAGAACTTGACAACAAGTTATTCTGAAATTTTCGCAACCCGAAAAGGCCAAAATTACATATTTTATTATTTTTGACGATTGATAATTCGTATAATTTATGACATTTTTTGTGATTTTTTTCTGAATGCGTTTGAGAGAACTAGTGATAAAATTGGTTACCGAATATGTTTTGCCGATTAGCTTTGGTATGACCGCTTGTATTGAAATTTTAGCAGGACCCGTGTTGTATGATTTGGCGGTTTTCTATACAAGATATTTTTTTATTTATTTGCCGGTTGACGAACTTTGGTTTTAATTTTCCCACGCTGCAGGTTGAATTTCTTTGTCTTTTGGCAGCTGCAGGATGGAGGCTACAGGTATTTAGTTATGCACAATTCATTATTTGACTATTTAAAATGTAATTTTTAGGCGACATTGTCGGATAAACCTTACAACTACATGTTTTAGACTTAGTAAAGCAATAAATGTTAGAGCTACATGATTTAGATTTAGTAAAGTTTTAAAGTTCGGATGCGGGATATCGTTAAGTTACGGAGAAAATGAGTTTATCATTTGGAAATTTATGAATCTACTCGTGGGATTCCTGGAGTTCCAAAACAACTCACCTTCCATTAGGTTTTTAGTTAAGCATTTTTTTAAATGCTGACAATGTGTTAGTGTTAATATAGGCTGTATCATATATTATTTTGAAAGTTTAGAAACGTTTAAGAAGTCTGGTTTTCCGTAACATGCATGATAATAATAATTCTGCCTTTTTCAGTGGGTATATTTAACATTTTCTATGAAATTAGCCTTATGATGAAGAAAAAAGTATCTGCTAGCAAATGCTCGACAGATAAAGAGAAATAAACCATTTTTATATACACATATATACAGTTTTTGACAGACTGGAACAAGAAAAAAATTAAATGAATCTTCAAAATGAATGAAATTTTGCAAGATACGTTCGGGAGCATAAAAAATTCGAAAATGTCCCTTTGAGTAAGAGTAAACTTACCTGGTTTATCAGTTTCTACCAAAAGTACAAATATGAAATATGTTTTAAATTAAACCTTACGCCGAAGTACAAGATTTCATTAAAAAATTGAAATATTAATAGTAACGAGTTTTATCACTTTATTTTTTTAAAGTCCCAACTATAACAAACATAATAAAATTATAAAAATGGATATTTACACTTAAAATTTGGTCTCCCACCCATAAACCAGAAACTAGTGTTTTCGCTTCATCTCCATCTTCCAGTGTTTGGTAAAAGTGGGATTTGAACGGAAATAATTAATTTTCTTTTAAGATCATCTGATTATGAGTTCTTTCACAACTTCTAGAAGATGTTTAGCATGATTTCTAAGGGACATCATAGAAGATTTTTTAAGAGACAGAAGAAATAAAACTGTGGCAGCATCGTTTGGGTCATATTTTGTCTTCTTCTTGAAATTCAAAACCGAATCTTTGGAACTTTTTTTATTGTGTTGTAGATTGTCAATTGTGTTGTAGATTGTCATTTCAGTTACTGGGATATCTACAAATTTCTCCCTAAATGATTCCATGATGTAGCGGTATGATACTTGGCCATCTCTATAACACTGGACTATAAAAATTCTTTGTTCAGTAGCTATCATTTTGATGAGAAATATTTTAAATTAAATAATTGCTTCATTTAATAATGACAAACGTCCATAGGCGTCATTATTGTTTAATATGTAGAAACTAGTACTATGATTAAAGGTGTGAGAGAGAATAGTTGGGACTTTAGAAAAAGAAAGTGTGCATTTTTATCCAGTTTATTATTGACAACATTTTATTTAAACACAATTTCTGTTAAGATATTTTCTTTTAGTTAAGCTGCAGGATGGCGATTACAGGTGTTATAAAAATATTGTACATTATTTACATCTAAAATAAGCAGAAGGTTTATTGTTAATACGAGTTTAGAATGGGTATCATTACAAATGAATTGCTAAAATAAAGACATTTCAACATTTAGAAATAGTTATACTTGTACCATTTTATATTCTGTCTCTATAGACTATTAAACTTTAATTTTTTATCCAGACCATATTTTATCAATAGTACGAGCGTTTTATACTAACTTCAATTCATGATTTTATGAATTTAACAGTAATGAATTTCCTTGGCAAGAAATATTAATTCACGAAAACCATAGTCAATAGTGGTAAATCTGGGATAAATGTATTATATTGTAGGAATTATCGTTTTTATATATTTGATACATTAACGGATCTCACATATGTAGTTTATAAAACTACTGTTTTGCTACATCAGTCAAATAAGTCTCCATACACTAGCAGCTTTTTAAACATTTCTTCCATTAATTATTACTAGTTATTCGGAACTATGAACAAAACATGTCTAAATTAATATTTGAAGATTTGAATAAAATACAAAATGAATGCGAAATATTTTATTAAAACGCACACCACAATTAAAAAATAATAACAATTATCAAAAAAGTCTTCAAACTCTTAATAATAATTAATATTAATTTAAGAGAAAATTACAGTATCTTTAGGGATATCTAGTGGGACCTTTGTTAGCTGTGATAACCTCATGTAATCTTTTTGAGATACTTGCAACCAGCTTTCCTGTAATTTCTGCGGGCATGGTCTCCCATTCCTGTATTTTACTTCTTAACTCTTATGTATTGGAAGCATTGTGTTTGCAAAAGCACTATTCTAGTTCCTCCCACAAATGTCCAGTGGGGTTAATATTGGCTGACTGCGGAAGGGTATGAAGCTGTTGTCGCACAATATGGATCTTTTATTCGCGTACCATGTTTGCAGTAAGTTTAGAATCATTATCCTCTTGGAAAATGTACCAGCCTTCGAGTCCTAATTTCTGGACACTGTCTCTCAAATTATTTCTAAAACTATTAAGATAAATATCATCAGACTCGAAAAGATTTATTTTAGTTTGATTACTTCCAATTACGGTTTCTCATATGTAACTTATCTAAGGCTGGGAAACATTGTCTTTAGCAAAGTTTAACCGTTTTTCTTATTATTTTCCCAAATAAAAGATTTTTCGCTGGCTACACGTCCCTTGTATCCAGCCCTTTGTAAACAATTTATTACGGTTTGTGGACAGATATATTTTTAATACTCTTCCCTAATTTCTTCTGTACCTCCTGGTGCACTTATCTTGCGATCTTTAACGAATTTTCTGACAATACTGGCCTTCCCACTTGGAGTTAATTTTAAAGGGCGGCCGGAGCGGGGTCGAGTCTTATAGGAACCAGTTGATTTGTATTTGGTTACAATGAAATGGACCGTAGCGTGTGGCCTTTCAATATTGTTTCCTATTTTTCCAAATGGTTTTCCGTCTTCCCATAAAGCAATTACAATTGTTCAAACTGCATTCGGAATTTTACAATTTCTCTCACTCATTTTTATTACTATTTTACAAATTCGCTACAAAACAGTTTACAAAGCTTGACAGAATAAGAAGTATTGCCGAAATTAAGTGATTTATTTTCACTATTAATAACAGAAACACATTGACAATAAAAATTTATGACAGGAAATTTTTTGGTAATTTTATAAATAAAACAAAACGTTTTGCTACTTTGGTACGTTAGATTAAATTATTTACTCTATTTCATCACCGACATCACAACCAAAACGTGACATTTTAAAATTATTACATTATTGACAACTTCAAAATTAATTTCCATGGTGCTGCAACGATGTGATAATTAACCATGGGCATCTGTTCTCGCTGTAATTTTTTTCTGGTTGGTTGTTTTCAATCATGTGATTTCAGGTTAGGAAAAAAAATTTACCAAGCAATGGCTAACTCGATTAAGTGAAACTGAAAATACTGGACTTATTTTCGGAGTATTTCTTAGTGTGTAAAGACTTTTTGATATAACTTTTGTTATTATATTTTGATTATGATGTGGCGTTTCCATACAAAATTTCGCATTTATTTTTTATTTTATTTTTTGTTGGTAAGGCTCCAAGTAATAATTTAAAAATGTTTTTGCATAGTTCCAAATAACTAGTTGAAATTAATAAAAAAATATTTAAAAAGCTGCTATTATATGGAGAATTTTTTAGTGACTAATCCCTACTGTATTTAGCTGCACAATAAAACGATTTTCTTCCTAATGCTAAAGGTATTTATTTTAAAACACAGCTGTCAAAACATTTTAATTTGTTTGATTGCGACTCCATTTATATATCCTAATGCATGCTGGATAAAACGAGATATAGATAATGTGAATATAAAGCTTCTTTAAACAAAGATAATTACCGGGGCAATGTAACTTACCATGTGTAAATGTAACTCATCAAAATTAGTAAAGTAAAACTATCTAGAAAGTTCGAAATTATCAAAACTTTTCAAAAATTTTAAATTCCTATAATGATTCATAACAGAACTTCTATTTTTAAACTTAGTTTCTAAAATAATGGTCTAAGATAGCAGCTAGAATTACGTAAAAATACTCAAAGTTACTTCATTTTGGTAGATAACTTCATTATCGCCCTGGCGGGAAAATTAAGCTCCCAAGTCATAAAAAACATTAGATTTCAAAATTAATTTCAGGAACGTGATAAAAATGCCATTAAACTGCATTTTTTAAAAGTGTCTTGCTCTACAATGTAATTTATCACATATTTACATTCGTAAAATTTTTGGTTGTTATACCCTTGATAAAAGAATTCTCTCTTCTCCATATTTCAATTCGGATTCAAGTTTCTAGGAAAGAAGATGCACATTTTTTAAACAAATAATATCTATAGGGTAGACCGGGGTCGGTTGTAACATTCTGGCTTTAGTATTTAATTATGAAAAAACTATTAGAATTGGAAATAATATTTGTATGGCTATAGTTAAGGTAATTAGTTACCTGTATTATGTAAGTGATATTTTAGGGCTGAACAAAGTAAAAACCTCACAGGTAACTAAAAATTAAAATGATGTAATTTGTTACAACCGCCCCGACACAGTGTCGGTTGTAACACTAAGGGGGGTCGGTTGTAACACCACATTTATGATAGGACTATGCTTAAAATTGGGGATATAATAAAATATTTATATAGAACAATCATGGACACTGGTAAATTTTCATTGGAGGCTTCCAGTTTGTTCTTGTATCTTGTCAATGACACGTGGCATAATTCATATTGTCTTGCTGATGATCTAATAGAGAGATTCCCATTAGTAACTTCGTTATATGCTGGTTCGTAAAAGGTTATATCTTTCGTACCACGGTATGGCTTTCTTTTCTTCGTACGGGACATTCTCAAAAAAAGCAATAAAAAACTATATTATCTGTACTACAACGGGGTCGGTTGTAACGTTACAACCGTCCCCGACTGTACTTGCAAATTTGTATTACAATTTTTAAGCAAAAAACACAACAACACTGTACAAAACTATGCCTATACAATAACAAAATACCTAAAAAAACTCTCTAGCACGATAAATTGTACTTACACGGCTTTTTATGCACTTTATCACAATAAAAACGAACTCGAATAAAGTTACTTTTTGATATAAAAAATTTAAAAGGCTCTATACGCACAACTGTGTTTCATGGAGCCGGTAATGGTACTAATGGTAGTTTAGCAACTGAATAGGCGGAATCTTTGACAAATTAGCGCATGCATATATCTATTACGTTTATGAAGATATTTGAGATGTTACTTTTGACCCCTGTTACTTTCGACCCCGGTCTACCCTATTATTTTTTGATAACGGTTGGTATTATATTTTAATATCTGTTGGTCACGTTCGTATCGCTCTCTAAATTTCGTTAAATTTAGTGGGAGTATTAAGTTATAGTTTTTTTTGTGAAAATGTCAAACAAGTAGTACATTTCCTTGATGGTGTAGTCTGGAAGCGCGTTTGTTGAGGCTATTATTGCATATTGTCAGTCTATAATTAATAAATGAAGGACAGAAATAGGTTAAACCCTTAACAAAAAAGTGTTCATATTTGTAAGGTCGAAGTAGCGGACAGCCCCGGATTGAAACATTTTGAAATAACATGACAACTTAAAAGAAAAAAAAACTCTGCAATGCAAGAAATGCAAAAGACCTATCGCCAAACCGCATGAAAAGATACAGTGTGCCGTGTGTAGTCATCTGATGGATCAGGAGTTCCGCAATTATGAAAAAGGGGTTGGAGAGAAATGGATTTGTAATAGCTGCTCGAAGAGTGAGAGTGAATATGAGATGGTAACTGATTAGGAGGAAGAAGAAGCTCCAGCGAGAGAAAGTAAGCCCCAAAGAAAATCAAAAAAAATTTGTTTGGAAGATATTTTTGACAATCCTAAACCAACTAATAAACAGCTATTAGATGCAATGAAAAGCATGTTTGAAGCTCTGTCTCTTTTAACGGGACAATGATTGAAAACTTAAAACATAATCTTAAGAAGATAAATGAAGGAAATAAGACACCAAGTAAAGAATATGTAGCTTTAATAAACAGAGTAACAAATATAGAACAGGAGATCATCCAAATTAAAAGCTCAACAAACGAAACAAAATGAGGAACGATCCAACCTCTAGTCAAGTTAAGAGCCTAATAAACTAGATATTCTCTGTATTAATTTTTATTTTTTGTTAATGTTCATATCTTACCTCTTTTTTGATGGCGAATAAAATAAATATAGGACATATTAATGTCAGGCCATTGTTGCCTAAGTTTGAGGTATTTAGAAATTATGTTATTAATAATCAACTAGATATTGTAGGGGTCTCGAAACATAGCTAAATGGTGGTGTATTGGATGAGATGATTAAGGTTAATGGATATAGATTTATTAGAAAAAACCGTTCATGCGGTCGTGGATGAGGGGTGATTTTATGCATAAAATTTTTTATTCAATTCACTGAAATTAGTAATTTGAGTACCAGTTGTGCTGAGCAGGTGTGGGTCAAATTTAAAATAAATAAAATCAGAAATGTGGTAGATGTGTTATATAGGACACCACCTACTTCAGAAATATATGATTTTTGTGCAGAATTTGAAGAGAATATTTGTAATTTAAGGTCTGACTGTGATAGCTTGGTATGTACAGGTGGTTTTAATATTAATGTTATAAATCTTGCATGCAAATATGTTGATCGATTTCTGTTTGTACTGTCTGCTTATGAGTTAAAACAGTTAATTAATGAACCTACAAGACATGGATTTTCAGATTCAAGTCTAATAGACCATATTTTGTCTTCCAGTGAAAATTATATAGCCTACTCTTGTGTCGATCACAGCTTGAATGTTTCGGATCACTCACTTGTGAGATGTGAGCCTAAATTAAAAACTAATAAGCCTAAGCCCCTCTATCATACCTATAGAGATTACTCCAGTTTTGACAAGAAACTTTTCAACGCAGATCTTCGAAATATTCAATTTTATAGAATTTATCAACTACAGGATATTAATGATAAAGTCCATTTATTTAACGAACTTGTGCTGGGTCTTTTTAATGTGCATGCTTCGATGAGAATGGCTCGTATTACCAAGAAGAATGTCCCTTGGATCACACAAAATCTAAAATATCTTATGTTCCTTAGAAATAAAGCTTTGTCAAAATATAAAAAGAATAAAACGTTTCAAGACTGGGAGTCCTATAGGGAGTTGCGGAATTTCGTCATGACGTCTGTGTGCAGGGAGAAGAAGGCATTTCTTGAGGACAGGATTCGTCGTAATGGCTTTACATACAACTGGAAATTGCTTAGAGAACTTAATGTATATGGTAAAGAAAGAGCACTGGTTCCTGACGTCCTGGGGACTGCTGATGAAATAAATAACTATTTTATCAGCATTCCTCAGAGCGACCCGAATCAGGATGCGCTAAACTTTTATATAAATGGTCGGCGGGAAAACGTTTCGGGGTTTGAATTTGGAATGGGCACTGTAGAGGAAATAAATACTGCAGTGTTCTCGATAAAGTCGAGGGCTGTGGGTGCTCCTGGTATGAGGATTGATATGTTAATGAACTGTTGTCCCTTAATTGTGCCGGTTGTGGTGCATCTGGTAAATTGCTGCATTGAGACATCCACCTTTCCTGAGGTATGGAAAGTATCACATATAATACCTTTACCAAAGGTCAGTTCGCCAACCAATTTCAAGGATTTGCGCCCCATCAGTATTTTGCCGGCGTTGTCAAAGGTTGTCGAGAAGATACTGGATGGACAGATTAAGAGTTCTGTGGAGCGGTGCAGCATTTTGCCGGAGACACAATCTGGATTTAGACAGAACTATAGCTGCAACACTGCTCTGCTGAAGGTTACAGACGACATTTTTGAGGCCACCGAACGTGGTGAACTTACGGTACTTGTACTGTTAGACTACTCAAAAGCCTTCGATAAGTTAAATCACACGTACTAAAATATCTTGGTTTCGGAGAGCATTCGTGTGCTCTAGTTAAAGAATACCTAAATAATAGATGTCAAAGAGTTATGTTAAATGGAGACTTATCAGAGTCAAAGGATCTGCTATATGGTGTTCCACAGGGGTCTATCCTGGGATCTATACTCTTCTCCCTGTACACGTCGCAGTTGTCAACTTACGTGGGATTTTGTAAAGTTCATTATTATGCGGACGACACTCAAATTTATTTTTCATTTGAACCTGTAAAGAACTCTTGTGATAAAATAAATGACGATTTGTGTGCCGTCTTAAGGGCTTCAGAGTCGCACTGCCTCAGCATTAACCCGGACAAATTTCAGGTTGTTCTATTTGGAAGATCGCAAATGCGAAATTTATATGCTAATCAAATATGTATTAAGTTAAGCGATAAAAAATTGGAAGTTGTTAACACCGCCAAAAATGTGGGCCTGTTGATTGATACAGATCTTAGGTTTTCTCAATATGTCAACATCTGTATTAAAAGAGCTTTTGCTAACCTTAAATTAATTTATGGCCAAAAGAATATTTTAAATGAAAAATTTTAAAAAGTTCTTTGTGATTCTATAGTACTATCGCATTTTAATTATGCGGGTGTTATCTACAGGCCTTGTCTTGTGGGTGCTGATGCTCATCGAACTCAGCTTATTCAAAACTGCTGTGTCCGTTTGATTGGTGGCATAAGACTAAGCGAAAGGGGTGTATCAGCTATACTTCGGGAAATCAAATAGTTAAGAATCGACGAAAGGAGAGTGCTACATTCACTTACTCTATTTAACAATCTTATGCTACAGCAGCGACCGCAATATTTGTTCCAGAAAATTAAATTCCGTAACGATATGCACAACTTAGATATACGACACAAGTTTATTATTACGACACCAGTACACTCAACAGCCATTTTTTTAATCCTTTAGTTTCAACATAGCTAAACTTCATAATAAGGTGCCCGATGGTTTAAAATTTTTCACCGGCATAAGATTTAAATCAGCAGTTAGGAAAATCATAGGTACTTTTTTGTAGATAGCTCTGCGGACGTTGTTTCCGGATCTATGTTTCTTTTCTTTGCTACTATTTTTGAGTGGATGTCAATGTCATTTTTACCTGTGTTTTAATGTTCTTTCATGTCATTTAAACTATATTTTAAATATTTAGGTAACTTAATAGTGTATACGTAATGTATGTAGATTATAAGTAAATTATTGTTCTCTTTCCGGTTAAGTGAGGAAGCTAAGATTCAACTTGGCCCTTTGAAATACATTACAATAAAGTCATTTATTACTATTATTATTATTATCATTATTTATCCCTGAATGTTTAATACCTTAATGAAATTTTGTATTTATAAATGTTTGTATATGTAGATTACTTCTTATAATAGCATTTAAAATTCTAATAATAGGTACAACTGCGCAGCAGATTTTGTAAAATTCTTTTTCGAAAAATGTTTGTTCCTAGATTACATTTTTTTGGACAACATCCTTTTTAACTAATGCTTTTTTCAGAAAACATCTAACCACATAAACATTTTTTGAAAGATAAATTATAGACTAATACAGTCATAATCCACTGGCCATTTTTAATGTGTTTAGAAAATGCTTATGAGGTCAGGATGGTCATTATTTTTTTAATGAAGGCACCAGATTCCAATAGGTAGGTAGTTAATAAAATGTTAGTAAATAAGCCGGAAAATAGCGTGTGCAAACCTAAGCAAACCTGATCAAACTCGAAAAAAGCGAATACATGCATGTGTGTTTGTTTAGGGTCGCTCAGGTTTGTTCGATAGTATGATCGACACAAAAAATCAATTAAAAGTGAAAAACTCCGTGTTAAAGACAGGTGTATAAAGACAAAGACAGGAAAGTTATTTAAACTGTAAAATTTATAATTTGTTTAATTTTATTGTAGTAGTTGATACTTAAGAAATTAGAGAACTTTTACAAGAGGCAGGTGATAAACTTTGTTAAATACTCAACAATGTAATTACTATTTATGAATAATTTAGTTAGTTAATTTGTGAAACCGCTCAATAACGTAAATCAATTAAAAAAGTTTATATACAGTAAAAAAAAACTCTGGAATCTATTAAACTTCCACATACATAAAAAAACTTTATTCTTAAACAAACTATAGCGTAATATCCAGTTATTACATTTAATGTTTAGATATTAATCTAACAAAGCCACTATTATTAAAAATAAAACAAGGCAAAGTTTTAATAATATTCTCCTGGCCTACCTCTTTGTTTTTAATTAAATGTCAATGTTTAAACCCTATAAACATGATGATCTCAAAGTTGTTGCGTTGCCTTAAATGTTGTAAAGTTCCATACTTTTAATTTTATTGTAGTTAACAGGTATTGGTTTAGGTATATTGTTTTCCTCTTAATCCAAATGTTCAACCCTTATGATGGGATTCAGGTTTTGCTACTAATATAGTCTTTCTCGATTTGGCTAAAGCCTTCGATTCTCTAAATCATGAAATGTTATTAGCAAAGCTTAAATATATAGGTTTTAGTCAAAAATCTTGTCAGTGGTTCAAACATTATTTATCTGACAGAAAACAAGTGACAAAAATTGCAAACGAATACATTTGTGACATTTCAAATTCACTGCCGATTTCTAGAGGTGTTCCACAATGATCAGTATCAGGCCCTTTATTGTTTATTATATACACTTTTGATTTTCATTTATCAATTAAACACGGCAATCTTTTAGCTTTTGCTGATGATACTCAAATATGCCACTCAATTAAATACACTGATTTAAAAAATAGTATTTCTTTAATCAATAAGGATCTTTTAAATATTTCAAAAACTATAACTGATCATGGATTAAAAATAAATGAAAATAAAACTAACTTAATCTTAACTGGTCCTAAAATACTAATCACTAAAATAAAAAATAATTCTCATTTCAAAATTGTTCTTAACAATAATTTTAAGATAACTTCAATCGAATATGGTAAAAATCTTGGAGTAATTTTTGATCAGTATCTAAATTTTAATGAACATATAAAAATATAATTAAAAAAGCATACTACAAACTAAGAATTTTATATAAATTTAAGGACTACCAAACTTAGGCTGGTTGATTCAATTATTCTAAGTGGATTAGATTATTGTGATATAATTTATCACAAAAATATCAGTAACGAAGATAAACAGAAATTACAAATTCTTGAAAATAACTGTGTTCGTTTCTCAATAGGACTAAAAAAATATGATCACGTATCACCGACCTTTAACAAACATATTATAATTAAATTAGAAAAAAGACGCGAAATCCACGTATCCTGTTTTATAAATAAAATAATTTTAACTCAGAAACCTAGATATTTATTTGAAAAAATTGAATTCAGGAATAATATTCACAATGTTAATACTAGAAATCAGAACGCAATACAAATACCTAAACATCATACTGAAAAATATAAGTCTTCGCTTAAATATACATCTTCTGTAATTTTTCATAATATTCCTTCTAGTCTAAGGGGCTTAAGTTATATAACTTTTAAAAATAATATAAAAAATTATTTAGTAGGGGTAGGATTGGAAGAATGATTTCTTATAAATCAAAATCCTACCTATTTATGCCAACTAGTATACTACTGTCATTTTTTGGTTTTCTTTTTTACTTTTATCAATATTATATTTATATTTTAAATTGTTTTTATTGGCATAAATAAACATCTTGATTATTTATTATTATTATTATTACTTTATTATTCTGTGAAGTAGATAAAGTGAATGATTCTACCTTCCAATCATTTGCCTCGGGACTAACTAAAAGAGCTTTAGACAGTAATGGTTTTAATTTAGATCGTCCAGTTGACTAGTTAGGTTTGGACAAGTGTCACTGCTGGTAAGTCATTTAACACTAAGTTACAGTCTGTTCACCAAGAAACAATACGCATTGTTTTTGCGTAAGATTGCCTTTAGTCAAACAATTTTTTTTGCACGAAAGTAGGTTTTAACTTCTAGACGCAATTACCTAATAAGGCGTCCACCCCCCGTTGTTGTCAATAATAGCTTGACATCTTCTCAGTATGCTCTCGACCACTATTTCAGGATAATGCACCGGTAAGGAACACATGATCTTCTTGATGCGACACGACAGCTGGGCGAGAGTGAAGACGCGTGTTTCAGCAAGTCTCCTCTTTATATAACGCCCAACATTTTCTATCGGATTCGCATCTGGAGAATGTGGAGGTCACTCCATCGTTTTATGCCATTTTTGGCCTTTCACTTTCTACAGAGACAACTACAATGTTTTGGGTCGTTGTCTTTCTGCAAAGTCCATTTGCCATTTTTGGTACCGAACCGCTTTTCTATAGACCTCAAGAGACTACGCTGATAAGATTTCACCATTTTTTGGCGTTGAGATTCTCCTGAAAGAGTGCCAAACATCCGAATCCACGTTGATTGAAGCATCACCAGACATGAATTTTTGCTGGGTGTTAAGCAATGCGCTGGAGCAAACGACCACCGGGAAACCACGCTCGTTTAATAGGAGACCATACCCAGAATGATGCTTTATCAGAAAAGGCAACGTTGAAGAAATCGCGATGAATGTCCTTGGATACTCATGCCCTACGCTTTCCATCTGAGATTCCGATAGTAGAGGCTTCTGCCTCGTACTGTGATGAGTCACATCAAAATAAGACAAAACAGTTATTGTGTCGTAGTGTAAACAAATGTCTGTTTTTTCGTGTTGAACAGATTGTATTCTATTATTTCTTCAATTTGTTTGGTTTTCCAATGAGTCTTGCCTTGAAACTTGCTACTGAAATGACTTTAGATTTATTATTGTGGAAATAGATATCGTACTTAAACCCTTTCCTTTATAAATTGGCGAAATAAATTCATAGAACAAAACTTTGTTGTCTTATCCTTACACTTGTCATTTCAAACGCTTAATAGTCAAATTAGATCGATCTAATTAAAAGTGAGTCTTGCCATAAAAGGCATAATAAATAAATTTAAAAAGTTGCTTTGGGCTTACTTATTCGTAAACTTAAACTTAAAATTTTGTCATCGTCGCGTCTTTAAACGTCAAAACTTGTTTAACGAATACTATCTAATTTAATGTAATTTCGGCTCTTTTGAAAGCTAAAAGCTGAAGCGACGCTCAACTTAATATCTGAGATGAATTTGATTAAAAACTTTCGTTAAACAAATGGAAGAGCGTAAACGTATATGAAAATGCATATTTAAAATTCCTTAAAAGGATCAACTTTCCTTAAAGAACGTTTATTATATTTATGTTTCAAATGAATTCTGCATCTAAACTTGTTGCTAAAATGACTTTAGTCGTATTGTTATATACTTAAATTTTTCTCTTCTTTATCAGTTATCAAAGCGACTCAGAAATAAGTTCATGGTACAAAATTTAGTTGCCTTAACCTTGCACTTGCCAGTTTAAATCAGTTATTGTTAAATTAGACGGTTATTACCAATAGTAAATCCTGGGGTTGATATTTAAAAATGATTACATTTTTTTTGGAACTAATAATATAATTTTGATTCACAATTTTGAACGTGATGAAAATTACTTATTTATAAAAACAAATTATATGGGTATGCCATGCATTCTATAAATAATGAATAAACAATAATAAAATTTAGGAAATATGCTATCTACAGCAGCGCCATAAACTTTAAAATGGGTGGTCGTATATATATATATATATATATATATATATATATATATATATATATATATATATATATATATATATATATATATATATATATATATATATATATATATATATATGTATATATATATATATATATATATATATATATATATATATATATATATAATATATATATATATATATATATATATATATATATATATATATATATATATATATATATATATATATATATATATATATATATATATATATATATATATATATATATATATATATATATATATATATATATATATATTATATATATATATATACGGATCCACTGATCGGGTAGACAAGAGGACAAATGGACCAAAAAGTGAAAGATACGAAAAAAGGTCATTCCTTATAAAAGTTTTTGCGTGCTTTAAAAACAAGATCTACGATGCCAAAAATTTGTGTTTTAGTACAGGGTATGCAAAAAACAAAAACATAAAATTTGGTTACGAGAAAAGTTGCGTTTTTAAACTTTAATGCAACACGTTAAAATAGAGCTGTTTTAAATTTTAAAATAATTCTTATTTTAGATTTTGAAGTAAAAATTTGAAATTTTTAAATTATGCTTTTAAGATCAAAATTTGTCACAGTCATCGACTAGTCAAGATAAAACTGGTTGTTTTTAACAGGCGTATGCTTCATTGAGCACAGACTGCCAAAACAAACGAGGGCACCCACAAATCTTATAGTGCTGCTAACAAAGACTGTACTGTAGGAAGATAAACTAAGTTTCTTATTTTTTATTATTTATTAAACTAATAAAATTGCTATACAAAATATATAATAAGAAAATTTAGTAACATTCATTACACATGAACGGTTTTGACATAAAAATACATTTGTGAAACCAAACCTAATTATAATTTCACATTAAACTGACATATGTTTGTATGAATATCTATAAACTTTGATGAACAAGTCATTACATTAACCGCATGTTTTTATTCTAAACATTAAACCATGAAATAACATTACAAATTACAAGAATCAGTTTTACCTTTGTTGTCAAGTGTTGTACAGTACTCCACCTTTCCTGTAGTTTCAATGTACTACCACATTGGCAAAGAAATATATTATTATCAGAATTTTCTAGTATTTACATTTTGTTTAGATGACAGGTAAGTAATAGCAGATACATTTTAGAGGTTAATTTTAATTACGACGATTGACGACAATGTCGTCCTTGGAGAGAGAGACACGTTCACAAATTCACTTTTCTAGTTACCGAGACCAACCTGATTGTTGATTGATAAACACAACCAATTACTGGTTGATAAGACACAAACTGATTTAATTTTTGATAAGATAAGAATCAAGTATTTAGTCGATAAGAACCAAAAATCCTGCAAACCAAACCTGCAGTGCTGAACGTTTAGCATTCAACACAACCACTACTTCACCTAGTGTGAAACGTACTCCTTTTTGCTACCACTACTTGACCTTTGTGAAGCGCGATACCATGACTCCACCTTTGTGAAGTTTTAATACTGCTACTCCTAGTGAAGCGTACTCCTTTTTTTGGTTCTTTTTGCTCGACTAAAGTATAGACTGATAGTGTTGGTCACTCAGACTCAAACTGAATTGCAGTAACTATGACTGAGAATACTTTCAGTCTTGCCACATTGGGAAGACCAGAGAAAACAAAGTTATTCACTTATAACTTCGCGAGTAATTAACCACACAGGGTTCAAACTGGTAGTAGTCACTAGGACTGAGAATGATTTCAATCTTACCACATTGGTAAGACCAGAGAAAACAAAGTTATTCACCAACTTCGCGAGATAATTAACCACATAGGGTTCAAACTGATAGTAGTCACTAGGACTGAGAATGATTTCAATCTTACCACATTGGTAAGACCAGGGAAAACAAAGTTATTCACTAACTTCGCGAGATAATTAACCACACAGGGTTCAAAATTCTGTTTAGTTTGACTAACAGTGCGGACGAAGAATCTGACTGATAGTCTGACTAACAGTGCGGACACGAGAATCTGACTGATAGTTTCAATCTTACCACATTGGTAAGACCAGAGAAAACAAAGTTATTCACTAACTTCGCGAGATAATTAACCACACAGGGTTCAAAATTCTGTTTTGTTTGACTAACAGCGCGGACATGAGAATCTGACTGATAGTCTCAATCTTACCACATTGGTAAGACCAGTGAAAACAAAGTTATTCACTAACTTCGCGAGATAATTAACCACACAGGGTTCAAAATTCTGTTTTGTTTGACTAACAGCGCGGACATGAGTTTTAATACTGCTACTCCTAGTGAAGCGTACTCCTTTTTTTGGTTCTTTTTGCTCGACTAAAGTATAGACTGATAGTGTTGGTCACTCAGACTCAAACTGAATTGCAGTAACTATGACTGAGAATACTTTCAGTCTTGCCACATTGGGAAGACCAGAGAAAACAAAGTTATTCACTTATAACTTCGCGAGTAATTAACCACACAGGGTTCAAACTGGTAGTAGTCACTAGGACTGAGAATGATTTCAATCTTACCACATTGGTAAGACCAGAGAAAACAAAGTTATTCACCAACTTCGCGAGATAATTAACCACATAGGGTTCAAACTGATAGTAGTCACTAGGACTGAGAATGATTTCAATCTTACCACATTGGTAAGACCAGGGAAAACAAAGTTATTCACTAACTTCGCGAGATAATTAACCACACAGGGTTCAAAATTCTGTTTAGTTTGACTAACAGTGCGGACGAAGAATCTGACTGATAGTCTGACTAACAGTGCGGACACGAGAATCTGACTGATAGTTTCAATCTTACCACATTGGTAAGACCAGAGAAAACAAAGTTATTCACTAACTTCGCGAGATAATTAACCACACAGGGTTCAAAATTCTGTTTTGTTTGACTAACAGCGCGGACATGAGAATCTGACTGATAGTCTCAATCTTACCACATTGGTAAGACCAGTGAAAACAAAGTTATTCACTAACTTCGCGAGATAATTAACCACACAGGGTTCAAAATTCTGTTTTGTTTGACTAACAGCGCGGACATGAGAATCTGACTGATAGTGACGTTTTCAACGCGCTTTACTCCCTTTATAGTGTGCATTCTCTTTGTTCTTGACACAGCTCGCGTCACTTGTTTTCTCTCTCTTACAATTTTAGAATTTTCAGGAAATCAACCGCTCAAAAAATGTATCCTACGCGCACACGACAAAGTAGCACTTTCAAAGTACCTTAAAATTTCCCAAAATACTTATAGGAGAGAGGGGGTTGATGTTAAATAAATCATTTCAATCGTCAGAATGCAAACGTATTGAGTAGATGATTAAAAAATGTAATATTTAATCGAGAATAGGGTAGAGAGCGACACCTATGACCTAGTAGAAGTATCCGTCACTTCAAGCTGACGTCGTTAGTTTTCAATGTTGTAGAAATTGACAGGGTTGCATCCACGTAGGAAGCGTACATGTTCAACAAACGTGTACCTAGTTGTTAGATGGCGCATGCGCCACAATGTGTTCATTTTCCATGTTGGAACCGTGTTCACAACACTGGTAATACAAGATAAAACTGTTAATACATTATTTATATTATTATTCATCATAACAGTCACATTGTCACCTATTTTATTTGATTACACTTTCGGTAACTGTGACGTATTTGTAAAATAATGGAGATATCCTTACGGCAAAAAAAAATATAATTAAAAATTATAGACTCATACAGGTTAAAGGAAATTACTAATAGAATATTAAATAATAATTGTAATATTTGAGAAATATTTCTTATATATATATATATATATATATATATATATATATATATATATATATATATATATATATATATATACACTTATGGACAAATTTAACGCAACACATTAAAAGTTTCCATGTATTAAATGAAAAACAAGTTATTTTATATTTTGTGTATCTCCTCTTATAATGCACTTAATAAAACCATTTAAAAAGTAAAATGTTAAAAAAAGATAATACTAAAGTGTAATTTTAATTTGAAATTGATGGCACTGCTAACGTACTCCACAGGGTGTTTTGAATTTCCAGCTTCAAATGTTAAATTTTTAAACACCTAGTTACGCTAAACCTAAATTGTGATTAAATCCTATTAGTATTTGCAGGAAATTATGTCTTTTTATTGTTAAGAATGCTGGAAAATCTTAATACAATTTCATTTAAGCCAAATACTGGGTGTTTAAAAATTTAACATTTTAAGCTGGAAATTCAAAACACCCTGTGGAGTGCGTTAGCAGTGCCATGAATCTCAAATTAAAATTACACTTTAGTATCATCTTTTGTTAACATTTTACTTTTTAAATGGTTTTATTAAGTACCTACATTATAAGAGGAGATACACAAAATATAAAATAACTTATTTTTCATTTAATATAAGGAAACTTTTAATGTGTTGCGTTAAGTTTGTCCATAAGTGTATTATTTAACTTTAAAAAAATCAAGGGCACATAATATTTATTTTCAAAAACTTCTCCTCCATATTCTACGCATTTTTCTAACTGACATCGAAAATGCTTCTTTTGTTTCTTCCAGTGAAATCGATTCGATCGCTCTTAAAATTCTCTGCTTTAAAACTTCTTCGTACTTTTCAATGGCGCTTTCATATGTTGTTTAATGCGCCCCCAGAGAAACATATCACAAATTGTCAAATCGGGACTCCTACGGTGCCACAAAATTGGACCATTTTGGCCCATCCATCGATTTTTAAATTTGCGATTGAGCAAATCCCCTACTTCTGCAGCATAATGTACAGGACACACATCGTATTGAAAATAAATATTTCAGCGATATTGAAGAGGCAATTCTTCTAATTCGTCTGACAAAAATGACTCCATCATATGTAAATATGTTGGAGTTTTTTTAACATGTATTGTTAAAAAAATATGTTATAATCCCCTAATAGGAAATGGCGCACCAAAAATTAACTTTTTTAAAATACTGACGGCCGTTCGCAATTCAAACTCTGGATTTTCCCTACCCCAGTATCTCACAAGCTACAGTGCCGTTTGGACTGAAGGTTGACTCATCTAAGAACACTATCAGCTTCTGAAAGTTCACGTGGTTACTTAGAATTTCATCACCGACCCACAAACAAAAATCTAAGTATTTCTAACCCATCTTCCAAAGTTTGGTTAAAAATTGGTTTAAAAGGACGAATTTTATTTTCCTTAAACCCATTTAGAATATAGCGTTTTTTACACAATTGTAAACTTCGTGCTCGTTTTCTTAAATACATAAGAGGATTTTCATCAACAGACTGCAAAATTAATACTGCAGAAGCATCCTTTTCATCGTGTCTTTTCTTGGTCTTTTTTAAATCACTAACGGATCCAGTTTTTTTTTTAATTTGATTATTTACTTAAGTACTGAACTTCTACATAATTATACATTTGGAAACTTTTGTTGAAATTTCTCAATATCGTAACAAGAAGTCTCGCAATTTCTGTAATTTTGGATTATAAATATATATAATATATAAATAAAAAGGTTACAATGTGATTTTTAAAAAATTGATTTAAAAAGCGTAATCGATAAATTGTAATATCAAATGTTTACTTGAAAATCTGGAATAAGAATTCTTTTAAAAATCAAAACAACTTTTATCTAACGTTTTGCATGAAAATTAAAAAAAGGCAACTTTACTCTTACCCAAATTTTACGTTTTTGTATTTTTTGGATATCCTGTACATAAAAACAAATTTTTGGCATCGTGGATCTTATTTTTGAAGCAAGCAAAAACTTTTATAAAGAATGACATTTTTTCGTATCTTTCACTTTCCATCGTCGATAAAAGCCTGTCGATCCTGTTTTTATTTTCAGGTATCTCATTCATAGAATCCTAAGAATAAGTACGATATAGGAGAAAATATAAGCTTATGATTTTTAAAATTTTCCAGTGTCTGTTACGGTATAGAATGTGATAGACATGAAGATTGACCTTGTCACTTCTCCTGGAAAATACCAGACTTTAGAAATCTTATTTTCTTTCAATTTTGTCCCAATCAGTATAAATATGTCTTTTAAATACATATACAGGGTTAGGATTTTAAAGTATTACAATGCGATAACTCGATAAAGGTTGGGAATATTTGAATAAAATATGAATGAAGTTACTTTAGTCAGGGGTACATGTAAATATGTAGAATCAGAAACAAAATTTCTCTAAACCATCTGAAGATGCCTTATATAATAGGGACTAAAGAAATAATGGGAAAACAAGATATTTTCCGGACTATATTCCCCTCTGATCGCCGGATTACATAACATAATTTGCCGTATTTTTGTTCCAACACAGTTAGACAATAAAATACTTATTCAGAATGCAAGAAACTTTACTTTTCGAAAGGAAGTTATATTCGTTTATCCTGTACTGACGAGAACTAAAGAGTTCGAACTAAAAAAAAAAGTTTCCTTCTGCCTGGTAGTTTCTTGCATTCTGAACAAGTATTTTATTATCTAACTGTGTTAGAACAAAAATACGGCAAATTATGTTATGTAATCCAGTGCTCAGAGGGGCATATAGTTCGGAGAATAGCTTATTTTACCATTATTTGTTTAGTCCTTATTATAAGGCATTCTCAGGTGGTTTAAAGAACCCTTGATTCTCATTCTACTTATGTAAATAAAAAATGTTCATGATAATATGGAGGAAGTGGGGCATATTTTAAAATACGATGGACATTTCTACATTTCGAACGGCGGGTGGCAAGTTATAATGTCCAATGGAAAGTATACTTAGCATTTACTTTACTACCGTACATGTGACGAATTTTTGAATAAATAGAAACACAGAATAAAAACTATTATCACATACTTGAAATTTAACGATAGTCGTGCTTTAAAAGGTTTTCAAAATGGCCTTCATCTACTTTTAAACATCTTCAAATTCTTTTGACAGAAGTTGCGCACATGATTTAACGTAATATAATGAAAATCAGCAAGATAAGGTGTTGGTTTAGCAAGATGGTGCCCAGCCACAATTTGCGCGACAAGTCCGTGACACACTGGATTGCATGTTTGGAGATATATGGATTGGTCGTGGTGGCTTTATAAACTGACCTGCAAGTCTTCTGATCTAACCCTATAAATTTTTCTTATGCATATAAAAAAGAAAAGTTAGAACTACAGCATCAACCACATCAGAAAACATGAAAGACCGGATTCGGCAAGTATGGACACTGTACAGTCAGTGACAAATCAAACTTGCCATTTAGATCTGAAAGGTTGAATTTCCAGTGATTGTACCTTGCGTTCAATTTAGCTTGATAACATTTCGATTCGCTGTAACTTTTTTGTTTTTAAAGATATCAAGGTAAACAAAAAAACAAAATGTAGGGTTAGTAGCCAAGTTTTTTTTTAAGTTACACATAAAACAAAACACTGACAATTTTCTGAGATAATAGCCGGCATGTTAAATCGCAAGACCTGTGAAAAAAGAATTTAAAAATGTTTGGAAGTATCTGGAGGCCATTTCGAACAACTTTTAAGGTACGACTGTCGGGTACTTTTATGACAGTTTTTATTATTATTCTTGTTGATTTATTCAAAAAGTCGTAACTTTGAAACCAGTATAGCAAATGAAACAATTTTCTGCGTATACACGTAGCTTGTGACGGAGAATCGAATTTTGAAAAAATATATTTTCATTTGACGTTTCAAACTTGCCACCCTTCCTTCAAAGTGTGGAGGAGACTAAATTTCAAACATATTTTGAAATAGGTCCTCCTGACTCTTTATTAGCTTACGAAATTTTTATTAAAATAGTCTAAATCGCATTTGATATATTGCATTGTAATAAATCCACACACTGTATTTATTAAAATAGTTGCTTTCGTTCCGTTAATCTGAAACCTCTTGACATAGAGTCTTATGAGGTATATTTATATTTGTTATTGCAGAAACTCCCATGGATCTAATATCTAAGACGTGCAAGTGTTTTTGCCATAAAATACACCAGCCAGATGTTTTTTGGCAAACAAAAACATTTACCCTTAACTTTGACTTGGCAATCAGCAGGAAGCCTTGTGTTAATGACGTAACTTTTTGCAAAGTGGTGTTAACAATAAGCGCTTTTGTTACAATAATTATACTGCAGCTACGAGTTTTCTGTAATTTTTTGCTGGCTTTTATTAACTCAGATGTCTGATACAGATATTATATTGCACTAAAAGACTATGAAAAATGTTCGCATCATCATTCTATGAAAACATTTTTTCAAAAATACGAATTTTTGGAAATATCTCTTTGTAAAAACACTCTTTTTTTGAAAACACATTTTTCTAAAATACGTTCTTCAAAAACTGAGCTTTGAGAAACCTAAACAGAGTTTCATTAAGAAGTTGTTAAATTAATTATGTATTGGTTTAAATTAAGATAATAGTAAGTTAATAGCAGAAATTTGGATATCCAACAAAATTTGACAACATTCTCATTGTCAGAAAGTGCAAAACTATACCCCATTTAACTACTTAAAATTTTGTTTTGACATCTTATTTAAGAAATTGTTATAAGTTGAGGCACTCTCTTGTGGCACCCGGTATAAAAAGGGCTGTGCAAATACAGGTGATTCCAGTGGGGTTATCGTTTTATTTACTGGGTTACGATGATATAAATAAAATAAATGTATAAGGTTTACCAGTTGTAAAGCTGGGCGGTCAGTTCAGTAGAGGGGAACTGGGGCAATAGCGCTCGTGACTTTTCCTTGCCATTGATCAGTTCACATTTTTAGTATTGCCACGCACTACATATAAATCAATACTGAGATTGGAACCTACTGTTTGCTACTACGTTAAAATGGTTAGTACCCGATTTCCAGATTTAAAGTAACGGTACAAAGATAAAGGGAGACTTTGCTAGAAGAAATTCCAGACACGCTAACACCCACATGCTAAATTGTAGAGTGGTGTTTTATTAGAGTTATTGCTACATTTACCAATTGACTTTCAAAACCGACCAAAAATGGGGAAGGCTTTTAACATTTCTTAAATTTTTAAGGTTTTTATAAATCGCATGTTTCAAACATCACCTTATAGGGGCTAGCGTATCTGGAATATCTGTTTGCAAAATCTCACTATTTTACGGTATACGTCAGCGTAATTTAATTGGATGGTCATTGTATAACTGTAAAAGACATGGTTAAAGCGCTCGCCATAAGTAGAATAGTAATATTATTTTCATAAGAGCAGTGTTCATTTCTGATTTAATTTTTGGGCCGCTTCACTCGGGCTTAGACCAGTCTAATTTCATAATTAAGGGTTTAAATTTGCAATTAATTCTTGTAATACGTGTTTATGTATTTTGGATATTTTTGTAAAATCATAAATCATTAAATACAAAAATTAATTTCACAGTACGTTTTAATAAATTAATTAATTTTCAACGAAACAATCTGTATATATACAGATTGTTGAACGAAGAAACGGACTCACTGACTGACTGACATATCAATGCACACCGCTGGGTCTAGAACCTTGAAATTGTGCACAGAGGTTCCTTATATAATGTAGGCATCCACTAAGAAAGTTTTTTTTTTAAATTTAATCCCTATGGGGGTGAGATAGGAGTTTAAACTTTGTATGGAGAAAACATATTAGATGGTCCAATTAAGTCCAAATCTCACAGAAGTACCCTAAAACATAGCGCTCAGATTCACTAAGAAGGTTTAAGATTTAGTACGGGTTTAAACTAAGATCTTCTAGCTGATCAGTTATGTCTCGGCAGGTTGTTGTCCTGTCATTGTTATTAAGTCGTCATTAAAAACTTACAAATCATTCTGATATTTCAGCCATTTGCTTGGTTTCAAAATAATATTAATCTTAAAACGGGCTGCTAGAATGAATTGTCGAAAGTACGTTGCCCTTTTCTTTGTAAATTTGCGAAAAACCTCAGAAACAAATTCATAGTGTAAAGCTTAGTTGTCTTATTCTTAGGGCCGCCAAGAGGGGGGGGGGCAACCGGGGGTGACTGCCCCGGGCCCAATCTTTCTTTGGGGCCCCATCTCACATAAGTTGGAGCCCCCGGAGTATTTGTTGCCACAGGTCCCCAAATAGCCCTCGTCGTCCCTGCTTATTCTTACACTTGTCAGTTTAAAACTCTTGGTTATAAAATTAGACCGGACTAGCGTTGGAGAATCTGGCCGTAAATGATTAAACACGTGTTTTACAGTTTTTAATAAATCAAACTAAGGGGTGAAATGGAGGTTCAAATCTTGTATTGGGGTAAAATTGTTATATCAAGGACGAAGTCGCGGGGGAAAGCTAGTAAGAGAAGAAAACAGAAAGTTTGATTGACGCCTAGCAAACAATTTGAAAACCAAAACTGTCAAAGTCTAATTATTCAACTGGAAAAAATTAATTCTAAAATGGATTTAAGCTTTGCGAAATAGGTAAGTGTTGGTGAAATTCCACAGTATCTATATGCCAGATAAAACTAACTTTCGAGTATTTAGGAAAAAAATGTACTTGGCTGGCCAATACCCACCCATTAGACGACAAGTACTAGAACAAAAAATCAATGGAAAATAATATCAGAAGCGAAACCATTATAGCCGTTTGTAGGTTAGACAACTGACGAACAAAAAAATGTACTGGGTAAGCGGATGTCTTGCGGAAAATTTCGGATTATATGAGAAAGTGTTCTATTGTGAATGTCTACGTGATGGACTGGCAGTTGTATTTATAAAAATTTTGCGAATGCCAATATTACTTCATTAGATGTTGAATCCTCCAAGTAAATGCGATAGAAGGGTTATTACTAATGCCAATGTACGCAGAGATCCTACAGCAAGCTTTAATGGAGACGAGCTGATATGTATGGGCCCTATGCTTATTTTATTTATATCATTAGAGTACCAACCAATAAATAAAACGGCAACGCCACTGAAATCATTCGCATCTTGCACAGCTCTAATTATGATGCCAACATTATATTTTTAATTTATTAAACTTGATCAGTAGACTAAACTAAATTATTCTATACCACTTTTTCAAAAAAAAACATCTTTTCGAAAAAGAGTGTTTAAAAAAACGTATTTTCGAAATATATGTTTTTCATAAAAAAAAACTTGAAAAATCTTCGTATATTAAAAAGGCGTAACTCGTTGATGCTATGTTGCTCTTTATCTATTGATTGTGATGTTGTCTGGTTGGATATTTAATGTACTTGCTTTATTTTAAAACTACAAAGACGAAATTTAGAGCTTCGCCTATCATTTTTTTTTATCTAAGACATCCCACGTAAACTTCAAGCCGAAGTACTAACGTACCGTGGGTGTCTGGAGAGAAGGGAAATGTAGTCTATTGACACGGGATTTGAAGGATTGGAGGTTGGGACGGGAAGGGAAAACATCTGCAGGCAATTTGTCCAATAATCTGGAGACCCTAGGTATGAATGAGCGAGAGAAGTGGTCTGTTCTAGGCTTTTGTAGCTGGACAGTAAAGGGATGCATACGTAACGCGCCTCTTGTTGTTCTGTAGGAACAGTCAAGGGGGAATAATACCGGCTAGTTCTTCAGAGCAAAATCCGTGCAAGTAGGTAGAAAGGTAGAAAAGAGATAAATCCCCAGAAGCGCAGCGATGAGCGAGAGAAGGGAGTTTTCTCGTGAGGGCTGGGTCATTGATAAGTCGAATGGCTCTCTTTTGGATAGAATCAGGGATGTTGTGTCGAAGGTGATGCCGCTCCCCAGATGTGGGGACAGTACTCTAGGTTAGGTCTTATTTGGGAAACATAGAGAGTGTATAAGTTGGAAGGGGAGAAGTATTTTCTGGCTCGAAAGAGAAAGCCAAGCTTTTTACCCGCCGATGTGGTTACTGAAGTAATGTGTTTGTGCCAGCTGAGATCATGTTCAAAAGCGACGCCAACAAGATCGAATGTTTCATTGTAATAAACAAAAGAATAAAAAAGTGAATAGTTTAATTTTTGGCAAAATTGGTATATTTTGATTTTCTATAAAATCCCACAGATTTCGCGCAGTAGAAGAAAAATAGGTTCTTGTCTACCAAATCCTCTTTTAAATGAAAATTTATTTTTCAGTTTAAGTTTGTTATTGCAAACGGAATTGCTATTTCACTGCTTAGGGAAAAATTAATTACAATTCTAAAATTTCCCAGCCTACTTGAAAATTTAAGGTGCATTAAATAGAAAAGCGAGTTTAATAAAATCTTTCGTAGAAATATATGTATGCTAAAAAGAAGATAGTGGATATGAAAGCAGATAATAAAATATGATGGTCCTTTAACTACGAGTAGCTTACAAGATGACGTGGCACTGCTTTTCCCAAAATTCCATATTAATCCCTTTCGGTCCCTTTTCATTTTATATTGATATAAATTTATTTGCCAACTAAGGATGAGTCTGCTGCAAATTCTTTCTCTAAATCAGCAGATGCTGTTGGTATATAATACAGTGTGGGGGTTACGTACCTTGTTTTCAATTATTTTAGTTTAACAGAAAAGTGACTTATTGGATACTAAGCTTGGAATTCACCGAACAGTTTTAAGAAGTGACACCGCTGCCGGCGCCGACGCCGGTTCCCAAAATATTGACGCATGGATACCGGCGCCGGCACCCGAGTATAAAATTTCTCGGGTGCCGGCAGTTCTAACCTAAAATAAAAATAGTTACGCCTTTTAAATGATATGTAAACAATGTGTTGTTTTAATTTTGCGTGAAAACTATAAAACATGAAAATAGATGATTAATTTTCTATATGAAAATTTTAATTGCGTTTTGATGGACTACAAGAAAGCCACAAACAATTAGTTTTGGTTGCGCAATAGCAGAACAATTGAAAATCAAAGACAACAAAATCCTAATACTGTGGTGGATATTAATCCGGCTCTGAAATACTATTTCTGCGGTTAAAGGTGGAAGACCATTCAAGATAAAAAATGAAAAGTCAACAAGGAAGTGTTCCACGTATAAGCAAGGCTGCCAGGCTAGCATTTTCTTGAAAGTAAGTGAACATAAACAATTTCTATGCATCATGGAGCCTGAACAAGATCACGATCATACTTCATCCAAAGCTTATTTCAATTTTCTAGCAAAACAAAAACTAAATTTGCTAGAAAATGTCAAACTTTACTACTCAAGAAGCCTTGAAGACTGGGGCAAATAAAAAAATCATTTTAGATAACTTAATTATTAGAAAAAAAATACTGTACTTACTTTTTCGTTTTAGTACATATAAATAATAAAAGCTTGGTTTTAAAAAGTATTTTTTACAAGATTTTATTTTTAAATTTTCGTTATATTATAGTCTTAACCTATGCATTTATGATCACTTTAACAAGAAATTGTACCTGTTATCGTATTCTACTCGTTAAACCCTTTCATTTGATTGGGTTTGATATCAAGGGGATAGTGAAGAAAAAGATAATCCGTCATCTTGCGGCATCCGCCATAGTGAGTTTAGAATGACGTCACATAGCTTATCGTATTCTACTCGTCAAACCCTTTCATTTGATATCCATGTCAAGGGGGTTGTGAAAAAAGGTAATCCGCCATCTTGTGGCATCCGCCATATTGGGTTTTGAATGACGTCACATAACTTATCCTATTCTACTCGTCAAACCCTTTCATTTAATACTCATATCAAGGGGATTGTGAAGAAAACGGTAATCCGCAATCTTGTGGCGTCCGGCATATTGGGTTTAAAATGACGTCACACAGCTTATCGTATTCGACTCGTCAAACCCTTTCATTTGATACAGATATCAAGGGGGTTGTGAAGAAAAAGGCAATTCGCCATCTTGTGGCGTTCGCCATATTGGGTTTAGAATGACGTCACGTAGGTGATCGTATTTTACTCGTCAAACGCTTTCATTTGATTGGGTTTGATATCACGGGGATTGTGAAGAAAAAGGTAATCTGCCATCTTGTGGAGTCTGCCATACTGAGTTTAGAATGACGTCACATAGCTAATCGTAATCTACTCGTCAAACACTTTCATTTGATACTCATGTCAAGGGGGTTGTGAGAAAAAAGTAATCCGCCATCATATGGCGTCAGCCCTATTGGGTTTAGAATGACGTCACATAACTTATCGTATTCTACTCGTCAAACCCTTTCATTTGATACCCATATCATTGGGATTGTAAAGAAAAAGGCAATCCGCCATCTTGGGGGGTCCGCCATATTGGATTTAGAACAATATTAAATATATTATATTGCATTGTCACCGGACACGTGTCCAAAATTTCAAAGCTTTAGCTTAATTAGAACTAGTCGAAATTTTGACAGCAATATTTGACCTAATTATACTAACAAACATACATAAAAACATACATACGTACAAACTGACAGGTGAAGTTAAATAAAAGCTTCTAAAAAGCCCTCTTTGTATAATATATACAATTCCTATATAATATCTATTGTTCCTTTGAAAATATAACACAAAACGTTCAAAGCATCATATTTTTACCTTAATAACTACGCTTATTTTCAATTTCTGGATTTAGCAGATCGGGAAATTCTCCGTCTTTTAAGGAAACACTAGATGAGTGCTTTGTGATTCGAAATCATGACAGTCGGAAGTATTTAGGAAAGTGTATCAAATAACGAGAGAGATAATTTAAAAGCTTTTCACGGGCAAAGTGCCCAAAGACGACTTTCTGAAGATTTATTTTTGTTACTTTTTCACGTTCGACCTCGACTGCAAGAGAGATTTACTGAACTTTAAAATTGTGAAATATCTATATATTGAGTATTACGTCATTCATAGTTCCCAGAAAAATTAATATTTAGAAATAATGAAAGTAATTTGCCATTGACTTTTAATTATAAAATGGGGGCCAGACTCTAGTCTATCTGTATTGTAGTCTTTATTCTGTCTGAAACATATAATCTAATTAAAAAATTAAAAAATAGCTTTCCGACGGTTTCTGACCTAAGGGCAATAGAAAACCTCATTAGCAACAATAATTATCAAAAACAATTTAACGAGGATACAATGATGCTTTGTCATGATATCTTCAGTACTACAATTTTTTTTCCTCTTGAAAACAGTTTTGCTTCTTTGTCAACTGACAAAGTCACAATGAAAATTCTTCGGTTATTGCAGAGCTATACCGCAGGACACAAAAATTGGTATTTAACTGCCTATTTATTCAAAAGTGAATGAGTAGCAAGAAGGTATTTCACGTTCGCAACACAGTGTGCCGTTACTGTTAGTAATGGCCGCCAAACTAAAAGTCACTTCAAAATTTGACATTTCTGAAATATGACAACAAGAAGGTTATTCTTTTTTCTTATGCAGCGTTACTAATTATTTGCATTCAGATTTTTCAGGTATTAAATATGAAAATGCCAAGTTTACGATGGTTTTTAGTGCTGGAAGAGTGCAAGATATTGAAATATCGGTATCGCTGTCAGACATTTTTACGATTTTTTAAGAACAGTCAAAATGCTTTGTACACATGCAAAATATGTCATTTCTATATTATACATTAAGACATTACATAATTTTCATGGTTGAACAAAGTTGTGTATACCATGGCTGCGAAATCTTTTAGCGACCTAGATATTACCTTGCCTCGGCCGCAAACGGCCTCGGCGATAATTTTTCTCTCGGTACGCTAAAAAGGAATTTCGCAGCCTTGATGAAAAAATAACTATTAACAACCATTTGCCTATTATTATTAGCCAAATTTTACTCATCTCTACAGAAAAAGTATCGTTTATTAAAAATGAAAAAAGTATTTGTTGATCAGATTATGTATTAGACAAATAAATTGTCCAACATAAATACTAGGATGCTTCGTTTTAGACGACTAATTTTTTTTTTGGTCCATTGACGGAATAATGTTATAAACATATAAAAAAAATTCTCACCAAAGATGAGCTCTTAATTTTAATTGTAAGTACTCGCGCAATGAATTTGAAAATTCCCCATTTAATTAACATGTAAATTATATTTATTTTTTTTTTCAATTATCTATAGCTTTGCGACATTTCACGATATTTAATTGGCAATAGGTGGAAATTACAGAGGAATCTTTCCTCTTTAAAACTGCCTGTAGCCAATTTATGTTTTGTAACCGACCTCGCCATTGAAGCCAATTTTTTCTCGAATTTCATGTTTTTTTTTTATTTTTCTCGTAAAACACGAACTTTACGTTTTTTATAGCGAATTTAACTTCCCACAAAAAAAGCTATGTAAGCCATAACCGTAGAGCTGGTAGTTTTCGAGATAAATCCAATTAAACATCTCAAAATTTGAAAAATCGCTGTTTTATCCAAGATTTTAGTACTTTTTAATGAAATCATTGCTGAAAAATACATAATGTCTAAGAATGAAATATAAAAATATATATTACACATTGGTAACTAATCACCAAACAGATTTCGTGTAATATGAAGCCGTTTCTTATTACCGTATGCTAGATTTCAATACTAAATATTATGGCTGAAGAAATATATAATATATACTGGTAAATACATATTTACCAGTAATACGGTAATAAAAAACGGCTTCATATTACACGAAATATTTTTGGTGATTACTTACCAATGTGTAATATATATTTTTATATTTCATTCTTATACATTATATATTTTTTCAGCAATGATTTCATTAAAAAGTACTAAAATCTTGGATAAAACAGCGATTTTTCAAATTTTGAGATGTTTAATTGAATTTATCTCGAAAACTACTAGATCCACGGTTATGGCTTACATAACTTTGTTTGTAGGAAATTAAATTCCCAAAAAAAACTCACATACAATTTTGTTGTAAAGTTAGTGGTTTACGAGAAAAATAAAAAAAAAACATGAAATTCGAGAAAAAATTGGCTTCAATGGCGAGGTCGGTTACAAAACATAAATTGGCTACAGATACTTTTAAAGAGGAAAGATGCCTCTGTAATTTCTACCTATTGCCAATTAAATATCATGAAATGTCGCAAAACTATAGATAATTGAAAAAAAAAATAATAAAATTGACATGTAACTTTAATGGGAAATTTTCAAATTCATTGCGCGAGTACTTACAATTAAAATTAAGAGCTCATCTTTGGTGAGAATTTTTTTTATATGTTTATAACATTATTCCGTCAATGGACCAAAAAAAAAAAAATAGTCGTCTAAAACGAAGCACCCTAATAAATACATTAGGGTTAGACATTTTTTTATGATTAAAAGTCAGTGGAAAATTACGGAATATAACTTCCTATGTAGGATTTCTTCTATTTTACTTTCGGATGCAGCGATTTTTAAATATTTCTAAATAGGTATTATTTGTTTCCTAACACTGGAGTGGCATAATGCCAATATATAGATATTTTTATTATGAGTCCGCTACAATACTATAGATATTAAGTTTTAATTGTGTGCATGTCTGTCAGTGTTATTTAACAGGTATAGTTACTTTCGTAATAAGGGATGTAAGTGGGATTTACCAGTCGAGGACGAATTGTGTGCCCAAACGCTAGCGAGGGCTGGCAAAATAGTCCGAGACTGGTTAAGACTTATGCATCCCGAATAATGTATTACATTTGTTCCACTCCTAGTATTAAGTTTACACGGGAACAAATAAACGTATTTTTGAAGAATGCCGACGACATTGATTTCCTTTTGACGAAAGTTGTCGCGATTATGGGGGCATGTCGTTAGCAAGAGCTGTGTAATACTGTGTAATAATGACAGAAAATGTCCAAGAGATGGAGAATACAGTCATTATCAAGATACCCGACCCAAAAAATGGTATGTCACGAAGGTTTACGGTTACCCGAAATGAAGGAAGTATTTATCATTTGGCAATTGTTAAAAAATAACTTAAAATAAGGTATATGATTAAAAGTGTTCATAAACGCTTCTTTTTGCGCTACCAACACGGAAAATGTGTTGGTCAGCCTGTAGGTGATAACACTATTTAATCTATCCCAATCAAAATAGCTAAATTCCTCAATTTGCAAAACGCAGAAACTTATACTGGACACGCCTTTCGAAGAACATTCGCTAGACTACTAACCAATACTGAAGTCGACGTACTAGCCCTTAAAAGACACAGAGCTTGGAAATCGGATGCTATTGTTGAGGGCTACGTTGCAGATAGCATCTCCAACAAAAATGAGGTAGCAAACAAAATGTTGTACCATAAAACCACATAAAACATAATATCAGAAATACACAGTACGTCAATGAAAATATCGCATATAAGTACCTCCTCTATGCCAACAGAAATCACAATTGCGGAATTTAATGGGAATGACAATAACGGCGAAGACAGAAACAAGCTTCAAGAACAGTCACCAAGTTTTGTTAGTTGTAAATTTGAAAATTGTACCTTATATACCAGGTGTCAACGAGATCACTTTCCGGCTGCCATTTATTTAGTTTTTAATCGAACGAGATGAAACTTGGCAGGAGTCACAGGCTAAGAAAAAGTCACTTTTCGAGGTACTTGTCAAATTTTGACGACTTATGGTTTAGCCGGAAGTGACCCCAACTTTGGATTTTCAAATGAAACACCCTGTATAGTTCTTGATTTTTGAAATCTAGAGATCATTTTACGTACAACTGTATTATTTTCATTACTTTTTGTGTCAATTTAACATTTTTAAAGCAATTTTTTCTGTTAATCTCGAGTGCCATGACCCACTTTAAATCGTTCTAATAGAAGTTTACATCTGCACAAAAATACCTACACAATTTTATCACCGTTCATTCGTCTTACCAGAGCGTTCAAAGTCGACTAAATCATTTTTTTGATAACTTGAATACACCTATATCACTTTCATAGTATAATTATTAGATGTAGTTTTTTTAATACGAATCCAACGGTGCATCAAAACATTAAAATTCTCTTGGATATTCTAACGAAAACTGTATTTTATTGCAATAGCCATTTTATATCGTTTAATCAAACATGCAACTGCACGACAATCAAATATTATATCCGTTTAGCCATAACAAACAATTAAATAACAGCTGTTTAAAATGTAACTGGACAATGCCTCAAAATATTGTTAAGTTTGCCATGGAAAACAATTGAATTCAGGATGAATGATAGAACTCTACAAATTTGTAAACAATTATTGTTCTCTGTTGGTTTATGTCAATTATTTTGGTAATAACTAAATTAAAAGTATGTTTAACAAAAGCAAACAAGTCGATTTTCTAATTATTTATGGACAATGTGGGATAATGCAGCCGAAGCTGAGAGAATGTATCAAGAAGAGTATCCTGATCGGATTAACCATCCAAGTATAGGCAATATAATTAATAAAGACGTGAGCCCGATGTTCTCCAGGTATCTATAATAAGTGAGGACATTAAAATAACACTTTTTTTAGAGACGTTTAATCGGTGAGAGATATTTGGGATTCTTAGAACACGAAATTGAAGAATATTTGGACGCTCTACCCCTGGCGGTATCAAAACAAATATATTTTTAGCAGGATGGGGCTACACCCCATAATGCCTATGTGGTAAGAAATTATTTGGAAGAGAAATTTGGGGTCCGGTTACTGTCACCCATGGGTCAATACAATGGCAACCTCGTTCGCCGGACCTAAGCTCACTTAATTTTTTTATGGGGTCATAGTAAGAACCAAGTCTACATTAGGCCTCCAGCAAAACTGGAAATTTTAAAAAACAGGATACGGGAAGCTTTTGCAAATATCACCCCGGAAATGCTAAGAAATGTAGCAGAAAAGAACGTTTACCGGGTTAGACTGTGCAGAGATGCCCAAGGTGGATATTTTGAAAACCTAATTGGCCATTAAACTAGGATTTACAATTGTTAATTGTTAAGGTATTTATAGTAACAATGTTAATTAAACAAAATTAAACTGTTAGATAAGCACCTGCTTGTATTCCATAATTCTGGCCATTACGACTTACTTATACTTGTCGATGAACACAATTTAGGAAGGCACGACAAACATTCTATGGAAATGTAATTTTTTGGAGCGGAACAAGATACTCCTGATTACTAAGAAATAATTACAGACTTTTTAGAAAATATATCACTTATAGTAACGTAATGTTAATTAAAGAAAATTAAATTATTAGACTGCTTCTTACTTTTATTCCATAATTTGGGCCATTATGATTTACTTATACCTATTAACGAACACAATTTAGAAAGGTACGACAAACATTCTATGAAGATGTAATTTTTTGTAACAGAACAAGATACTCCCAATTACATTATTATGAGATTATATGTTATACTTACAGATAATTACAGACTTTTCAGAAAATATATTATTTATAGCACAAAATTCCATTTTGTTAGTTAAACAAAATGGACTTAATCTCCGATTTAATGATGAACGTATTTATTTAGAGCACCACTAATCAAATATAACGAGTTGTTGTCATAGTTGAAAATATAACGTGGGTGCAGCACGCGTTGTATTTAGTGCCGTATTAAGGTTTCCCAGCGCCTGGGGTTCAAAAATGTGAAGCGTCCCCATTTTCTAGTGCAGGGCGTACCTAAATCACTATGTTCAGGGGGAAGTGGAGTAAAAGGGCAAAAGTTGACCTCGATTTGGAATCCGCTTCCCGGAATTAAGTGGTCGACCTTTCTTTGCAAATGTCCCAGAACTGAATTGGGCACTTTTTTCTCAATTGTCGTGTTCCTGCTTAATAATCGCCCTGGGCCCAACTGAGCCCCATTATTAATCCCCTTGTCATCGTCACGAGTTGTATTTTTTCAAAAAAATTTAATTTATGAGCGGTCAATAAAATAAAAATACGATGATTCAAAACATTATCCTCAGCGATCACTCATCTTAGATTTTAGTAATATCTAGTGCCAAAGCAGCGCTTATTACTAAAAATATCATTTCCATAGCAACATATACTAAATCTAACAACCGGTTGAACAAAACTTTTAATTCAGTGTTGAATCCTAATTCAGTATTAAAAACAAAAGAGTGCGTTTAATATATCACACAGAAACAGTATAGTATAGTATATATAGTAGTAGTATAGTATTTTTTTTATTTTCTTATAATCCACGAAGGCAGCAAGCCTAAGTACTAAGGCACCGTGGTTGTATATAACGCAACCGACCCACACATCCAGTGCTGGAAACATCCCTAAGGATTTCACCAGCCCTTTAAGAGCGTGTGTGGGGTGGTACCTCCCCGGCCGAGGAAGAATTCCTCTACCACCTTCTGAATACACTATACTGTCCAAAATTTGTATCCTAGAAATTTATTTTTGTAACTTTACAGCATTTGAACACGACTGAAAGAAGTTTTAAAAATTGTTTGTACATGTGCCTGTCTGCCATGGTTTTGCAAGACAAAAAAATAAACTTTTAGTCAATTTAGTTTTTAAATAAAACTAAAATTGCAACCGTTGTTTGGCCAACACAATTTGTTTTCTAACGTACTTGTTTTCATTTTTATGATATCAAAATTGTTTAAAATGATGTACCAAAAAAAGCAAAGCATTTTTGTACCTGCGCCAAAGTGACAAAATGTCACTTAACCTTATTTAATAATTTTTGATAAGTTGTGACTTACTTATACTTATTTGCAGACACAATTTAAAAGGGTAGACAAACATGTTATGAATATGGAATTCTTTAAAAGAAGAAAACTTCGACTTACAAACTCATAAAAGTTTATTTGAGAAATATTTAGAGTAAGACAGTATTAATTAATGAAAATAAGCCGATTTAATGACAAACTTATTTATTTAAAGCAGATCTAATCGAGATAAAATATATTATTTTTACGTTTTCCATTCTAAAAGATACCCTATTAAGTACTGAGATTATTTAAAAACTTTTCAGTGATAAAGTCCCAAAGACAACTTTCTTAAGATTTCTTTGTGTTACTTTCCAACTCTTTTCCGAATGAGAGGTGAGTTGAGTAACGAGTTTGAATTATGTGGGTGCCTTGCGTGGGTATCTGTCAGATTTCTGGGGCAAAAGAAAGCTTTGTAAAATGCATTATACATTGTTAAAAATAAACCATTAGACAGGGTGATCAAGTGGGTGTTACAAGGGTAAGCGCGCCAATTGAGACCGGTAGGGAGCATAAGTCTCCACCCTGTCAACCCGCCAACAGATTGGTTAATCTATTCAAAAGACCTACACTGCATCCAAAAATTAACAATACAATTTTTAAAAAAATGATTTGCCCCTCCCCTCAGCTAAATCTGAAATGGTGCCCCTGTACAAAGGTTGCGAATTGAGGCTCACAAAAGGAACATCCGCAAATCCTTCATTCTTGAGATAACGGGTGCCAAAAAATTTTATCGATTTTTCTGATGAAACGATTATAAAAGGCTACGTTCATTTTTTCAAACGTATGTAGTGATGGGAAGTTATCTGCATTTATTTTCAACAAGATTTCGACGCCACTGAGAGTTTTAAAAATCTTCCGAAATTTTTAATATTTTCAGTTAAATCACAATAAAATATGATTATTATAAGTATCGAAAAGAATGAATATTTCAGATAATACACTAAGTAAAACTTCCTAGATCTTGACATTTAAAAATGGCATTTAATAACATTTTTAGAGGTTATAGCAGAGAGGAAGTCACCTATTTCGGGAGGATCCACGATATGTCTAATGAGGCCTAAGTGCCGTAGATCCTCGGCTCACCCTCCCGACGCTAAATAATAATAAATAAAGAGGCAACTTAACTGCAACTTAGAGCAAAACTAGAACATGACATTGTGGATAGATAATAAACAAAAACAAGAACGTCTTTTTCTCTAATTAGTACTCTTAATATGCTACATCCTGTCAAAATGTAAAAAATATGCTTTTCTAAATGTTAGTATGTCGAAAACTGTTGAGTTGGATTTACACCCTTGATGTCTCAAAACGTCAAGAAAAAATTTGATTGACCCTTAAAGTCACCTTTGGCAATAACATTAACATTTATGATACTACATTACAAGTATCCAGTTGGCTAAATATGCATTATATTACTTTGGGAAACCGACCAATAGTGTGTTGTCCTGTACCGCGCTTAATTGACCTCGTGTATAAATGTATTTATCGCAATGAATAAATGTAATTTTTCCTAACAGTAGGACTATAAAAGTAAAAATATAGATTTTCGTTCAGTGTCATGTATACTATAATAAAATAAACCAAATCGATTTAAAGCATGTGAACAAAGCAAACACACTATACTCGATTTGAAATTGGTTGATAGTAATAAATCATTTTTAGCAGCCGATTCCATAGGCGCACCTACCTGACGTGCCGGTTTGAACCCTATTTACTTATCCGAATAATTTAGTAATCATTATTGTCATAACAGGTAAAAATAATTATGCCGAGAATTCCGGGAACAATTAATACACAATGTTACTTTTCAGGTAGTTACGAAAAATTAGGTACCTCTACTTATTGGTATAAAACTGTGAGTCATTTTAAGAGCGAACAAACCTAATGCGAGTATTCTAGGACACACATTTGGGTAATTTTTGAAAATGGAGAGTCTTTCAGGATTTATTCCAGTTAAGCGAGCTGCGAAATCAGCGCTAAGCATTAGTGAAAAGATTATTGTGCTTAATGTATTTAATGCACTTAGATATCAAAAAAGTGCAATAAGTATCGATTCTGCAGTGGAACTTTGTTCAAAGATGACAGGTATTGGAAAAGCAACCATCTACAGGCTGATGCGGGAAGAAAAGACAGGAACCGTGACGCCACCAAAACCATCTCCAGGAAGGCGAACAATACCGATCGATGAGGACGAAAAGGCCATCATAAGACGAAAGGTGCATTCATTCTATTTCAATAAGGAGATCCCTACTTTGGATAGAGTTTTAGGGGCAGTAAAAGAAGACTTTCCTGCAATCAAGAGAGATAAACTATGGAAAGTTCTAAGAGAAATGAATTTTAGATGGGAAAAACATAGTCGGAAGTCTCATTTGCTCGAAAAAGATGAAATAGTATGTTGGAGACGTAATTATTTGAGAAAAATAAGAAAATTTCGCAATGAAAACAAAACAATTTTCTATTTGGACGAAACATGGCTGAACGAAGGCTACACAGTTGGAAAAATATGGACAGACAAAAATGTGACTTCTCACCGGCAAGCATTTTTAGACGGTCTATCAACAGGAATAAATCCGCCCTCTGGAAAAGGAAAACGATTAATTATAACTCACATCGGTAGCTCCAATGGATTTTTAGAAGGTGGACTATTATCATTCCAATCAGTTCGTACAGGCGATTACCACGAGGATATGAATGCTGATGTTTTTGAGGAGTATTTCGAACAAATGATAGAGCTGATTCCACCTGGCTCCGTCATTGTGTTAGATAACGCTCCGTATCACTCCAGAAGATTGGAGAAGATGCCTACAACTGCTTGGCGAAAAGCAAAAATTATCGAGTGGCTTGTGGAGAAACAAATACAATTTGAGGACAATATGGTTAAAAAGGAGTTGCTATCAATTGTAAACACCCATAAACATCGGTTTCAAAAATATGTTGTTGACGAAATGGCCAAAAAACAAAATATAATAGTGCTTCGGCTCCCCCCCTACCATTGCGAATTAAATCCGATCGAACTGGTATGGGCTCATGTGAAAGGTTATGTGGCTAGAAAAAATACCACTTATAAAATGAGTGATGTTCAAAAACTCTTTGAAGAAGCGCTTCAAGAAGTCAACGCGGGGAAGTGGCAAAGATGTATAGAGCATGTACTAAAGGAGGAGGAAAAAATGTGGCAATTGGATAGTTTACTGGAGAAAACGGTCGAACCACTTATTATCAATTTAGGGGAAGAAGACAGTCCCTCAGATATTTCATTTTCTGATGATGATTAATTTAAAGCGAAGAACTGTAATGACTTACTATAAATTTTATAGAATTTCAAATAGAAACATTTTTCCAAATTTACTTGTTTATTAGTTGCTTTATTGTTATTAGTATTATATTTATTCAAATACAAGGGTAACAAATTATGCCACACATCCGAATGTTCACTAAATTATATAATTATTGTGTTTAATATAAACTTAAACCCACCCGAAAGCACGTGCATGAGTGCAAAACATCACAGGTAGAATACTACCGCTTATTGTTCGAGCCTCGGGTTAAGCTTTGTATTCGACGCCCTTATCAGATCTATAGGAATGGAAAGTTTAATAAATGCAAAAGGGTCTAGACTTTCAATGTATATACTATTTAAAACTTGGCAATTTAGGTGGACCACTCTGTGTACGTGTTTGACGGATTTTAATGATTTATTACTATCAACCAATTTCAAATCGAGTATATTAATACTGAATCAAAATTAAAATCTATATTTACTTATTTAAATGGGTTTTATAACATAATATATTATTTAAATGGGTCAGATCTATTATGTTTTATTACACATTACTTAAATTATTCAAGATGCAAAAATATTGGGTCCTTACTCTATGATAAGGGTTCAATTTCTGCTGTTTCAGGTATGCCTAATTTAGGGTTTTATATATACATAGTATGTGTCATAACGAGTGGGGTGAGTAAAAAGGAGACTGGGAAATTGCCTAAAAATGTTAACTAATATATCATTATCGGTGTTATTGAGGTCAGAAAATCTAATTTTGTCTCACTGATGTTAAAACAATTAACAGGAGGTTTAAAGTAATTAAAAAAACATAAGTATACATTGCTTACAATTTTCTTCGCGTTCGGCGCGGCGTGTGTTTTCTTTCAACTTTAACGCTGCTAACGGGCTAGAGGCCCCACTGTTAACAACACGTATCAATTGACGTCACATTGTTTAAACACTTATCAAGAACCAGAACTTGTTAATTTAATCTAACAACTGCACTGCCCATAAGACGGATACCAACTAAAACACTCTGTATGAAATGTCCAGGGAAATAGATTCTAGGTTAAATTTAAATATTCTAATGACATGATTACAATATTGGGTTCCAGCCCTGCACTTACATTTTTGGAATTATAATCAGTTTATTGAGATATTTATTTATTGATATATTTTGAAACGAACTATACCTTGTTAACTTGCGTAAACTGTGGCTCTGAACGTCACAACTCAGAAAAACAAGTAACATTTTTTTAGCTGGTATGGTAAATCGAATATTTGCGTTCCTTTACACTTTTTTATACCTACGACTGCCTTTGAGTTTTGTTGTTAGAGTTAGACATAATTTTTCAACGATCTTGCGGAACGATCCAAACAGTTGTTTATATTATAATTATTTTTGTTTAGCTAATTTGACTTGCTTTCTAACGACTGGCCAGACAGGAGAAACAATACAAAACATATTTTATTCTCGCATTAAAGAAATGTCATACGACTGTGTACCTATCTTGAGTGTCACGTCGTTAAACGATTCTTTTGTATATTTACAAAAGCATAATAATCATTATTGTCTTAAAATATACTTGACCTTTATGTGTATTGTCGGAAAATAACCGGGTAGAAAGAAATAAAAAGTTATCGATTTCCGATTAGTTCTAAGATACAATAAAATAAAAAATTATTGACCTAAAGCGAGTGAACACATTAGTAGTAATTGTTTTGAACTTTAAACAAATGAAAAGCATTATTTGCAACACATTTTCTCTGATAAAAAGATAAACAAAGTATGTGGAATATAACAATAATACTCTGAGAGATGCAAACAGTTTGTCCCTTTTTTACTTCAGAGCATTGGTTGCGATTATAATACGTGATCATAATATAAGTAAGGGTTGAGCTGTTTTTTTCTTAAAATGAGACTAAGATAGTTATTTGAAAACTTTATACTACATCATACAGAAAGTTGAAAGTTTCCTGGAAAAGACGAAAAACGTAAAGAGAAATTTAGACCAACTTCAGTACTCTTAAAGTTCTCAAAAACTATTTTTCTTTCAAATGTTCGATGAATATTTTTTCTTTTATTAGAAATGGATGTATCTGTAATAATTGTTGGTCAAAGTATGTATTTGTAATTTTATATGAAAAAATTAACACTGTTTTTCCCTGTTGTTGTACCTAAAACAAAATAAATATGAAATAAATATACCTAATAAGTTGAGTGATTTTTAAATTCCAGCAATGTTTTACTAAAACTAAGTTCAGTCTCTTTATGTTAATCTCTAGTATCTTAAGTGGCTTTGTGTACAATTACCTATGAACCCATGGATTTATTAAGAAAGCATTCGATGTTCGTATACTGTGAGCGTATCGAACGTGAAGCCTTATATTTGTTGTTTGTTATGAAAAAATTTCTCCTATGAGAAGAGTTGGCGAAGTACGAATTACCACGTAATTGAATCAAGAATGGTAGTAGAAAGAGATAAAATAGCATTGGAGTGTTGGAGCCCAGAAGTGCTGCTGTCTGCTGGTTGCTTAAGAAAAACGTCTGCGAACGCTCGGTTACACGTACGTCTTTGTCTAATGAACTAGAAAAGAAAAAGTGCGACTTATAGATTTATAAATGACTCGGAGCGACTTTAAATAAACACCTTTAGAAATAACATAACCTATAAACAATAAAACCATTTTAACTTAAATTTATTATTATTTAGCAGAAAAATAAAATATTTTAGGGCTTTTATTACTTTTAGTAAATCTTGTGATGCTTCTAACGTATTTTTTGTACAAAAAGACAAGGTAAAATAAGATGTGGCCAATATTTAAAAATTGTGTTTACAGTGTCGTTTAGAATGGTTTGTTTTGGCTTCAAAGAATGTTAAATCACCCCGTATCCATTCTTGATAAATCCATGTATGAACCATCCTGTATATGATATTCATAAAAAATTTTCATGATCTAATAACTAGAAACAGCACAGCACGATATTAATATAAAATACTAAGTTAAAAGAGAAATTTTAATCTAATTTTTAAATAATTTATTATCTTATATTCTAACAGAATAATTCATGAAATGGTAATTCCATAGGTACCGTTTTAAACCAAAACTTTTCCATATTTACATTGAAAACTATTGTCGCATAATTACAATATAAATGTTTCATTTTAGTGATTAACGAGTTTACATTATTTGGAAATTGGACTATGAATTTGTAATAAGTCCCTTTTCAAGCGCTTATTAATTTTCCCTATCTGAAATGCTTTATTATGATTATTTTGAAAATTTTGTTTAGGGATTTTAGATTATTAATTACTTCGAAATATCGACGGAGACGGAAAATGATTATTAATTGTAATAATAACATAAATACCTATTTAAAATCGCAGTGTTATCCAGTACTGGCTTAAGAAAGACAGAGCACCGTCCTTATAACTTTACACTTGATGACGACTTATTAACATTGACGGGAAGTAAACTTATCAAAACCTTACTAATTAATCGGAAGATTTAATTTAAACCAGTTTTAAGATTTAAAACTTTTCAGTGAATTCCGGGGTTAATATCTTTAGGCCGGTACACTTACCAAGTTATTGATCAACTACTTGAACAAGCGCTTCCGCAAGTGACTTGGTATGTGTAAAGCGGTTACTTTTCTATCAATTTTTCGCTCAAGTAGCTTGAACAAGTTATGTGTGATGTAGCATTTGCAATGCGACATTGTTTTTGAAATTAAATTTTGAGTACATTTTTGACAAGATGGTGAAGGTAATTTTTTAAAATTTTTTTTACATGACTATTGTCATGAAGTTATTAATTTCTTACACAAGTAACAAGCATTCATGTTTACAAGGATGTAATGTTACCTTTATCATTGCGTGTACTTTACGAACTACGTAACGACTAGCCCTGGTAAAAATTCCTTTTCTTGTAGCCATTTTCTCCCGTTTTAGTTTTGTGCAGTAGGCTTCGGATTATTTTTATGCCAAAATAAAATACTAATAAATAACTGATTACTAATTCTAATTAACAAAGTGAATACCTTGATTTTCCAAGGCTACAGTGTCTGCAGGTACAGAAAATCTTCAGTTTTCTTTTCTTTTTATTTTCTAATAGGATTGCCGAGAACTTGGAAGTTTTCCATTTCAAAACATCGTGTTTATGTTTGAGAACGACAAAATATATGTCGAAGCCGAGTCTTGAACGGCGCACATTGGGACTGACGTCGAATGCTTTGATGGGTCAACCGTGAATTGTGACTTTCCATTCTGATTGGTCAAACGTGACACACCAAGTTCCAATTGCGATTGGCAAGTCGCAATATGGCCGATGGTCGTTTTGTTTTGGTAACCCGCCAATGGTTATGAGGTAAGCAAGCTTTTATTGTCCCTGATTTCGTAGTGTGATTTGTACTGTTGTATTACTGGGTTCTTCCGGTAGAGGAATAGTTTCGACACACCTTGTGTTTGGTTTTCTGCCACGCATTCTGAGGGATGTTTCATGCTAGATATAATTCCCTGTTTGAGGTTTTCCGCCACGCATTCTGATGGATGTTTCCATTTGAGACTTCGACTACGTCATAGTGTTTGAAGAAGTACCTACTCCAGGTGGTCCAGCCGCATCACCTAGATCCAACTTTGGGACCACGCTGATCCACGTCTAGCCAAGCTGTAGATGCAGTCCAGTAAGGTGGCTTTTATGAGCTTGCCTCCCCTATCAGGATCGTTGTCCTGTAACTTTTCTTAGTTACTGATGTATATATATTAAATTTAATATCATATTTTATTACTGTCTTACATAATTCCCCATGTCTTAAATTTAGCGCGGTATACCGTTATTTTGTTCCCTGATGTATATACCGTTCTTTTGTTTCCTGATGTATATCCAGTTCTTTTATTCCCTGATGTATATACCGTTCTTTTGTTCCCTGATGTATATATAAAAATAAGTATAAAAAATGTGTAAATATTACATTACATAATTTTCCCCTATATTAAATTTATATGAATACTGGGTTAACAAAGTATTTGTAAAGCTGATTTGGCAAGCTATCTTTGTCGCATTATTTTTTTACAGCCATTTACATGGCCATTTATTATTTTTTTAAGCTAACGTTCTGTATAAAGCTGTACATTCAACAGATACTATACTATTTTATTATAAGTTTACTATTTTCCATATTTTAAATTAATTTAAGTGTACATGTAAGTATATTCACGTAGGTGTCATAGTTTTTATGTCAATTTGACCGTGGAGTGGACAGTCCGTTTAAATATAAGGAATACATTTATTTGATTTTGGGGAATAGTTTGTTTTATTGACTGCTAAAACACATGCAAAGAGTTTTGTAATATTTTATCAAAATCTTATCTCAGCTTAGGTTCTGAGTTTACTAAGCTGTAAGGGTACTTCTTTAATAAAAACTCAGTGGCGCCCTACTGCCTTGGAAAACCTAAGCAAAGAAAAGGAAAACGGAAAAATAAAGACCTAAGGCCCATAAATGCTCCTGGCGAAAAGCTGCCGCGCACTTGTAGGGCTTCTGGACAGTTAAATTTAATAATTTAACCCGAGAACGCTGCAATGAAATTAGATCTTATATTTTTCTTTAATTTTTTGTGTGAATTTTTAGTAACTTTTGACATTAATTTTTGTTGCCAACTTTAGTAGAATTTTACTGTTAAGACAGGCTTTTAAAAACAGAATAACTATTTTAGAAATATGGGAAAGATATTAAAACAGCATGAACTAAGGATCTTAAAATGACTACTTTTATCGCTATTATTAATCAATAATCAGTAAGGCCGTCCACTTGAATGCCACACCAGTGGGGGCGTATATAAGCAACTACGTATATAAATAATACTTTATATAATATGTAATACTTACCCAGTTATCATTAAAAATCTGGATAGGCTTGGCTAAACATTTGCAGCATGGAGTTTGTCTCTAAAGTCGCTTCCGTAAGCGATGTCCGATGCGGCGAAAAATTTTTTTAATATAAAGAAAACGACCGTTTGACATCTACAGATCTTATATTTGCGTAGTCGAAATGGTCTCTGAACTTATTAATGGATCCGTTTGCTTGGGCACTGTTACTATAAATATGTCTTAGTCTGACAAAATTTGGATTTTTCCTACTTGTCTCGTCATTTACAGTCTGTAGCACTTTTTGCACGTCATCTTCTATTCGCAAGGATTCACCAAAGGATAATGATGTCGCTCACGCACAGCCGGTAAATGTCTGCAACGTACTTCGGCCGGCAATTTCCATTTAGGATTGTTTCTCTTCCTGACGAAATGGTTCTTTATTTAATATAAATAATGGCATACACACGACCACAGCATAATAAGCGAATCGAAAAGAAATTGTGTATAAGAGCGTTTGCCCCTTTTTTTAATGTTTGTGCTGCACTCTTTACGTGCCTTATACATAAAGATTTCTTAAAGGCCAATAAGCTTCGCTGACAAACCACACATGTTATTTGCGACCCGTTATATTTTAAATTAGGAAATTCCCATATGAACCTTCTAACTTCTAACACAGTGATTTTTATCTTGGAACTTGTTGCTAAAATTAGTTTAGTTCCATGGTTGTCATAAATACATGCTTCAATTACTCTGATATTTATAAATTTGTGAATCTGGCCGTCAATGTTCAGATTTCATACTAATAAAAATCTAAAAAAGCTCATAACAATTTCAACATTTTTATATTTTATTTACTCGCTTTTCTTTCGAATCCGTACACAGAAAAAAAAGAAAAGATTGGATCAATAGTTCCATGAATGTTAACGTCCACATGGTTGATTGAATTAAAAAACTGTTAGAAGAAAATTTATTTCGATATTAGGACGAAATTCAAAATTTGTTAAACTTTATTTGTTCATCTAACAGATATGCTCTTGATTAAATATCTCTTTTTGCTTAAACTAACTGCCTTGTAGTATAATATGTGACAGGTCATTTTTGTCACCGAATTAGTTTTGTTCTAATGCTTAATTTATTCACGAAGGCCTGTTTAGTTGTATTTTATAGTTTACCTTAATGAAATAGTTGTGTCTCCACACGTACACGGTTGACCTGCCCTGTTCCCAGGCTAGTTTCTACGGTTTCTCTTCTGGCTGATTGCTGCTAGCTGTCCTCAGGTCAGCTGTCCTTCGTTTGAAGCTTTTAGATTTAACATTTTTCTCTGTTGTTTAGGCCCTGAGATTCGTTTTTCTGCGCCTTGCTTAAAGTTCACCCTGTGTGTATGGATAAGTCGCCCTTAGTCTATTTGTGCTATCATGTTAGATAATAAATTTTGAAGACCGACCTACCTTTTAGAAATCAGCTGTTTACATTCGCTTGGGACATTGTAACACCCTTGATTTGTGGATTTTGATCGCATTGCCTTTACTGCCTGGGGTTCCTGGATTTAGCATTCTCTATTATTTATATTCGTTTTAAAGACATTTTCCTTCTCTTTTCCTTTCCAAGATCGTTTTTTTGAATTTTGTAAACATTCAATTGAGTTGTATGTTGAAGATTAAGAATGGAGTGTGTGGGTTTTCGTCGGACGGAACTTTAAGGCGTGTAGCGATGGTGCATCGGGGGTGGGAACAGACTGACCTGTTCGCATACACGAACAGTCCCAAAGCGCTTTTGGAAGCCGTCGATTTATGAACACGGCTGGTGCAGTAGCATTTTCGAGTGTGGGAAGGTTGGAATTTAGTAGCACTACGTCATCGTTTTCCTTTCTGTAGTTTCGACATTCGGGGTTTCAGCTGTTAGTATTTGGATGCATCGTACTGAAATAGTGCGTCTCGATCAGTGCCGGTGTAGGTATAACTTTCTGTATTTCCGTAACTTTATGGTTTCACGCAAGAGGCCTCTGTATGATTTCAGTACCCTTGTTTGGTGGCGCGGCGACAATTGCAGTTCTAAGTTTCTGTGTCTTTTTTGCGTTTGTTTCTCAGAATGGGGCTTAAGACTTGTGCAATTCCGCCTTCGTGGTCATTTGAGGGAGCAGCTTCTAACCCACGCTTGAAATTGGTTGGAATTAAGTAATTCTTGTCGGTGTGCCGTGGCGCCATCTTGAGACTCTATTTCATGAGTTTCCACTCAAGGTCGCCGCCTTTTCTTCCCCCGGATCATTGGATGTTCTATGCAGCCTTTTGGGCTTGCGCAGATGTAGACCTTTTGGTTGAGTGGAAAAGAAGGAAGAAGTCTAGCATTTCCACCCTGGTCTTCGTCGAAGATAGCAGTATCGCGGTGTCGGTTTCAGCCATTTTGAAGGCACAAGTTTATGGATTAAGTTCCGGGACTGCGATTAAAAATTCATCTGAATTATTGCTTACTGGGCAAGATTTTATCTGCAACTTCGTTCGATAACATCATATCAGGTGAGCTACCTAGTTTTTTATATAGATGGTTTTTTTGCCAGTCTGCCACGTGCATGGTAAAATTTTTCAATTACTAAGGATTCCTTTCTTTATTTCTATCAAGCCACGAACATCGGCAACAGTTTGGAGGTCCAAACCCTGTGGTAACCTTGCTGTGTGGTGCCCTTTTGCTGCCTGTGGAAGTTGGAATTCGAACCCTCGTTGTTAGGAGGTGAGTTAGACCTTGAAGTTTTTTTGCTCCGTGTTTCTCAGGTACTTATCAATCGCCAATTTAAGCCCATAAAATTATAATTTAAAATTTTAACGAACCATAATTATCGTTCTGCTTTACGGTACTATGTTTTAAGTAAGACTCTAGTTTTCTCGGGTGGTTCTTATTGCTACACCATATTTTGAGTTATAGTAGTCAAGCCTTCAATTTCTTAAATATCAATATCACTTTAACTAATTTGCAATTAACCTTTTGAGTCTTGATTGTTGGCTGTAAAGCTTGCTCGTACAATCTATAAGTTATGTTAAGGGCTCTTTATACCAGCTTACGGGCCTGGGTTTATTTGAATTAAAATAGTCGGTCACCCGCGTAGAATGTAGATTGTTTTTATCAAGTTTCTTTTATCGGCTTTATGCTGTCGCAAATCATTTGCAGTGGGTTGCCATCTGTAGCGCTAAGTTTCAAACCGTAATTTATGTAGATATAAAGGAGTTGGTGGTACTGGTACTCTGTCAGTATGGTTGGTTATCGTAAACGCCAAGTTGAAAATTAAGCTTTATAGTAAGTGTTTTTTTTTCATACTAATTTTTTTGTTATTATTAAGGTTCGGTCGCCAGGTTGTCAAGAATACCACCAAATCCTTTATTTTCCTGTTTTTTTTTTAAGCTAAGACGTGTACGGGCTTGAGGTATTACGGGTTTTATTTCTAGGAAGCTGGAAAATTTAAATTTATTTTTGCGTTTGTTTATAACGGGGGGGTTATATAATATTTTTGTTTTCAGAGGTTCATTAACCTATTATTTTATTTTAAATTTGCCATTTGGCAAATATTTTGGTGTGCTTAGAAACTTATGCTCGTACACGTTTTACAACCTTTCTATTATATCGTATTGTTTGCTTCTGGGAACGTAAGGTAGTTACGTAGATGCTTTGTATATATATATATGCTTATACTTTTGGTATCTCGTATTATTCGCTTGTGATTTAAGCTTTGTGTCTTTATTTATTTATTAATTTATTCATTTACGGTCATAAACACAAAAGTTACACACTAATTAAATTTAAATTTGTGATAGAGGTACATTAGCGGTATATTTTGCTTTTAATTTAATATTTGTGCTTTTATAAAGGTACATAAACGGTGTGTATTTTCATTGTTTATATTCGAACGGTTTCTCCCTATACAGGGTGCTTTCTCTTAATTTAAATGATTAAAATTTTTGTGAAGTCAATTATTATTCTTGTGTTATCTTACATTGATCCACTTTATTTACATGAGTAGTGTTAACGCTTAGCTTTTGAGTCAAGCTACTATAGGGGTTTGAGGTTTTAATTATTTTACCTTTTTTGGCTCTTTTACTTTGAATATTACTTAAACGTTTTAAGTCAAGCTAACTGGGGTTTCATTTTTAGTTATTTTTACTGTCTTCGCTCAAGCCTTTTGCTTTGTTTATACCTGTAATCTTGCGTGAACTTGTAATTTAGTTATCAATTATTTTTGCTTTTGTTGTACTTTTGTTATTTTTATTGGTAATGTAAGATAACATAATATAGTGTTAAACTGGTCATTTAGTGAACACTTAGTTTTTGTAAATATTAACGTTTATCCGTAAAGTAAATGAACTTTAAAATTTAGTTATCGATGCCCTTTAGGTAATAATAATTTATTTTGTTTATTGACATAAACTTTTTGTTTAATATTATCCTAAGCTTGCTTAAATTTTGCAAGTGGGTTTTAATCATTGCTTTCTCTTTTTAGTAACCTTTTTTTTGATATTAACGTAGCTTCTTATTTTTAAATATTTTTCTACTTACCTAAATTTTGCATTTGATTTCGAGCCACCGTCTTTCTCTTTTATTATTGACACTTTATTTAATATTCTTAAATTTTGCGGTTTAATTCCAGTAAATTGTTTCTCTCTAAATATTAACTTTTCTATGAACGTAACTTTTGTTTTTAATTATTAACGTAACTTCAAATATATTTTTTTTATTGATTACATTTGAATTACTGTAATTACTGGGAATTGTTTTGTTCCTAGGGTCCTTGGTAGGGGCCACGAACCTCCCTACTTCTTCCATAGGGGCTACAAAGTGTCCCTCTTAGTTGTTTTGGTAGAGGATACGAACCATCCCTATTTCTGTTTGGCGGGTGCTAAGAAGCCACCCTATGAATTTTTGTATGTGAGGACAAACTTCCTCACGAAGTTTTGAGTAAATTTGATTTAATTATTTTGCGGGGGCAAAAATCGCCCCATTTTCTTATTTCTTCGGAAACAGCATTTGTAACAATTCTTGTCAACACCAACTGTAAACCTTTTTTTTTATCTGTAAATATATGTACAGTGGTAAATGTATTCCGTTTTTCTTTTATCCAGCTCACAGCGCCATATGTTTTTAATTTCTATTATGAATAGCAGGTTTGTTGTGTGAGAAGCAGGTCCCTAGACCAACTAGGCGACTTCCAGTTTGCGTCGGTGTAAAAAACTGGTGGCGTCCAATAGAACCTACCCAGCCTAACTGAGCTGAGGGCTAATTTGCAACGCGCTCTACTACACCTGCTTCCCTCAGAACACCCTGTTGTTCCTGTGTTTTTCTCTAGAGTACCTTTAAGAGTGATTGTAATGTTTTCAAGTTAAGCGGTAAGTACTTGGTCAATGATACTCATCATAGTGTCTTTGACGGTTTTTAATCAAACACTTTTTTTGAACAAAGTGCGTCGCAAATACCATAAGGTAATACTTCATCGGACTGTTTTGTCTGTCAAGTCAATTAACAAAAGTTAACATTTTCTGATGTTTTATTTAATTCCCAAAAACCATTGCTTGCATTTAATATTCACAAACTGTTAAATTAAAGTTTTTTTCTATGATTTCAACAGTTTATTTTTTTCGGTGTATACCAAAATACAATATTCACGAATTTGTAGATTATCTTTAGAGGGAAGGTATGTAATATTAATTTTATAATAACCACAAAAGTCAAATAGGTTTAAAGTTACTCGAAATGAAAATCTTCTTAATTAAAAAGGGAGGACTCTAGTCGAAATGTTATTCTTTTAGATCCTTTTCAGGTCAGATTGCTAACCCGATTTACAACCGCCGCTATTCCGAGAGACCTTTATATTTGTAAAAAACGTCCTCGTAGGACCTATCTAGATTGAACTTTTGTCCCTTTAGGATCATCTCGGGATCGTTTTGAGAAACAATTTTGTTTATTTTCTGTCAAATGATCAGATAATGTTTGCTTTCAGGAACAAAAAGCGGATTGTGTTGCTGAGGTGATGTTTTTATGCTTTTAAAAATTCGATAAGAAAGAACTTGAAGCAAAAAATGGGGTATCCCTCGAAAAGGTAATTACCAGTTAGGAAATATTTTACTTTTTGTAACTAGTTACGAAAAGCAGGATGTTTCAAAACTGTCATCGGTTTTGAAATGTGTCACTTTATATGTCAAAATTAGAAAAATTAATTTACCAAATTATAAATGCCCATAATTTTTAAGTAAACACTACCGTATTCAATTTGATTTGAAAATGATGACAGAAACCCATTTTACAAGGGAGAGATCAATTATGTCTCTCTCTCTCTCTCTCTCTCATTTTTTTCTCTCTCGTCTTCATTCTCTCTTATACTCGTAAAATTTTTACAACTGGTGGAAAGTTAGGTTATGAGAAACATAAACATGACATTTATTTCAAGCTTGCCCCATTAGCTATTTTTACAGTTTAAAAATGTATCCAAAAGTTTATATAATCACCAGCTTAAATTCCTGTATTCTATGAATCTGCGACTGACTAACAACTATTGAAATATTACGCAAGGTACACTCGTATTTGTTCTTCTATACATTACTTGGACCGGGCATTATGGGAATGAGTAACAGGAACGCCGACCCGATATAAAGAGGGCATCACTGAAGATTTCTTTAGGTATTGCGAAAGGAGTAACAATTGCGCCCTAGAAACGTTTGGTTTCAGTTTAAAGCTCAAGTCACAGTGCCAGTACAAAGTGTATCTATCCTTCTGGAACTAAGACTTTTAACATTTTCAGTTAAAAATTGTGAAACTACTTGGTATACTCGATTAAACAATTTTTATCGCGTCTTTAACTCTCACAAACGTGACTGTTGGCAGGTAGGCTGTATTACAGATCCATTTTCATTAGATCGGAGAATAGGGAATATTTTTTTTAAGCATTACAAATTGTTTATCTCAATTAAAATCTTTACTTGTCTTTGCTATTTTTTCTTTATTTATTTAAAAACTTTTTTCGAGTATATTTATTGCGAATTATTGGTTAGAGGGACCATTGTTTCTCAGAGGGGTAGGAAACAATTTTAAGTAGTATAAAATAAGAAGATTATTATGGTTATGCTGACACTGTTTTTGCTTAATAAAAGAGAGATTTTTGCAAATGCTGTTTCTGTTTAGTAAAAACATGAGGCCTTTTGCTATTAAATCATAAAACTTACAAGTAAGTATTTTGCCAGATTAGGAATTTATTTTTCATTACAATTCCAATAAAACTTTTAAAGTAGACAACCAGAATTATTTGCATAAACAAAGGCGGCTGTAATAAAATGTTTGAACATTCTTTTTTATTGGCAACAATATCGTTTTTATTTGTCTTTTAATAATTCCCCTTTTGCTGACAAGGATAGACCGAAATCGGATTAGGAACGTTAGGAACTTAATCAGAAAAAAAATAATTTTGCGATGACCAATCTTTCAAAGTAGATAACCAGCAATACTTCCACAAGCAAAGAAGGTGTGATAAAAATTTGAACACATTCTTTTTTTATTTGTCTTTTTCTAATGCACTTTCGCAAACACTGATAGAAATAAATCTGATTCCTCCGTGATTATCACGAAAGAAAAGATGAATATTGTGATTGCTAAAATATGTTCTGGTGTAAACTGTCCATGGAACTGGCCAATAGGATGAATAATTGTTCAATTGTTTTTTCGGTCATCATTTTAAAATTAAATTGGATAGAATATAATAGTTTCCTAAATTTCTTAAATGTAGATTAAGTCCATGATATCTTGTAAAAAATACAAACATAAAAGTCATGTTATAAGAACATTTCGTTCTTTCAGGGGACGCCACCAATATATTTCTTTGAGTATCTCTTTTTTGTTCCAAGTATATCGTTTTTAACCCATTTATTTTTATATTTTACCACTGCTTGCTAACCCAAAATAACGAGAGTACAGATCTATTGAAATGCAAAGTAACTCCAAAAAAAAAACTTAATTAGGTCCTTTAAAACCCTTTTAGGCAAAACAGGAGGGATTATTTTAGAGCTATGTAGGCCACGTCTGCTTTGTTGGACTTTAGTGCTAGAAAATGTTTGGCTAATTATTAAACATTATACGTATTTTTGCTCGACAGTACAGTGGCATAATATTCATTAAAAGTTTTTAACGAGTCGGCTGTAGAGTAAAATAGCCAAATATGGAACACGGTTTGTTTTTCGAATAGTAATCTTACAAAATCACCCACAATATTTAAAGTTTCCTATAGATAATTAATCATTTATTTACAGTTTTGCACTATTTTAAACTTCTGTTAAGTTGTCAAATCAATATTTTAACGAGGTAAAATTGATGTGATATACACTAGGCTAAGGTCTATGTAAAGATGTTTTTGTTTTGTTGTTTTGTAACCATTGACATTTTTTTTAAAGTTCATGTGTGTAAGTTAGTTGTCAGAATGACGTCAAACAGACTGGAAGAACAACAGAGAGCAAAAATTTTGCAGATTTACTCTGAGAATCCGCAAAAATCATTTAGTTTAATATCAAAAGAAGCTAATTCGACACGATGGACAGTTAAAAGAGTGTTTAATAGATGCATTGAAGATGGGACATGCAAGATAGGCCAAGTAGTGGCAGACCAAAAGAAACAGCGGATAAAAATTTGGAAAAGAGGGTAGTAAAGCAAATCAAGTCAACTGTTGACAGAATCAAAAAAATAAATAATATTAAGTCGTTTATTAAGAAATAAAAAAATCCAAAAATAACTATAGAGCAACAAAAAGAAAATTGTACTTTGCTTGTGGAGAATGTGGATGATGAATGTTATTTTAAGTATGACTTTTCAACACTCGCTCACTCACAGCTCTTTAGCGCTGAAGATAGAAATGATGTGGCGGACCAAGAAAAATATATTTTTATTGAACAATTTGGCCATGAAGTTCTTGTGTGGCAAGCAATCTGTCGGTGCGATAAGAGAAGCAGGCCATTTTTTACCTAGGGGTCGGTTAATACCGATGTTTATGTTAGAGAATGCCTTCAAGCTCGTTTGTTACCATTTTTGAGAAGTCACGATGCTTTTACGATCATTGGGCCGGACTTAGCTACTAGTCACTATGCACAAGTGACTCAAAATTGGTTCGTTGCACAAACAAATTCCTGTTATTCTTTCCGACTATCTGAACTAAACTTAGAATTTACAAATGACCGACTATTAAACTTCTTACTCGACAAACTCCTTACTTAGTTTTTTGAACTACACTTAGGGCAATTATTCTTGACTATAAAATTGTCTATTCCACACTTAAAACCAAACTTCTTACGTGGCTCATGACAGTTTTAAAAATACGATTTGCTTTTTTTGCAATGAAAACAAATATTAGCAAGATTGTTTTTAGACTTTCAAAAGTTATTCCTATTTGAACTAGAACTAGTTGAAGATCTATTCTCTTTAAAAGTCACTTCTAGACAATTCACAGAACTCGACTGCACATAACGTGACTTAGTCTGTGATGCCTCATCATCAAGTCATTTTCAATAAAATAAAAATAGAATTCTTGCACTGCGGAACTTAATTTAGAACCAGTTTTATACAAGTTTTCTAAAACCTAAAACACATGCAAGTTCTAACTTAGAACAAAAGTCTATGCTTTTTATTTAAAGTATCTCTTTAATCCGTTACCGGAATAAATAGCCTTACAATTTCACTATCCAGACTTTGCAAAAACTTCATTATTTTACACTTAAACAGCCATTAATATAAAAATTTCGATTAAAGGTAAATTAGCGTCACACATTGCAAAACCGCAGCCAAAACATGTTAACTTCAGTTCTCATAATAATTAATAATTTTGCGGTTTAGTAAAAAGAACACGATATGGCAGCGGAAAATTCTTTCACAACATGCGATAACTAAAAATTACAAACATTATTCATCGGGTGGTAAAACGCGACAAAATAATTATTTCTATAAAAACCTCTGTGCCATTTAGGCGTTCTAAATATCTGTTAAATGGTTAAAATAAATCAGGATTTAGTGACAACTGAAAAGAAGTTTATTTAAAACACGAACCAAGGGTGCCTTTAAAACCATTGTTTTTCGTTATCTAAAATTAAACGTCGAATGTCTAGCTGAAAAACTAGAATAAAGCATTGGTCTTTGTCAATGGTTTTTGAAATTAATGAATTGTATGTGTCAGCCATTGTAAAACGTGACAAAATAAAAGAAGAGACCTCAAATAACTAACAATTTTTAAAAGTTTTTTTTACATAAATTATTCTCTTTTAAACACTGCGAAAATCTACTTGTATCGATATTTAGGCGTAAATCACTAATTTCTTAAATGAACTATTTTATAGTCGGCATAAGTGTCTGATTATAATATTTTACTTGACATCTCAATCATACATAGCTGCACACTCCTTTGTTCTGACTCCAAAAAGGCCAACGATAGAAATTATAGGTGAATCAAAGCGCACAGAGTGCACCAGGCCAAGTTCTCGCAAAACCGACCGTGGCCGTACTATATTTAATCAATCCATTTCGAGCACTTTTCGACCCCCCTCTATTTTCGAGGCTAGTTGCGTTACAGGACTGATTTGGGGTGATTTTGGGGTGTTTAGGTTACCAAACAGAAGCAGTATTCCAAATTTCATACGTCTAGGTGGAATATTTTCCAAGATACGAGTGTCCAGAAATCACAGTTTCGGGCACTCACTGACTGACTGATGGATTATCATAAATCTAGGGATCTTCTAATCGAGCTAGAGCTTTGATATTTGGAACATATACAGTGTAATTTTTTAAACCTAAAATGTAATTAAAAAAATTCAAATGACAATAAGTTTCTACTAACACGTTGATGTAAAATTTGTTTAGAAAAAATAATAAATAAAATACCTAAGCTTGTTAATTTTTTCCCAGGTGGGTCAATTCAAAAATTCAACGTTTTTTCGCAACTTACAAAATATTTTTTCTCTTTACCAAAACATTCCTAGTAGGCTCACTATTAAAAACCTGAACTTGGCATGGGCCCCATAAGTAGCAACAGAGATATACTACTTTAAAATTGCACGGGCCGCGCCTGGTAGATAGATCGTCTAACCTCATTTTACCTAGGAGGTCAATAACTAGTTCAAGCAAAATCCATATGTTTGTGAGTTTAAACAACGGCTTGGTTCAGTCATTGACAGGTGTGTCAATTATTGGTACATCAGATGTCAATAACCTGGCATTTATTTTTCAGAAATGGCACCGAAAAAAAATACACTAAATGCAGCCCTCTGCCTGTAACTACAGCTGCAAAAATTTATTCTGTCCCCAGAGTAACTTTATTATACAAATCAATAGGAAAGCTACGTAGAGTGCCGAATGGGACCAATGACCATTCTTACATCTATAAAGAAACTCTTCTAGAGCAGTGGATACTGTCTGTACCTAAAGTTTATCATTCAGTTGATAAAGAACAACTAGTAGAGCTAATAATTCAAACAAATAAAGGAGCAAATCCTTTTACTAATTCCCGACCAATGAGAAAATGGTATGAAGCATTTTAAAGAAGGCATCCGAATATAAGCGAAAGAGTTAAATAAGTAGAGTTAAGTCAAACCGCCAATAATGCATTGAGCTATACGGCATCCAATCTATCATCACTAAAAGATCAAGTTCCCACTCCATTTAAAAAAACCCTGTTTTGGCCGGAAGAAACAAAATCTGAGAAAAATCGGAATAATGAGAAAAGTCATTCAACGATCACTGCAAAAGTTTGGCAGGAATATCATTTAAGAACGGGAGAAAATAAAAAGAAAAAACTGGAAGAAAAACAACAGAAAGCGGAAGAGCGAAAAAAAAAGGGATAACAGCAATGGAGTTGCAAAATAAAACCAAAAAAAGAGGTACGTATCAGACTCTAAAAGTTCATCTGATGATAACTAAGAGCGGATAGAAAGTGAATATAGTATGGATGATGTCGATGATGATGTAGACATTGCTTTAGAAAAAGAATAAGATGAGATCGATATACCTCCATCTAGTTTCTTAATAAAATATAATGACGTTTAAGTCGGAGATTTTGTTTTGCCAAATATTTTGGGAGGAAAAAGGCAAAGGTACGTTTATAGATATCTCTGTGTAGTACAAAAAATATTCACAAAATGACATTGAAGTTGTATCTCGCAAAACAGTTAATGAAAAGTCATCTTTTAAGCTGATTGAGAATGATATCTCTCCATTAAGAAGACATCCTAGAAAAACTTCCCTTACCGGAACTTTATTATGTTGGTGACCGAATAAAGTATGTTTTTTTCCAAAACATTAACAGCCCGATTCTCCAACGCTAGTCCGGTCTAATTTGACAACCAAAAGTTTTAAACTGACAAGTGTAAGAATAAGACAACTAAATTTTATACTATGAATTTATTTCGGAGCTTTTTCGCAAATTTATAAAGAAAAAGGCAATTTTAGTCCGCCATTTCGACAATAACAGAACTAAATTCACTCTAGCAACCCGTTCCAAGATGAAAATCATTTGAAAACCAAGCAAATCGCTGAAATATCCGAATAATTCATAAATTTTCAATGACGTCTTATTAACAACGACAGGACAAAAACTTGTCAAAACGTAACTGATCAACCAGAAGATCTTAATTTAAACCTGTACTAAATCTTAAACTTTCTTAGTGAATCTGGACGTAATTGTTCTGCAGCATAGCAAGTACCTATTACATTAAAATTGAACTTTTATATAAAAATAAAGCTATTTTTCTTAAAATGTTGGTGTCTATTGATACGCACATAAAAATAAATGTTTATTTTCTCTTGTATCAAGTATTGGTGTGTTAATTAGTGGTATATACAAAAAAGTTAAGTGTCATTAACTGGTGCCCGAAACTCACATTTTCTACGTATTTTTTGAAGCCAATTTTTTTATTTTAAACAAAACCATCGTAACACGTTATATTTTTTAAAGCCCAAACTAGACAAGAAGAATTATGAACTGGAATAAAAATCATGACCTAAAAGTGTCAATTATTGGTACACTTACATAATATCTTTTCTTGCTTTGCAAAAATATTTGAATCTAACCTATCGATGTTTCCTTTTGGCAGCCATTTTGTATTAATTAATTTTTCTGCCTCAAACCTTGTTGACGACACTTTAATAGGTTTTTTCATGGTTGTTCATTTCAGACAACCATTATAAAATAATACGATGTTAGTAGTTTTCTCTTTAATGGGAGCATAGCTGTCGTGGTGGACGGCCACTTATCTAACTTCCATCCTACCAATGCCGGCGAACCCCAAGGTTTAGGCCTAGCATCAACCTTATTTCTTACTCACATTAGTGACCTGCTCTCTTCAGTTACCAATCCCATCCACAGTTATGCTGACGATAGTGATCATTCCAATATTTTTCATTTTCCTAGACAAGTCCCGAATCAAGAGTTGAATAATAGACGCAGATCTATGCACCTTTCCGAAGATCTTCAATTAATCTTAACCTGGGGTGCCAAAAACCTTGTTCAGTTCAACGCCTCCAAAACCCAGTTTTACTCCCTGTCACGCAAGAAATCCGGCAACCACATCCACATGATCTCAACTGGCGCAGTTTACTTCAATAGCCACATCAGCAGCTAAACAGCTTAGTTTTCTCTTTCGAGCCAGGAAATACTTCTTCCCTATAATAGGACCTAACTGGAGCACTGTTCCCACATCTGGAGAGCGTCATCACCTTCGACTCTTAACATTCTTGAATCTTTACGAAAGAGAGCCATTGGACTCATCAGTGAACCAGTGCTCTCAAGAAAACTCCCCTCTCTTGCTCATCGCTGCGTTGTTGAGGATTTATCCCTTTTCTGAAGATATATCCTCGGATTCAGCTCTGAAGAACTAGGAACTATAATTCCCCTCTTGACTGTTCCTCACAAAACAACAAGAGACGCACTACGCATGCATCCCTCTACTGTCCAGCTACAGAAGACTAGAACATCCCACTTCTCTTAGTTATTCATACGTAGGGTATCCAGATTATGGGACAAATTGCTCGCAGGTGTTTTCCCTTTCCCGCCCAACCTCCAATCCTTTAAATCCCATGTCAATAGATTACATTCTTCTTCTCTTCAGACGCCCACGGTACCTTAGTACTTAGGCTTGATGTCTATGTGGGCTGTCTTAGATAAAAAAATTAAGTACGTTTTATTCTACACTAAGCTCAAGCAAGACAGTAATAAAAAGAACACAGCAAATATTGGTTGTCCGGTTTAAACTTAGCTAAATCCGCTTTTAGGTCAAAATAAGTGACACCTGACATTTTAATCTCTATTAGATCCTGCTCTTATCTGGTCACAAAGGCTTGTAATTCAAATCGAAGCAAATCCATTTCAACTGTTTACAATAATTCAAATAAAATAGTAACAGATCATGAAATATACAGTAGTGTTAAATTCTGTAAATTATTTAATTCTTTATCAAAATTAGATAATACATTTCATATATTTGTAAAAAGATATTCCGAGAAATAATAAAAATGTATGTATAAAAAATAAATTTTAATTAAACACTTTACATGCATTTTCGGCCATATTTAGTATTGCTGGTCTAATATGATAATCAAAGTTTTAAATTGACAAGTGTTAGAATGAGACTACTAAGTTTTGTACTATTAATTTATTTTTATCTTTTTTCGCAAATTTACAAAAAGGACAATTTAAGTATGCATTTTTTTACATAGGGAGGAACCAAATTTAATAAAGCAACAATGGATGACAATAAGATGAAAATCATTTGGAAACTAAGCAAATCGCAAAAATGTTAGATTAACTCGAGTCCTTCATAACTTTTTCTTAATATTAAGGATAAAAAACTGTCAAAACCTAAGCGATCAACTATACAGGGTGTTATGAAATTCACTACATATATTTGAATTGGTGACTCCTGTGGCAGTCTACGGACTTCCCCCTCAAATCGCACTTTTTTTATTTTAAAAAATACCCTAAGGCCGGGTTGTAAAAAGAGCCGTTCACCGTGAGTTCTTTTGAACCTCAGATCACCACTGATCTTAGTTCAGTAAATTTCATGTTGCACCAAAGCATACCACAACGGGTTCAATTGATCTTGGATCAATACGATTTTCTGAAGGCCAGCAACTAAAAAGAAGAAAATATTTAACATAACCAAACTTTTTTGGAGAATTTTAGGACAGTAAAGTGCAGCAAAGCTGTTTGTGTTTATTATTTATTTCAATATAAAATTTATGCTGTTATCATTTACGTTAAAATCATGGAAAAAAAATTTGCAAGATCCACCAACTTCACAACAAGAGAGAAAAATATTTTAATTAACTCTCTGAATTCTTAGTCTGTCCATATCTCATTTATCTCAAAATGATTAGGTCTATCCCTGTAAACCTGTGGGGCTCTAGGATGAAGCAATTGGTGAATAAGTTCTAAAAAATTTTCATCTTCAGATTCATCATACATGTTTTCAACACAAGGATTCATTTTCTCTTTTTATATAAATTTTGTTAAGCGACCACAATAGAAAACAATATATTTTTAATAAATGTGATATCAAATATAGAAAAAATGAGGTTAAAACAATAATATCCTACTTGAACTCTTCTTGAACGCCCACAATTTGAACCTGTTTTTGACCAAAGTTCACTGCTAAACGACCTTTGTAAAACTCTGTTTTCAAGTTGAACTACAGATCAACTTGAACCTTCGGTGAACTAAGATCGTACAACCGGGCCTAAACCACCCCCGTATCCGACGGTTCTAAAGAGTCTGACGTCATACCTTCAAATATTATGAAGAAAAACAAACGATCCAGCCAGGGCGTTGTCAAACTTAAATATTATCGTGAAATCTCATTTTGTTATCAATTTTAGTGAAAACCGAAAATAATTATATTTTTAATTCCACAGATAAATTTTACCAAAAATGTCTATTTTAATTTAACAGCAATTTACTTAATATGGGAAAATATGCACTTGTGAAATTAGGTTGATATTGTAAGCAAAATAAAATAGGCAAAGTTATATACTAACACAAACAATTATGACTTACCTGTTAAGTTAATAATGAGATGAGAATTATTCCTACTAGCTTAAACTGTAAAAATTAAAACGTATCCCACTAATTTTAATACATTTACAGACGGTAGTCGCAAATATGGTTTCACATAATTTACTATCACACTAATTGAACACAACTACACAGTATTATAAAATTTTAACCAAATTCCTTGATTACAGAAGGAAATTTGGTAAAAAATATTCTATTTAAATACATAATAATATTAGATATCTTTCGACGGTGAGATATTATGTAGCCGCCGAAGCCACGCTCAAGGGTTGTTGATCCCATTCCGCAGAGTAAGCGCCTACCTGATTTGTAAATGCCGTGGGCCGGCTGAAATCGTACGTCAGTTGCAGCTGTTTAATCCAAACCAAAGATGCATTTTGACGAGTTTAATAATACCGTGTCCATTATTCTTGTGTTGTGAAAAAGTTAAAGCTGTTTAATATTAACAAAAGTTAAAGCCATTTAATATTAACAAAATATCGTTTGCGGTTGTTTATTTTAAATTAGTAAAACACTAATTCCTTGGTAGGTAGTTGAAGTTAAGGTATTTAAATTTGTTGGTTTAAACAGCTGTTCTCTAGAGTGTTTTATTAAATTTGTGTTATAGGTAGTATTTTAACCTTTTGAAATTGAGAATTTTAGGAGAGTTACTAGGATTTCTTTATTTAAAGGTAATGTAATAAAAATATTATTTCTTCAAACTTGTTACATAGAAATATTGGGTTCTAGAGCAATATACGACGAATCTCATAACATTTTTGGATTTTTTAAAAAAGCTTACCTCAAAAGAAACACGTTAAAGCAAAACAAATGTTGGATAAACCATATTTTACCAAAAACAATTTGTTTATAGGTTGGAAAACTTCACTTAACTATCTTTATTTGCACATGCGGTTTAATAACGTTTAACACACAAACTATTTACCTCACAGCTTCTCAACAGATTACTATCAAATATAAAGTATTTTTTCCCAAAAATATATTGATGGGACGGAAATAAATTTTGTTTACATTTCATCGGTGTTGATAAAGTGCACAAACGATTCGTTATCGTTTTGACTGGAGGTCTGACAAGCTATTAAAATTTGTATTTTTTGAAAATTCGAAGGGTCGTATATTGCTCAAGACCCGAAATATTGTTAAAATACCTGGCAACACAGCAACCTAGCTGACTGTTCTTTATATGGCCATGTGTTTTATTACCAGTGGTGTGCAGTGATTAAACAAATTTTTTTGAGGGGCGATACTCGGCTTATTATTGCGAATCGCCATTTATGACTGTTTTTCCCCAATCTGAATTCAAGTCAGGATTTACTGGTTTCAATATATGTAGTGAATTTCATAACACCCTGTATAGAAAATCTAAATTTAAAAACCGTAGTACTATATAACGCGATAGAAAAGAAATTTATTTCTATGTTCCTTTCTTTCTTGATTTCGTACTAAGTAAGAAAGTTCGGGTTCATTCGTACTTGCTGCATGATCCCATACACAAAGATTAGGTGGTAACCCAAACTTTGATTTCCTTTACCTGAAAAGTGTGAGTAACTGACAATAACCTCAATAATTATTCCTCTTTTTCACTGGCTCTAATAGCAAAATCAATGTTTTTAGTGTTAATAGCTATGGTAGTATAAAATTAATTAAATATCCAAACTCAACCGCAACGTTATTTATGCTGTTATCATATACGTTAAAATCATGGAAAAAAAAATTGCAAGATCCACCAACTTCACAACAAGAGAGAAAAATATTTTAATTAACTCTCTGAATTCTTAGTCTGTCCATATCTCATTTATCTCAAAATGATTAGATCTATCCCTGTAGACCTGTGGGGCTCTAGGATGAAGCAATTGGTGAATAAGTTCTAAAAAATTTTCATCTTCAGATTCATCATCCATGTTTTCAACACAAGGATTCATTTTCTCTTTTTATATAAATTTTGTTAAGCGATCACAATAGAAAACAATCTATTTTTAATAAATGTGATATCAAATATACAAAAAATGAGGTTAAAACAATAATATCCTACTTGAACTCTTCTTGAACGCCCACAATTTGAACCTGTTTTTGACCAAAGTTCACTGCTAAACGACCTTTGTAAAACTCTGTTTTCAAGTTGAACTACAGATCAACTTGAACCGTCGGTGAACTAAGATCGTACAACCGGGCCTAAACCACCCCCGTATCCGACGCTTCTAAAGAGTCTGACGTCATACCTTCAAATATTATGAAGAAAAACAAATGACCCAGCCAGGGCGTTATCAAACTTAAATATTATCGTGAAATCTCATTTTGTTATCAATTTTAGTGAAAAACGAAAATAATTATATTTTTAATTCCACAGATAAATTTTACCAAAAATGTCTATTTTAATTTAACAGCAATTTACTTAATATGGGAAAATATGCACTTGTGAAATTAGGTTGATATTGTAAGCAAAATAAAATAGGCAAAGTTATACGCTAACACAAACAATTATGATACCCGGCTTATTATTGCGAATCGCCATTTATGACTGTTTTTCCCCAATCTGAATTCAAGTCAGGATTTACTGGTTTCAATATATGTAGTGAATTTCATAACACCCTGTATAGAAAATCTAAATTTAAAAACCGTAGTACTATATAACGCGATAGAAAAGAAATTTATTTCTATGTTCCTTTCTTTCTTGATTTCGTACTAAGTAAGAAAGTTCGGGTTCATTCGTACTTGCTGCATGATCCCATACACAAAGATTAGGTGGTAACCCAAACTTTGATTTCCTTTACCTGAAAAGTGTGAGTAACTGACAATAACCTCAATAATTATTCCTCTTTTTCACTGGCTCTAATAGCAAAATCAATGTTTTTAGTGTTAATAGCTATGGTAGTATAAAATTAATGAAATATCCAAACTCAACCGCAACGTTATTTATGCTGTTATCATATACGTTAAAATCATGGAAAAAAAAATTGCAAGATCCACCAACTTCACAACAAGAGAGAAAAATATTTTAATTAACTCTCTGAATTCTTAGTCTGTCCATATCTCATTTATCTCAAAATGATTAGATCTATCCCTGTAGACCTGTGGGGCTCTAGGATGAAGCAATTGGTGAATAAGTTCTAAAAAATTTTCATCTTCAGATTCATCATCCATGTTTTCAACACAAGGATTCATTTTCTCTTTTTATATAAATTTTGTTAAGCGATCACAATAGAAAACAATCTATTTTTAATAAATGTGATATCAAATATACAAAAAATGAGGTTAAAACAATAATATCCTACTTGAACTCTTCTTGAACGCCCACAATTTGAACCTGTTTTTGACCAAAGTTCACTGCTAAACGACCTTTGTAAAACTCTGTTTTCAAGTTGAACTACAGATCAACTTGAACCGTCGGTGAACTAAGCTCGTACAACCGGGCCTAAACCACCCCCGTATCCGACGCTTCTAAAGAGTCTGACGTCATACCTTCAAATATTATGAAGAAAAACAAATGACCCAGCCAGGGCGTTATCAAACTTAAATATTATCGTGAAATCTCATTTTGTTATCAATTTTAGTGAAAAACGAAAATAATTATATTTTTAATTCCACAGATAAATTTTACCAAAAATGTCTATTTTAATTTAACAGCAATTTACTTAATATGGGAAAATATGCACTTGTGAAATTAGGTTGATATTGTAAGCAAAATAAAATAGGCAAAGTTATACGCTAACACAAACAATTATGATACCCGGCTTATTATTGCGAATCGCCATTTATGACTGTTTTTCCCCAATCTGAATTCAAGTCAGGATTTACTGGTTTCAATATATGTAGTGAATTTCATAACACCCTGTATAGAAAATCTAAATTTAAAAACCGTAGTACTATATAACGCGATAGAAAAGAAATTTATTTCTATGTTCCTTTCTTTCTTGATTTCGTACTAAGTAAGAAAGTTCGGGTTCATTCGTACTTGCTGCATGATCCCATGCACAAAGATTAGGTGGTAACCCAAACTTTGATTTCCTTTACCCGAAAAGTGTGAGTAACTGACAAAAACCTCAATAATTATTCCTCTTTTTCACTGGCTCTAATAGCAAAATCAATGTTTTTAGTGTTAATAGCTATGGTAGTATAAAATTAATGAAATATCCAAACTCAACCGCAACGTTATAAAAAAAGTTGTATATTTTTATTTATTTATAGTTACTCTTACAAACACCTTTGTTATGTTACAGACAATAAGTAATTACAAGCAAGAGGTAAAGGAAATTAACACTACACTATCATTAAAAATAATAAGACAAATTATCACAACAAATTTCAAAAAGGCATCCTAGTACCATTTCTACTAAATCACACTTTTTGCAGCTTTTAACAAATCCTTAAAAGCCCTATACACTAAATTACACTCTTCGAGCATGGAGTTTACAGGGGAGCAGCTATTAACAGACACATGAAAAAGCTTATCTTGAGTTAATCTTAACTCTATTCTTGGTACATAAAAAGTGATATAATTCACCAGGAGGCAATCCTTAAGTTTGACATTATTAATAAGATACCTAATAGTATAGACTGGATTCGTCTTCTTGTTCGGAGTGTCTGAAACTCGAAGACATCAAGCATGCTCTTATACGCAACTAAGTAAGGAAAAAGATTAATCTTTTTTGAACAAGTTCGATTGAGTCACAGGATACAATTGCATTTGGAGACCAGACAACAGATTCATATTCCAAATGAGGACGTACATGTGCATTATACAATTGGACCATTACAGCAATAGAATTAAAATACTTAGAGTGTCTTATAATAAAACCAAAAGCTCTCAAATCCTTGCCAATTTGAAAATTATTGTTAAATTTTAAGTTTGACTGAAATACATGACATGACATAGAAAAGAAGATTTTTCTTTTTGCCTTTCCTTTCTGTTTCTGTTTCTATGATGTTACACAGTGCCTCAGTCTTCTTAAACCTGTTTCATCTATTTTATAAAAAATTTACATTATCGAGAATATCTGCGTAACTCTGTATTTATCTTTTCGAATCCTTTTGTATATAACATAATGATACTGACTCGCAATAGATTTTATTCTACGTAAACGTTGTATATAAAAAAACTAATACTGAATAGAAATTATACAGGGACTGGGAAAATACCGACAGATGACATCCGACAATAGAAAATTTTTTTTTAACACAACTGAAAGAATATAGGTACCTAAATAAAATACATTGGCATGCCATTTAAGTTTTATTCAAGTTAATTTCTTAATTTTGGCATCCAATCCAATATCTCGCCTATTCTCTTTATTTGATCTCGATTTTTTAAATATTTGGATTAGATTCATCTTAATCTTTAATTCATTCTAATTTATAGTTTGAATTTAATTAAATTCTATGATCTAAATCTAATGATTTATAGAAAACCTGAATAAACTCTAAAAAAGAACTTCATTTTTTCAATTTATAAGCGAATACAAATAAACAAAGGTTTATTTTATTTTTACTTTGATATATCTAGCCGTAGAGTTAAAAAAATCGTGACATGTTGAAAAGCTATGGCCAAAACATGATAATTCCAGTTATTATAATTAATGTCATGGTTTAGTAAAAAGGAAGCATGCACGACATGGTGGCGGAAAATTTTCTTACAACACGCAATATTAAAAAAATGAGTATTTTATTTATTGGTGGTTAAAATGTGACATGTAATTATTGTTGTAAAGAAGTTGAGTTTTGGTGATTCTGCTGTAATCAATGCGCTATTAAATGTAAGAGTTTATATAGGTCGAAGCTGAGTGAAATTATTACTCGTAATCCGAATAAGTAATAGTCATTACTATTACTATTACAGGTGAATTATATACTATTCCTTAGCTAAAATTAAGAACACATTAATATAATATAATTACACACATAAAACACGCGTTGGTGAAAAACTTGAAATGTATAGTATATAATTGTATAAAAAATGCACAAGATTTCTGGCTTAGTAAAAATTCTTCCAGAACTGTGTAAAAAATACAACATTTTTTTAAGTGTATCTAAGTGTATGGTTTCTTTATCACGTTTTCACTCTTTGATTTTATGGAGTTGACAACAGGATTACTGAACCGGATTTAACGTCACAAACACTAGGTTGACTGAAATGAAATTGCATCCGCTCTCTTGTCAGCCATTTTATATATATATATATATATATATATATATATATATATATATATATATATATATATATATATATATATATTATACAGGGTGGTGCAACCAAGATGGGGTGGACGACTGTGAGTAAACGGTGAGGAATTTCGAAATTTTTTTTGGATATTATCGATAGTTAAACCCGCTATGTTTTAAAATTATAGCCATAATACAGGGTGGTCCAAAAAACTCGTGGCGAACCAAACTTGTATTTTTTTAAATGGGACACCCTGTATATAATTGTTCCAATTGATTCTCCTGTTCGTTACGATCATTTTGATATAGGGTTTATTGGGTTTAAAACTTATAGTAAGGGAATGGGACGCGTTTAAAGTTGAAAAAATGCTCATAGTTCGGCCATTTTTAAAAAAAATTTGAAACAGGTATGGAAACACCAAATATTCCATAAAACGTTACATATCCTTGAATACATTAATCGCTTGCAATTTGTTTAAAATTATTCACTGTTATACAGGGTGGTCAAGTTTTGCAAATACGCCCTGGACTAATTTTTTTTAAATGGAACACCCTGTATATTTTATTTTCATCTGAAAGATAACATTGCTAGCTTTCAAAAAATACCATACATGATGCCTTTCTGACCAACAGTGTTTTAGTAAACTAGCCGTGAAACCAAGGTTTTTTCATTCTAATACGATTATACTGAATTTACATTGTTTATTATTAAATATCTAATATTAGGAGGCCATGACACTATCATAAATGAAACAAGATTGACGAACTTGTCAAAGCTACTGCCGCACCATCCATTATTTACAAGTTAAGTGTAGGTGGCCCAATAATTATGAGGTAAGAAGACTGAGACCCGAAACTTTTACATGCTTATTAGAGATATTTCAAAAAACAGAAAATATTGTTTTTAGGAAATGTAAAGTAATTAATAAACCAGTTATAAACAAATTTTTTGAGAAACGAGTTGCCAGTATTGCTTGAAGATTTACGTTTGATGGTAAGGGGATCCTTATGGTTTCAACATGATGGAGCGCCCCCGCATTGTCATAGGAATGTAAGATATTTTGTCGATAATTGGAAGACAGATCGTTGGATTGGGCGAGGTGGACCAGTTAAGTGGTCAGCCAGATCACCCGACTTAACACCACTAGATTTTTTCTATGGGGACATGTTAAAGAAGAGGTCTATAAAGAGGTTCCAACCACAGTGAAAGCTATGAAGACGAGAATAAGAAACAGTTTTCGCAACGTTTCAGAACATACTTTGAGAAAAGTGAAACTTTCATTTATGGATAGACTCGAAATGTGCCTTCAGCCAAATGGTGGTTTAGTTGAACACCTTATATGAGCTTTGTTAATTGTTTATATTAAATTAGGTTTACAAGTAAGTACATACCTAAGTAATTTTAAAAGATGTTCTGTTTTTGCTTAATTAATTTTTTTAAACTATTAATAATACCGATAACTGATTATCTTTGTTTATAACTGGTTTATTAATTACTTTACATTTCCTAAAAACAATATTTTCTGTTTTTTGAAATATCTCTAATAAACATGTAAAATTTTCTGGTCTCAGACTTCTTACCTCATAATTATTGGGCCACCTACACTTAACTTGTAAATAATGGATTGTGCGGCAGTAGCTTTGACAAGTTCGTTAATCTTGTTTCATTTGTGATAGTGTCATGGCCTCCTAATATTAGATATTTAATAATAAACAACGTAAATTCAGTATAATCGTATTAGAATGAAGAAACCTTGGTTTCACGGCTAGTTTACTAAAAAGCTGTTGGTCAGAAAAGCATCATGTATGGTATTTTTTGAAAGCTAGCAATGTTATCTTTAAGATGAAAATAAAATATACAGGGTGGTCCATTTAAAAAAAATGAGCCCAGGGCGTATTTGCAAAACTTGACCACCCTGTTTTATGGAATATTTGGTTTTTCCATACCTGTTTCAAATTGTTTTAAAAAATGGCATTTTTTCAACTTTAACTGCGTCCCATTCCCTTACTATACGTTTTAGACCCAATACACCCTATATCAAAATGATCGTAACGAACAGGAGAATCAATTGGAACAATTATATACAGGGTGTCCCATTTAAAAAACACAAGTTTGGTTCGCCACGAGTTTTTCGGACCACCCTGTATTATGGCTATAATTTTAAAACATAGCGGGTTTGACTATCGATAATATCCAAAAAAAAATTTTTTCGAAATTCCTCACCGTTTACTCACAGTCGTCCACCCCATCTTGGTTGCACCACCCTGTATATATATATATATATATATATATATATATATATATATATATATATATATATATATATATATATATATATATATATATACCGGGTGTCAACGAGATCACTTTCCGGCTGTCATTTCTTTAGTATTTAATCGAACAAGATGAAAGTTGGCAGGAGTCATAGGCTGATAAGAAGTCATATTTCGAGGTTCTTGTCAAATTTCGGCGACTTCCGGTTTAGCCGGAAGTGACACCAACTTTAGATTTTCAAATGAGACACCCTGTATATTTCTTGATTTTTGGAATCTAGATATCATTTTACGTACAACTGTATAATTTTTATTACTTTTTGTGTGAATTTACCATTTTTAAAACAAATTTTTTGTTATAATCTAGAGTGCCATGACCCACCTCAAATCGTCCTAATAGACGTTTACATCTGCACAAAAATACCTACACAATATTATCACCTTTCATTTGTCTTACCAGAGCGTTCAAAGTTGACTAAATCGCTTTTTTGATAATAACTTAAAAAAATTAAATACAACTATAACACTTTCATAGTATAATTAGATGTAGTTTTTTATTACGAATCCAACGGTGCATCACAACATCAAAATTCTCTTCGATTTTCTAAAGAAAACTACATTTTATTGCAATAGCCATTTTATGTGGTTTGATCAAACATGCAACTGCACGACGATCAGATATATCCACTTAGCCATGACAAAACTGAATAATAATAATGGGTGGCTGTAAACAATTCGCCACAAACCAGAAACATAATATTAAAGACCAGAAAAAATAATTGTTTACAAATTTGTAAAATTCTATCATTTATCCTGAATTCAATTGTTTTCCATGGCAAACTTAACAATATTTTGAGGCTTCATTCCGTTATTGTTTAAACAGCTATAATTTAATTGTTTGTCATGGCTAACTGAATATTTGATCGTCGCGCAGTTACATGTTTGATCAAACCATAACAAATGGCTATAGCAATAAAATGCTGTTTTCTTTCGAAAATCCAAGAGAATTTTGATGTTGTGATGCACCGTTGGATTCGTAATAAAAAACTACATCTAATTATACTATGAAAGTGTTATAGTTGTATTTAATTTTTTTAAGTTATTATCAAAAAACTGATTTAGTCAACTTTGAACGCTCTGGTAAGACAAATGAAAGGTGATAAAATTGTGCAGGTATTTTTGTGCAGATGTAAACGTCTATTAGAACGATTTAAGGTGGGTCATGGCACTCTAGTTTAAAAAAATTTGTTTTAAAAATGTTAAATTGACACAAAAAGTAATAATTATAATACAGTTGTACGTAAAATGATCTCTAGAATCCAAAAATCAATAAATCTACAGGGTGTCTTATTTGAAAATTCAAAGTTGAGGTCACTTCCGGCCAAACCGGAAGTCGTCGAAATGTGACAAGTACCTCGAAAAATGACTTTTTATTAGCCTATGACTCCTGCCAAGTTTCATCTTGTTCGATTAAAAACTAAACAAATGGCAGCCGGAAAGTGATCTCGTTGACACCCGGTATATATTAATTTCTCAGACTAAAACCTTTCTGGCAACGCAAGTACATTTGTGGAAAACTTATCAACCTTGTCAAAATGTACATATAATTTCTAACTGAAACTTGCACAAGATTGTCGGTTTGGTAAAAACATTGCAAAATTGCAAAACATAGTACATTTTTCAAAATGTGTAATGAAAAAAAAAATAAAAACGATCGGAAAACACAAAAACATATTTATAAAAGAACAAAAAGAAAAAGAATATTACTAACATTATTTTATATTTGTATGGTATAATAGTTGTGGGATTCGACTAGTCTGTCCAAACTTCGGGAGCCCGATAGATCATAGCACATTTCGTCTGAAGTCAGTATATGTATATGTATGTTTATAATATAGGGAGATGCTGGCCATTTGGTCTTAACCAGTGCCATTAACTTACACACACACACATACATACATACATAGTACATTTTTCCAACTGTATAGTGTATGATTGTAGCTTTGTAATGCTTCTACTCTTCAATTTTATGGAATTGACAACAGGATTTCTTAGCCAGCTTCAGCGTTTTAAAACAAACACTGGGTTGGCCATAACGAAATTTAATCCGTTCTCTCTATCAGCCATTTTCTATAGGTATATTAATTTCTCAGCCTAAATCCTTTCTGGCAACGCACGCATATTTATGAAAAATCTACGAATCTGGGTAAAACGTACATGGTTGCATAAAAAGTGCACCATATCGCCGCGCCGCACATAGTGGCCATGTATAGGAGAACTTGGCAGAAATTACAAAAATCAGATTAACAATATGACTGGTATTATTGAGCGAAACGCAAGTCTAGACTTGTCGGCACCCGTACCTACCACCAAAATTATCGAAGAACTGCCCTTTGTTTTACTACGCCTGTCATAGACTATCGGAGAAGTTCCAGTGCGTTGTTTTTAAAGTGCTGTCTTGTGAATTTTAAAACACTACTGAACAGTTTTTGCGATGAATGATATTCCTTCAGGTTAGTACACTGATTTTTTACCATTACATAATATCTCAAATTAGTCGAAATAACTGTAGGAAAAAAAAGTTGAACATACTCAAATTTACTTCGAAAATGATAGCAGCAAATAGTTTGTGTAATGTTTTGTTTGGGTTCCGAGTAAGTCAGGGTAAACATTTTGCTTTTCTGTGATAAATTAACTTGTCTGGATATATTTTGATGCAGAAAAGTTTGCGCCATTTTTTTTAATTACGAGATATTTATCGATAGCACAAACTGATTTTTGATGAACTAAAAATTAATTATGTTAATTTTTTTTAGGCTAGAGTTCTGATCGTACATTTATATCAAGACGTGTTTTATACAATGAAATGAGAAGCTCTAATCAGTGGCGATCGGTAGCATGAGGCAGGTGAGGCCCGGCCTCACTACAATTAATTTAAAATGTAAAAATGAAAATTTTCGTAAGATCTCCTCACTACAATTAATTTAAAATGTAAAAATGAAAATTTTAAGATTGATTAACATGTTTTGTTTTGCTCTTCTTCATCACGGTACTTCAAATCTAAAATTTATTATATAAATTTGGCAATTATAAAGGTCGAAAGGTTTAGCAAACGTCTATATCGTCACTTTTACTTACAAGGGAAGCGCTAATATTTGAGACAATAGCTTTGTTCGCGGAGACGATCCGTGACCAGTACGTAACCTGTACAAGGTAAATAATCCCAAACATTTATGCGCATGTGCGATTCGAAACCGATCAGGAATTGACAAATCTCCGCGAACGTTTTTGGTGAACGTGCTTGTCCGGAACAGCTGCGAATCGTATTTGACAGTTCACTTAAACTTAACCTTAACATATTTTATTATTTTGAACTAAGTTTTTAGACTGAACAACCTAATTTAACTTTATATAATGATTAAAATTGCCACAAAGACGTATTTGTTCTGTTATATGAGTAATTTTAAATACAAGAATACTTGAATATACTAGAGCATATTATTATATACAAATTTATATCTACCTTTAGAAAACTTACAGCATATGAAATTTGACTGTTCGTTATCGCAAAATACAGCCCGCCCAAAATTAAACGACAATTTTCAAACAAATTTCACACTGCACTTGCGCGGACAAATAATTCATGCTATAATCCTCGGATCGTTTTGACTGGTTACGGATGTGTCCTGAACTTGTTCTCGCATCACCGCGAACGCCAAATTTATTGTCAAAATCAGTGATTTTCTGCACCGCGAACGCAAATAATCGCAAAGCGCACGCGCACTTGTCACGGACTAGTTCGGGATCGTCTCCGCGAACAAAGCTAATATATTCGACTAAAACAGAACCATATGCGATATTCGCAGTACGCGCTGTATGTTAACAAGTTCTTCTATGAGAGAACGGCTAATGCAGCAGAGGCCCGGTGAGCGCTAGACTCTCGAACCAGCTCGTCTCTGGACGTGTGTGAATGGTTCTGTCTTTATTTAGTATGTTTATATTACTCACTTCCACGGGTACACGTATTCGTTGCTTCCACGCGCGAATTTATAGTGAAGAGAGGCCTGTAAAGCGTTTGGCCTCCTGATTTACTAGATATTTTATTTGAGAACGGAGCTACGTATTTTATGATGTTTTATTGCTGCGGCAAACGTCATTTTCTATGCGTTCTCAACGTGAAAAAAATGAAACTGTTACTAATGGGAGACCTACTTCACAAGTACTATTATACAAGTATACGGGCAAGAACCGAAAATAAGGACCTAATTAACAATGATGTTACATTGACTTACCAGGCGTTATTTTATGAAGTGCTTGATAATAATCAAATTACAGATCGATTTAACGGTATTAATAAGTTATTGTTTTTGAACCTAATTTAACCAAACGCTTTTTGCCGATTTTGACGTATCATTTCTAAATCAGATGTTTAACAATTTAGTTCAAAGTTATAAAAATCTTTTCCAAAAAGACCGATGCAAAACCGAGCTTACAATTTTTTTTGCTGATAAACAGTTCCGTTCCTTATCTTTGCCAGAGATTAGAGAGACAAAATGTACAAAAATGGTCTAAACGAGGTTTTATCAGAAATATACAAACTGTTGTTTAATAGCCAACACTACCTGGAGCATCGGTTTCAGTTGAAAGAAATTTTTTAGCTTTAAAACTCATAAAACTTATTCGAGAAATTCGACTGCACAAGAAATGTTAAATGGTTTGGCTGTAGTGTCTATAGAAAAATATTAATAATGAAAATGTATTCTTCTGACTCATTTTATAACTTAGCAATAGGATCGTTTGCAATTAAGTGCAACAGAAAGATAGACTTAATCTATAAAACATAATTTTGCATTTTTCTTAGTTTGTTTTTAAGTTTGCCATTTGATTTCCGTTTTATGATATTTTACGTTTTGATGTGTGTTTTAAATAAAACTATATGCTTCATATTATAACTTTTGGCCTCACCTCTTTTACTGACCACGGATCGCCACTGGCTCTAATAATAAAAATATAGAAGATTAAATAAATTTGTTAGCATTATATCAGATATCGTACTAACACTTATTTCGTAAATAAACATTGGTCTTTAACTTTATATTTTGTAGTTTTTCTGTTTTGAAACAAAAATAGCAACCCATTAATTTATGCCAACTTTTGATGCTCTTGTCCCCTATGTGCGCTGGTTTGGTAAGAAAACTCTTGCAGAATTACGTAAAAAAGTACATTTTCCTAAGTGTATAGTGTATAATTGTAGCTTTATTACGCTATTTCTCTTCAATTTTATGGAATTGATAACAGGATTACTGGACCGGCTTCAACCTCCTACAACAAACACGAGGTTGGCTGAAATAAAATTGCATCCGCTCTCTTGTCAGCCATTTTATATAGAGTGCGGTCCTAAAGTCCCCCCCCCCCCATTCTAATTTTGCCACAAACGGAATATTGAAATCAAATCTTGTGAGATTAAATATGAGCAAAAAAATAATTTTCTTGGCTAAAAGTTTTTAAAATATCTTTCAAAATGGCGACGTTTTAGGCTCCGAATAAAAAATAAACTTCTAAGACTTTAAGTGATGCAGCAATAATACTATCCTTTCTAAGTAACATTTTTCAAAATGGCGACTGCCGCCATTTTAAATATTTTGTTGTTAAAGGCAAGAGGGACGAGTCACACATCGTTTTAAATGTTTCTGAAAGTTCTACTTGCTCCCAGGTTAGAAAATAATAAAGTTCATTTATTTTTCAAATTGCTATTTAAATGCTTAAAATCTAAATGGCCGCCATTTTAAAATAAATCAACTTTATTATTTTCCAACTTGGTAACAAATAGAACTTTCAAATGCCTTTAAAACGATGTGTCACTCGTCCCTCTTGCCATTAAAAACAAACTATTTAAAATGGCGGCAGTCGCCATTTTAAAAAATGTTACTTAGAAAGGATAGTATTATTGCTGCATTACTTAAACTCTTTAAAGCTTCTTTTTTACTCGGAGCCTGAAACGAATATATCATTTACTTTCCAAACAGCGAACATTTCAATTTTTAAAATTTAAATGGCCGCCATGTTGACATAAGTCAAAATTTCTTTTTCAAACTCGGAGGTTAAATAGGACTTTCAAAGAACCTTCAAACGATGTATCACATGACACCTGTTGCCATTTAAAAAAAATAACCAAGATGGCGGCTGGTCGCCATTGTGAAAGATATTTTAAAAAATTTTAGCCAAGAAAATTATTTTTTTCCTCATATTTATCTCACAAAATTTCATTTCAATATTCCTTTCGTAGCAAAAATTAGAATGGGGGGGGGGCTTTAGGATCGCACTGTATATTAATTTCTCGGCCTAAAACTTTTCAGGTAATGCACGCATGTTTGTGGAAAACTCACGAACCTGAGTATAATGTACATAAAATTTGTATAAAACAAATTGCACAAAATCGCCGGTTTGGCAAAAACTCTTGCAGAATTGCGAAAAAATGAATAACATTTTTCTAAGTGTATAGTTTATTATATATTTCTCTTCAATTTTATGGAATTGACAATAGGACTTGACATCGTAGAACGGTTTTAACGTCTTACAATAATCAGGTGGTTGATTAAAATGAAATTGCATTAGCTTTGGTTCCATCGGATCCGGATATCACGGTGTACCTATGCTCATTAACATAATCAAATACGTTGGTAATAATTACATTTGAGTATTTCCGTTTGGAATTTCATTCTTCCTCGATTAAAATATCACTTTCCGGACTACTTATCACAATGTAAATTTGATATTCTTCATATTTGCTTCGTTAATTTACCGTATTTAGTAGCACTAATTTAAACGATGTTACACCTGTTTCTTCAGTATTTGTATTTCTAAAATCAACATACATTAAGACACATTGCACAAACGTATAATATATGTCTATTAAGTTTCTCATTTTCTAAAATAATTACACTGTTTTCCGTGAAAACGTGTAACGTCCCGTGTAAGATAACACAAAGCAGGCTCTAAGAGTATAACGTCCGTTACTGTTATGTTTTAGTAATTCAATTTCTGAGTTGTATTTTGAGTTTCGGTTATTTTCGGACATGACCGAATAAAACGCGTGCATTCGCGAGAGTATGAACTTAACGTAGAAGTGTCAGTCATACCATCCAGGTTATTGTTTGTTATTTTTGAGCTGTCACTTGTCCGATGGACATTCTTATCAGCTGGGTTGATGAGAGGCTCTTTTTCTGGAAATTAAAATTTAGTTTTATTCCTCCTGTATAAACAGATAATTATTTTTTCGGAGTCTAAAAGGGCGAGTGCATCAATTTTTCCAATTTTAATTATATATTTTGTTGGGACGTAAATTGTAACCTATAATTTCACGTATCAGAATTTGATTATTGTTCTTTTTAGGAATGACCCAGTTTATTTAATCAGCTTATTTACTTTGTTAATTGAATTAAATTACCATGTTCCTCTTATGATGAGTTGCGGTATTTTGAAGCTTTTTGACGTTTTGATAGTTCGGAGATATGTATTGTGATTTCCTGTCGAAGCCTTTGAGGTAGACTAGTGAAGGAGTACAGTCACAAAGAATATTTGTCAGTTTTGGAATGGACAGGTCCCATTTTAAAGAAACATCATCAACATCAATACATACTTAGTTTTATAATCGCCCTGAAAAGCCAAATGTTCTGAATAAAGATTTTTATAAAGAAAACTGATTTAATATAGTGTTCTAGCACTGTAAAGGTGTTGCAACATGCTAGAGATAGTTTAAATTATCATTTTCCTTTTTATTAAATCGATCCGATTCATAATCTCTGAAGCCTTTCCCTTTCTTAAATCAAACATTTAAATTACTTTTATAGTGTTTCATTGTAATGCATACTTTTCGACACCAACACCACTGGTCTGTTAATGTGTCGGCTTTCGTCGCAAAATAATTATAGGGCCATATTATTTAATGAACATTTAAACGAACCTACTTGTTTATTTCTCTTTCAACAGGAGTTTCCAAGACTATTGGCAGAAGTAGGCTTTGATGAACATCAAAATATGTGTCTCCAACAACAACTCACCTCCCCCAATTTTATCGTGAAGCCAGAGAATATTTGGATCAGCACTATCCTCAGATGGATTGGCTGCGAAGATTTGGTTGTATGGCCACTAAGGTCTTGTGACCTTACCCCGTTAGATTTTTCCTGGGAGGCTACATAAAAGATAGGGTATATGTCACATACGACAAGGCAGGACATGGAGAATAGGATTTAAGATATATGTCAAACAATAGCACTAGGCATGCTACCCAATGTCCGAGAAGATATCATTAGAACAATTGACATGAGTATTGAACAAGAAGGACATGTATTCAAACATTTATTAAGAAAAAACAGATTTTTTTGGGGGATTACAGCTACAAAAATAATGCGTTCTTTACGTTTTAGTGTAAATGTAAAGACATCTATGTTTGTATTTAGTTAGTTTTACCTACATGGTTTTACTTCTACCGCGAAGGGAAGTACCCATTATCTATTGTATTCAAAATGTCAATCAAAATATTTCAAAAACTATTAGAGATAGGGATATGACATTTTTTACAAAATGTGAAGAGTTTGTGACGAGCTATAAAATGGAAGAAAAATATAGGGTGTTCCATTTGATAAAAGTGACATTTTTTAATTAGAAGTTTTCTGACTTTGGACCTAGAAATAAAACACCCTGTAAATAAAGTGTCAAATATTTCATAGTGGATATGTTTATTGACTTAATTCACTCAGGATACAAATTATCTTGGATATCGGATATATCAGGATATATCAGGATACAAATTAGCTTGGAGTCAAAATTTAAGTAGTTTTTTTCACAACAAAGAGATGCTTGCGAATGCTAAATTTTCATTACCAGTTGAATTATCTTGAAAACTATGACTTTCGTATATTAAACCAAAGTAAAATTACACGTAAAATTCAAAAATTCATTTAAATACAGGCAGTCCTATTTAAAAAATCTGACTTTGTGACACCCTACTTTATGAACGCACTCTGTATATCTCAATTTATTTTTAAAATGTGCAGAATATCCAACCATACCTTAACATAGAAGCTTAGTATCGACAAATCTTATCTTTAAGCCATAAAATTAAACTGCGCAATCGTTGACTCACCCGGTACATTTTGGCTGAGATTGATTTATTATTTCTCTTCATAAATTTAGAATAAAAAACTTTGAGGTTTTGAAAATAAGAATATTATAGGCTTTATCTTAAGTTTCTCTTTCTCTGTATTTCTTTTAATTTTTTTATTGCCCCTTATTCCTCCATCCCGATCAAAAATTTAATTTCTGCTCTAATTAAATACCAAATACAAATCCCTTTCTGGTTGTAGCTTGTTAGTACAATGCAATATTTGTCCAATTTAGTTTCCTATGTGTCACCCACTCGTTGTATAGTTAACTGTTCTAAACAAACGAGCCAAAGCAAACGCCCATTTAAACAACAAAAACAAAATATTAGATTTACTGTACATCGATTAATTTCCTAAAATAAAGTTATTTCCGGTTTTCATACGCGACTGACAACTACGACGACGTATATCGACGTATAACTAAAATAGGCTGAACAAACATAATTTTAAAAAACACAAGACCTATTTTAATTACTTGAGCACAAATATTTATAATAAAATAACTAGAAACATGAAAAATAATTTATTTGTGAGTTTTAACAGTAAAATAAAAAATACATTTGTACGGTGTGTCTGCAAGAATGATCAGTTTATATAAGGTTTGCCTATAAGTCCAACACCAAAGTGTAGCTGCATTTTTATTTTTTTTAATAATTTCTATTTATTGTTGTTGCATATATAATTAATTGTTATTTTATAATGTTTATATTTATTTTTATTATGGTAAACCGTTTTGATTTTATATTTATTATTGGCACAAATAAATTTTATTTATTATTATCATTAAAAAAAGGTTATTTTTAAATCAGAACAAGAACAAATGTAATCGAAGCTGTTTGCGTGTATAACTAAAATAGACTAGACTAATCAAGCGCAGAGTAATTTTAGATCATCAGTAATTGAGAATTGGTATTTTTTTTTAAATTGACTCATAATATTTGAAAGTCAAGTCTTATAAAAAAATTGCGTTAAAATAATACTTCGTAAGTATGGCTCTAAATACAAAAATATCTGACAGACTACACTACATTGAATAAGTCAAATTATATATGATGAGTATAAAATCCAAATAACTCCGAAATTTCTTAAATTTAATTCATTTTCTTGATTATTTTCCAAAGATTAGGAACTTTTGTAGATAGGAAACATTGCATTTGGTTAAAAAGATTGTTCAGCAATGATGGCAAGGATAATCGGATAAATTGCGGGCTAACAAACATATTATATTTTCTTCGTTGCCGACAGCTGATTCATTTATGATGACTGCTTATTATTCTACAAATCTTACCTATATCTGCAGAAATTACAGGAGTAAAAGCTTAACGTTCAGATTCACGAAGAAGATTTAGTACAGGTTTAAATTAAGATCTTCTAGTTGATCAGCTGTGTTTTGACAGGTTTTTTTCCTATCATTGTTAATAAGTCGTCACTAAAAAATTATGAATTATTTTGATATTTATTATTTCAGCAGTTTGCTTGGTTCCAAATGATTTACATCATGGAACAGGTTGCTGGAATGAATTTGGTTCTATTATTATCACAAGTACATACTAAAATGGCCCTTTATACCTAAATTTTCGAAAGAGCTCAGAAATAAGTTCATAGTATAAAACTTAGTTGTCTTATTCTTACACTTGTTAGTTTAAAACTTTTGGTTGTCAAATTAGACCGGACTAGCGTGGTAGAATTTGGCTGTAAGTTTTTTTTTCTGTTTTTTTTTGGTTGAAGGTAATGGTGTGTGCTAATAAACTCCAAATTAGTTTTTTCCTTTTATCTTAACTCTTGTAACAATTTATACCATAATAATGAATAAATAGCATAATATGCATACTTGAATTGGGCGATACTAACATTTAATAATATTTAGGAAGTGACTCCACTGCCGGCGCCGGCCATTATGGATGCCAGCTCCGGCAGCCCTAACGGTAGTCTTACTGGGTGCCGGCACGGGCAGCCGAGCTGGGTGCTGGCAACATTAGAAAATTAATGTCGAAATAAGATCAGAATCAAAATACTTTAATTCAATCAAAAAATAATAATTTATTATAGTGTAAACCTCAACGAAACTTAAATCTTGCTAGAAAAATATAACTAATATTAGTATTCTGCGAATTTATATGTAGAAATAAAAAAAATAAACATCAAGCTTTCCTTAAAATTAAGTCTTTGCTTTCTTAGCCCTAATACTGTATTTCCAAGTCCCTACGGACGTCATCGCTTTTCGACTTTTCCTGGCATCTGTATGTCTCGTAATTCAAACTTAGGCTGTTCTTTATACCTTTTTTCCCATTTCCGAGGTGGAAATAACTGGCGAAGCATATGGATCTGTAACTCTGTTTTGCTAGAGAATTGAAATAAGCTTTGGATGAAGTATGATTGTGATTTTTTTCAAGCTCCAGGATGCATAGAAATTGTTTACACTCACTTACTTTTAAGAAAATGCTAGCCGGGCAGCCTTGCTTAGACGTGGAATACTTCCTTGTTGACTCTTAATTTTTTGTCTTGAATGGTCTTCCACCTTTAACACAGGCTAATCGCAGATAATAGTATTTCAGAGCCGGATTAATATCCACCACAGTATTAGGATTTCGTTGTCTTTGATTGTCAATTGTTCTGCTATCACGCCAGCAAAACTCATTGTTTCTGGCTCTCTTGTATTCCACCAAAACACAATTAAAATTTTCATAAGAATACAATTTATCACTCGCGCTTATATTCTATAATTTTTACGCAAAATTAAGACAACATAATGTCTACATAATATCATTTAAAACATGTAACTATTATTATTTTAGATTAGAGCTGCCGGCATTCCATTGTGGCCGTATTTGGACTACGGCGCCGGCACCCGAGAAATTTTGTACTCACGTGCCGGCGCCGGTATCCATTCATCAACATTTTGGGAACCGGCGCCGGCGCCGGGATATTTATGTAAAATTTTTAAGCAACTTTGCACTTCTGATTTCGGCTGTTCTGGTCACATAAAGAAAGAGTCTGTTCGGGACACTTGCAGTGGTATTTTTGCATATTGGCATAATACACTACTTATAGGGTAGTTTTTGAGAAATTTCGTTGTTTAATAAAAATGATTACACACAAATTACTCTGCAATCATGATGATCGATTTGAGTTAGCTTGGGTTTGCTTGGTGAGTATACACAACTAAATATACACTCGAGTATATACATTTTTTGGCGCATGACTAATTGTTGTTACAACAATACTATTGATCACGTGACTGACAAAAATTTTGAGCAAAAAGATAAATCGAATTTAATTCAAGAACGTAGCACGCAACAGCGACGCATGATTTAGACAATATTTAATGCCATTTGTCATTGCTTAAATGTCTGCTTTTTATATTGTAATAAGTTATACCGAAAAGTTACAGTAGTTTTTTAGTTAAACTATCAGTAGTGGCTGATAAAATTTAAAAGTTGTATTCCTCTGTTGCTACTTATGGGACGCATTTTAACATGCTTTATAGACCTACGGCAGTGAGAGCAAATTCTCTTTTTCTATTGGATGTTTCAAGGTCCTGTTTGTTCGTAAGTAGGTACCTAATGTATATATTTAAAATTGAGGTTATGTACCTATTTTGTTAGGTGTATAAAAAACATATTAATCAACGATCAAAAAAATATATACCATATTATAAAAGTATGGGTTTCCTAGGTCCAATCATAGAGGGGAAAATTTAAGGAAAAAAAGCTATTAAAAACCGTCAAGAAAAGAGTTGGATTATAAAATATTCTGTACAGTGTATGTTAATAAATGTTGATATTAAAAGTTTTTTGTTATCAAAACTCCACATAACATAAAGTTTAATATTGACCAAAGATAATATTCAAATGTATAAACATATAAAACACGGACATATAACAGACTTTTTATTGTTAAACTTTGCTTACCTTTGCTTGCGCCCACGCGGAAAAATTACAATACATGGAAAAAACGATCACAATTTGTTATTCTTTACGGTCGATTTATGTATGCTCGAAAAAATGAAGACTTTTATTCTGTTAGTTGTCAAGAGCCTTTATTGATATAACCGGCATTGTTACGCTTTTTATACGATGAATCTTAAATTCAATAGCCTCCATTTTTTTTATAATATTAACCCACAAAAAATACTTTATTCTTTCATCCATTTTATTAGTTTTTACATACTATTACGTTTTTCTTCGCGAATATAAGAAATATTGGTTTATAATTTGTGTAACAGATGGGAAATCCATATAAATTCCCTAAATAAAAGCTTTAAACCACAGAAACCGCAGAAAGATTTTTAACATTGCCAAAGATACTGTTATTTGTTCCCACGATCGTTCGAGATACGCATTTTAAGTAGTGTGTCAGCCTTAGTCACTTTCGCTTATATTCACTAAAAAGTTTTAAGATTTAGTATTGGTTTAAATTAAGGTCTCCAAGTTCATCAGTTAAGTTTTGACAGGTTTTTGTTCTGTCATTCTTAATAAGTCGTTTCCAAATGATTATGATTTTGGAACGTGTTGGTAGAATGAATTTATTTTATTATTATGAAAAGTACGTACTAAAATTGCCCTTCCCTTTATAAATTTGCAAAGAACTCAGAAACCCGTTTTTTTAAATATAAAACTTAGTTGTGTTAAGCTGGATTTATAAACTAAGTTGAGGTTCAGTTGAGGTTGAGGTTCGCAGTTCGTGCAGTTGAAAGTTCGCAGTTGAGCTTTTGGGCCATTTATAAACACAGTTAGCTGCTTTCATTTCATTGGTCCGGGGTAAAGTGACGTTAATGACAACTATGACATCATAAACATATTTAGAAAAAATAAAAAGCACACAATCCACAATCGCAATATTTGGGAAAAAATATATGGAAACACAGGCACACCAAACGGAAAAACAATTGTTTTCTTTACAAAATGATGGAAAATGATCGGCAGAGGTGTGGCTTCACCATCACGTGTATTAATTCTGCGTTTTGATTGGTGGGAGCCCAACTGCACCAACTGCGAACATAAAATTTGGTTATCTCGAACTTTACGCCAGCGTAATGGAAACTTCTGAACTGAACTGAACTTTGTTTATAAACGAAAGTACGCGTTTGCGTTTATTTATCTTGAACCTCAGCTTCAACCGAACCTCAACTGAACCTCAACTGAGTTTATAAATCAAGTGTTTTTCTCACTCTTGTCAGTTTCAAACGTTTGGTTTTCAAATTAGACAGGTCTAACTTTGGAGAACCTGCCTGTTTTTATGTTTATCTACGCTCTTTGAAAATATTTATCATACATTTTCCTAAACTTAGTATAAGATATTCTTATATTCACAATAAGTTTTCCTGCTATTCGAATAAAAGAAATGTATGTCATATCCCACAAGATTCAATCAAGAAATGTATATCACATCTACTTTGATTGATTTATTGTATTCCTTGGAAGTAGTTTTTAAGCACTCCACTGTTTTAAAGCTATGTTAATAGATCATATTACTATAACCATAATCTTTATATTATTATTTGTTTATTGCACATATATTTTTTCTTTATCTTTTTGAAAATAAATGTTACTAAACATAGAAATACAATCATGATTCCTTTAAAGAACACGTAAAAACACATTTTTTATTTGTCTTTTTTTAATCTCCATATTTTATTTAGATGCTCATATAAAATAGCCCAGATCTAATTTATATTAGGAAGTGACTCCGCTGCCGGCGCCGGCAGCCATCTGGATGCCGGCGCCGGCAGCCGAGCTGGGTGCCGGTAACATTAGAAAATTAATGTCAAAATACCCTAATTCAATCAAAAATCAATAATTTATCATGGTGTAAACTTTAACGAAACTTAAATCTTGCTTCAAAAATATAACAATTATTATTCGGCGAGTAATATAATAATAACCTTCATCCTCGTTCGCCAACAAGCAAATAGCTACAATCTCACTCAGTCCGCTTCCACCTTCTACCATTATTATCTACGTCGCAAACCTTAGATTTACCCGGCAATAGGTACCACTATCAAGGATTGTACCATCACCAAAAATAATCTTTGGAAAACATTCCATTTATTTTTTCATTCCGTCATCTTGGAAAAATAAACCCTTGAAAAGCCCATTTTAATCAACTAAAATCTCAATGTCATTACAATGGTATGAATTTCTTAAAATATGCATCCATTCTTCAAAATTCTTTGCCTCAGTCTTGCTACGATTTCCAAGATTAGTGAGTTCCTTCAATGTCATTTTACAACCTGTTTCTCTAATTAAGTTATCTAAAATGATTTTTTTATTTGCCGTAGTCTTCAAGGCTTCTTGAGTAGTAAAGTTTGACATTTTCTGGCAAATTTAATCTTCGTTTTGCTAGCAAATTGAAATAAGCTTTGGATGAAGTATGATCGTGATTTTGTTGAAGCTCCATGATGCATAGAAATTCTTTATGTTCACTTTCATTTTTTGTCTTGAATGGTCTTCCACCTTTAACACAGGCTAACTGCAGATAATAGTATTTCAGAGCCGGATTAATATCCACCACAGTATTAGGATTTCATTGTCTTTGATTGTCAATTGTTCTGCTATTACGCAACCAAAACTAATTGTTTGTGGCTTTGTTGTAGTCCACCAAAACGCAATTAAAATTTTCATATGAAGAAAATTGATCACCAACTTTCATGTTTTATAGTTTTTACGCCAAATTAAAATAACACAATGTTTACATATCATTTAAATGGCTTAACTATTTTTATTTTAGGTTAGAACTGCCGGCACCCGAGAAATTTTGTACTCGGGTGCCGGCGCCGGTATCCATGCATCAATATTTTGAGAACCGGCGCGTGGCGCCGGCAGCAGACTCACTTCCTTTATATTAATTGTGGTGCTATAGAAAAACAGTCACTGGCCAAAATGAGATTTTTTAAATCTCCTACCACTCCTACCACCTAAAAGAAGCTCTATTTATATCCTTACAGTAGTTTTCGCAGTTATGACGACATGAGGAACATTATGTGTTAAAGATAAATACATACATACTTCATCCTATTTTTCATTGCGTATATATAGTATTTCAATTCGATTTTGTAATCAATCAAATCCGATGCACATAATGTCAGCGGCGTATAAATAATTCTCACGAGTAAACTTGTCAATTATTTTCAAGGTTTGTGTGACAGTCCTTTTAAAGAAATTAAATCACAATTTAATCTAATTCATCAATGTTTAAATAAATAGGTTATGCAAACTAAAGAGATAGAGTAAATTTACCTCGGTAATACCCTATATTGATTGCCGGTGCTAAAATAGTTTTTAAAATTACAACAGCAAATGTACAGGGTTATTCATTAATATTTGGCCCAATAGATAACTTTTTATTTGAAGAGATAGAAATGTTGAAATTAGAAAAATTGTAGAATTGTAGGTAAAAAAACCATCAGGAAACGAAGGTGAAAAAACATTTGAATATCAAATAAGTCAGTTTTAACTAACCTTAATTTTTTTCAAAGGGCTAACCATATTTTTTTTTATTCTGTTCGCTAAGAGCTCTATTTTATGTTAAGTTACCTACACCGACATTCGATTGATTTCCTATAATTTTACAAAATAAAACGAAACGTAAGTAATCTTCCATACCCCTCGTAGATGAGGTACTGCAAGTCGCATAGGGTTTCTATGGAAACATCGACAATCTTTAGTGAAGTAACAAGTGCTTCAACCAGGTGCTTCAGTCATTCAGTGGAAGACAGTTTATAAATTTTTAGTTTATTTATTATGGGTTACAGTCAGCAAGAAAAGGTTGACATATTGACAACATATACAGGGCGGTCCAAAAGTAATGGTACACAGAGAAGCAGTAGATTCCTTATGTCGAAATAATGCGATTTATTCAAACTTGCCTTATTCCAAAGTTGATAATAAAAAAGATACAGAGTGTAACAATTTTAATTTTCTTTTCGATTTTTTGCTAATTTCTCAACAAAACGACATACCAGCCCGAAATTACGAATTTGGGTTTTTTATGAGGCGAGGAATTCAAATTCGTTCATACTTTTGATGTCACTAGTAGAAGGTGCCACTTACGGCATACCGCACTTCTTTTAATTGACATAATTTTTTTAAGCTTAGTATATCGATCTGGCTGTTGAAAAAATCGATTATCCTACTTCTTTTTAATCTAAAAGGTATTCCTTATTGAAGTCGCTAGGAGAACCCGATTTCCAGATAATTGTATTTGAAATTTCCAATGCAACAATAGTCCATGGTACATAGTGAAACAGGAGCCTCCCCAGGTCAAAACAATGCGATTATGTTAAACTTACCCAGTCCAAGGGTTGATAATAACCAAGATACAGGGTGTCAGAATTTTGATTTTTTTTTTTCGAATAATTTCTGAATAAATCCAGATAACGGCGCGAAATTAGGGATTCGGGAGCTTCTTGGGGTGAGAAATGCACATTTATCCATAGTTTCTATCTCACTAGTAGAGGGCGCCACCTGCGGCAGATCGCGCTCCTTTGAAATGACTGAACTTTTTTGCGGTTTATTGAATCGATTTTACTATAGAAAAAATCGATTCTCCTACCTTTTTTTCGTAAAAAAGGTGTACTTTGTTGGGGTCGCTGGGATTAACCGTGTTCAATGGATAGGCCGTGAAAGCCAGATTCCTTGGGTCTGCGAGAAGTCCGGACTTTAACCCGCTTGATTTTTGCGTATGGGGTTACATAAAATTGCTGGTGTATGAAGATACAGTGGATTCTCGTGAAGAATTATGGCAGCGAATCAGAAATGCCTCGGGATTTTTTCAAAGTGAGCATTTGCTTTTTAAAATCAGGCGATCGATGAATAAACGTGTCACCATTGAGATGAATGGAAATCACTTCGAACAATTATTGTACATTCAGTAAACGAAAAATCAGTCTTGAAATGATAATTTAATCTGAATTTTTGCTTAATTTGAATCAGCTTACTGCATAGTTTAAATGCGAATATCTCGAAAACGGTTACTCTTGGCGAACAACAATGTATACCTTTTCTACGTAGAAAAAGTAGGAGAGACTATTTTTCCTATAGTAAATCAATATACCAAGCCGCAAAAAAGTTCCGTCATTTTAAAGGAGCGCGAAGTGTCATAGGTGGCGCCCTCTACTAGTGACACCAAAACCATGGATCAGCTTGCATTTCTCACTCCAAGAAGCCTCCGAATCCCTAATTTAGTGAGGATATGTCGTCTTCATGAGAAATTATTGCAAAAATCGAAAACAAAATTAAAATTTTGACACCCTCTATCTTGGTTATCATCAACTTTGGAATTAGGCAAGTTTAAATACATCGCATTATTTCGATATAAGGAATCTTCTGTTGCTCTTTGTACTATTACTTTTGGGCCACCCTGTATAAATGCAATAAAAATAAGGGGAAAGCAAGGCAAGACTGTATGAGAATCGGCAAAAATCTGAAAAAAATCATGAACGTTGAGAATTTTGTGTAGATTTAACCAAAATTATCAGGATTGAAAAATTCTAGCGCTATCGATTGACATAAACAATTTAATTGTTTATTGTTGATGATTGTTAATATAAGTACGGAAAGTATTGACTTTCCGCACGCCCGTAGAAAATTATTTTCCCATGGTAACAAATGTTACATTTTCCTGTCAACAGGGGAAAAGACAATTTATTTCCCGTCAGAGAAAAATATATTTTTGAAAAAGATTTTTTTCTAAAATTCATGTAGAAGTTATGAGATACAAATAGTAGCAAAATACAAAGAACCCTAATATAAACCTAATTGACCTGATTACGTGAGACGTCCTGTATCAACGTGAAAGAATTTTACACTACTTGGGTAAATTATTGTACATTTACTTTCATTCCTAATAATTATAAAATCAAAACAATGGACTGGAAAATTACTCAATAAATACTGTTCAGTTTATTACTATAGTAAACCGGTCGTGCTGACGTAAAACACTTTTAATATAAAATAAAAGCAGAGAAAAGCGTGGGCGCAACAATTGCGTGGTTGTATTTACAAAGTAAAATATATTTATTGTTGTAACGAAAGACTAAAATACTGCTGCGCTGTTGGCACTATAAAATGTCATTAATCTTAAATAAAGAGCGATTCTTGGAATTTATGCAAAATTTATTGTGTTTTTTACTTTTCGAACACCGCCTTTACATATGGGTTTTGACAAATTTTTCCGTTTTAAGGTATTCAGAAGCCGTTCTAAATATTTTCGGAATGACATATGTACGTATACAGTATGTCCGAGGATGGGGTTTAAAATACGACAATGGACCCAATTTTGCAAGATAAGTAAAAATGCCATTCCTAATAAAAGTTTTTGCATATTAAACAATAATGACACCTATGGGCATATCTGTCAATGTCTGTATTAAATGAAGCAATTATTTAATTCAAAGTACTTCTTATTCAAGTACAATTTTTAAATAATAACATTAAATTAAACTCAAAAGAATATGTTAAACCAAGCAATACATACCGATTTCAAAATTCAAAAACTCCACCCCCATATTCAACACATTTTTTAATTGCTTCCTTAGATATCTGAGGGAATTTCTGATTTCTTCCTGGGATGTTGAACAAACAGCCTGGTTAATTCTGTCTTTTAGCACATCAATAATTTTTGGCATTGGAGTGGCATAAATAATTTGTCTAAACGGTCACATAGAAACATATCGGCCAACGTTAAGTCGGGGCTCCTTGGGGGCCACAATCCACCTTGGACCCAATCTGCGGTGAAGCCATTCTATTACCTCGTGAGCGCAATGTGCTGGACAACCATCTTGTTGAAAATACATTTTTTGGCGAAAATTGAATGGCAAATTTTCAAGTTCATTGCTAAAAATGTATTCAGCATTCTAAGTAAGATATTCTATTGCAGGGTTGTGATTAAAAAACATATGAGCCTATAATGCCATGGACATATATCGCGCACCACATGTTCACTTTTGTAAAATATCGTCTTCGCCTCATTCCCCTAAATTTGGGATTTTCTCGAGTTCAGTACCGGACATGCTGGGATATTACAGTTCCATTAGTAGAAAATGGACATTCATCAGAAAACATAATATTTATAAAAATGGATACTTCCACTTAAAATTTGGTATATTATCCATAAACAAAAATCGAGTCTTTTCGCTTCATCTCTCTCTTCCAATGTTTGATTAAAGTGGGGTTTGAACGGAAATAATTTATTTTCTGTTAAGATCATCTGAATATGAGTTTTCTTCCACAACTTTTAGAAGACGTTTAGCACGATTTGTAAGGGACATCACAGGAGTTTCTCTAACAGACTAAAGAACTAAAACTGTGGCAGCATCGTTTTGGTCATATTTCTTTTTCCTCTTCTTTTTCTGGAGATTTAAAACCGAACCAGTGCTTTGAAATTTTTTATTATGTTGTAGATTGTCATTTCAGATATTTGAATTTATACAAATGTCTCGCTAAATTGTTCCATGATGTAGCGGTATGATACTTGGCCGTCCCCACAACACTGGACTATAAAACTCCTTTGAACAGCAGACAGAATTTTAATAAGAATTGTTTAAAATTAAATAACTGATTCATTTAATAAAGACATCGACGGACATGTCCATAGGTATCATTATTGTATATTATGTAGAAATAGTACTTTGGTTAAGGGTGTGAAAGATAATAGTTGGGACTTAATGAAATCTTGTACTTCGGCTTAGGGTTTAATTTAAAACATATTTTATACTGGTCCTTTTGGTAGAAAATGGTAAATAAGGTATGTTTACTCGTACGCAAAATAACGTTTTCGTATTTTTTATGCTTCCTGTATAAGAGCAAAAACTTTTATTAGGAGTGACATTTTTATGCACCTTGCAAAATTTGGTCCATTTGTCCTCTTCTAAACTCTAAAAATATAGACATATCTGGGGACAGTTTTATATTTCGGGTCAACGGAAATACAATATCCATCTGAACGGTAGTACCACGGTAGAATTATTAGACGGTAGCGACACTCGCCACTTATTCCTGTTTTTGCCGACTCTTCGCTAAACTAGTTTTATCCGGTTGCTGGCAACTCGTGGCGTCTTTACGGAGACAGTCAGAAAATTAGTCTGATTGAATACAGTCGAGATCGCGATGGTGTGTTATTGCCACGTAGAAAATTGTATGAATAAAGAAGGCGAGGGAGTGTCCTTTTTTAGATGTCCCAAAGACCCTGTCAGGTAAGATTGATTTTATATTTGTTCAGTGTTCTGTATATTACATAAGAGTTTTCATTTTCATTTACTTATTATATTTTATATTACTTAAGCTAAGAAGGCGACTTGTCAACTGTAAATGTATTTTTTTTTTCTTAGCTGATTGCCCATACCTCGGGATTAAATAAATTTTGGAAATATATACAGATTGATACATAGAATTAAAATTTAAAGTAGGTATTTCAGTCGTGTCTCGTCGATTTTTAGTATATATGAGCATAATGGCAGTATCTTAAAACTATTTGTGCTAAAGAAACGAAATTTAGAGAATGGGATTTATAGAAATAATGTATAAGAATACGTATTTGATGTACATATTCTGCTTACAACAAGGCGAAAACGGAGGTATTAAAATAACTGGATACAGATATTTGCTATTTTATTTCTACAACACCTTAAAATAAGCGTCAGTGTGTGTATATATTTATATTTGCTGGAAGAAATCCCCCGACTTCCAAAGTGAATATTTTTAAAATTTCTGTTAAAAATGTATGAATTTCTGTTAAAAATGTATGAAGGGAAGAATAACCTAAATTTTATTTGAAACTAAAATTTACTACGAACCATGAAAATCCGTTAAAATTCGGATAAAAATTTTAACGGCTTTTTTGTGGCTGTAGTAAATCTTAGTTTTAAATAAAATTTAGATCTTTTACTGCAATTCACACATTTTTAAAACAAATTTTAAAAATGTTCCCTTTTGAAGTCAAGATATCTTCCAGCAAATTAGCCCAAAACGCGTGATTTTACAACCAGGGAAATTCTTGTTAACCCTGTCTTAACTCGCTCATGAAACAAGATATCATATTTTTTCTTTCACAGAAAATTGCCGAATTTATTATGCTACGACTGCTGTTAGACTAATCTTTTAAAATAAAGAAGCTAGAGCCCTTTAAAGGCACTGCGACGCGCCGGAGCATGCTAAAAAGGAGGTGTAGCGTACGAGTGCCCTTAAACCCAAAATTTAAACAACTGTCAAAAATATATTTTTAGCTAGCTCAGACTCTTGTGCTCAAACCACTTAAACAGATGCGAAGTAAATATGTTTCATTCAGACTGTTATGTGCTTTATTTAGCATGTTTAGGAAACAACGCAAGGCTTCGTTAACTGCCTAGAAAAATATCTCTTATTATTTATTATAACTTTATAAGGCAGTTTCATGCCGAGGGAGCAAACCACTGATCCTTCAAGAATACAGAGGTCTCCAAGATATCGTCAAGGCTTCCTACTAATAACCTGAAGTATCCATGAGATGTCCTTGGGAAGTGTACGAACGAGAATATCCATGGATATCTCGCAGTGTTTTAGTCCTCGTTTCATGCCCTCGGAATAAGTGTCTAATAAAGCCATTAATACTAATGAATCGAAATACTAAAGAGTTACGTACCGCCTTTTAAATTTGTATGTATCAAATAACCGACCAAATATTTTTTCGACTAATACTTATCGAACGTCCCCATAATACGCTGCCCGGAGAACGCAGTGTGCATCGGCGTTTTGCTTTGATGCAGAAACTTCAAACGATTTTTGCTGAGTGTCGCTACCAGGGGTCTGAAGGTTTAAATGGGCTTTATGGCAACAAGGGATTTTCCCAGTGTTGCCAGAGTAACAAAGCAAAAAGTCGCCATCGATCCAAGATAAGTCCCCACTTTGTCCCCACAGCTTTTTTGAGCTATTGGGGTTAGAAAACTGTCAATATTAAATAAAAAAATGTTTTTGTGGAGCAAGCTTGGGGGAATCTCCAAAATTTGACGTACAATTCGTGGCGTGTTCAGATATTCTCTTTGAGAAATCCCTCGGTGCAATCATGATTATTATTGTGACGTTGTTTCTTACGTATTGTATACAACGTGTATATTCATATATTCAATTTTTTCACCTGTAAAAAGTCGCCAAAAATAAGCTTTTTATTGAAAATCGCCGCCACACTCTCACGAGACAAAAAGTCGTCATTTTGGCGACTTGTCGCCCCAAATGGCAACACTGGGATTTTGCGGGGTACCGCCACCTCACCAAGTAAGGTGAGGTAAATATCATGGGACTATCACTACAAATTATGATTAAAAACCACGTGATGTGCTATCCATGGATACGGTTGGTTATTCTCGGGCCAATAGAACAGCTTAGCTCACGGAACAGATTGTTCATTTAGACTGGTGCAACCTGGTCTCATAATGCTGGTTCAGTCTAACAAATAGGGAGTAAACGTTGTTTCTGGTTGTTTCACTTTGTCTTTATACTCTTGACTGTTGCAGGGACTAACACTAAAGTTAAATGAACCTAGCTTTCTTTGCCCGTCCTTTCGTTTGGGTTTGGGCGCCATTTTCTTGGGATCAACAATTCACAAAACATGATGTTTGGTGCAATAATTATTTATTAGTTTATTACTACTTGAATAATTTGTATTCTTAAAAAGTTTGGCCTTATGGCTTTGCGTTTTTCAGAACAAGAGTGGTGCCTTCAAATTTGAGGTAAGTAATTAATAAATTTACCTAAAATGTCTTATTTACTTTAACCTCTGTGAAAAGGTGAGGTCATCGGCATTTCTCCAAAATAATTTTTATAATATCCAACCGATTTTGTGATATTAAAATGTAATTGTAATATGTTTCTAAGTTTCTTGAATATGGGGAACTTTTGTTTTGACACTATCTATGTCTTGTGCCCGAATAACAAATAAAATGTTGTTGTTGTTGTTTTTGGATTAATGGCTCTGGTTGAAACCAAATGGCCAGCTCTCATTTTTCACAAATAAAATAATTTAAAATAAAATATCGGTCTTGTAAACCAAAAATAAGAAAAATCTTTTAAAACTTGAGGAAAAAAATCTTATCTTTAATCCCTAAAGTTAATATTTTATATAGGCTAAAATAGCACTGGGAGTGTTTCCTTTAAATTTGAGGTGAGTAAATAACACATTATCTAAAGTTGAATAAAAACATAAGTTTTATTATTAAAATCTAACCCCGGTATAAAGAGATAAGGTCATTGACATATTTTCTAAATTATTTTACCAAGATGTTTTTGCATGGATGTAGGTATTAACTAGATTTTGTAGAACAGATCATTCAACTTATAAATAACATAAAGTTAATGTAGATTTCCCATTTAACATAAGAAAAATCACACTGAAAGGTGACGATGACTAGCTTGGGTTTACGTACATATAGGTGGGATGCATCCCTTTACAGCAAATTGTGGTTTAAATCTCAGCTTCTAACCTTAAATTATCAGCAAAGTAAAGAACCAATAAATTGTTTTTGTTTACTATTTTTATATAGTTCTAATTAAGATTAGGGAATTTTGTTAAATTTAAATTTAAACGGCCAGATTCTCCAATGCTAGACTGGTCTAAGTTAACAACCAGTTTTAAACTGACAAGTGCAATAATAAGACAACTAAGTTTTATAGTAGGTATGTACTTTCCACAATATCAGAACTAAGTTCATTTTAGCAGCACGTTCCAAGAAAAAAATCATGGGGAAACCAAGCAAATCACTGAAATATTAGATTAGGTTATGTTTTTAACGACAACTTAGGAACAATGACAGGACAAAAAGCTGTCAAAACCTACCTGATCAACTAGAATATTATTATTTTAATTTAAACCAGTACTAAAGGTGGGTTTATGTAGACCACTTTAAATTTAAATTTAATTTTGCTCTAAAAAATTTTTCATTGAAAGTTAAAATTAAAGTAAAATTAAATTAAAGTTGTGGATAAACGCTCTTATGCCTTCATGTGTATTTAACTCATACTAAATTAAAAATAGAGTCAAATTAGGGTTAAATTAAATTTAAAGTGGTCTGCATAAACCCACCTTTAATCTTAAACCTTTTTAGTGAATCTGAACAAACATGTTTAATAAAGCATGTTAATAAAGTGTATTCGCTTTTGCTTTATTCTAAAGTAAATTCAATAAAAATTTCAGCTGTTCATGAAGTGCGAAGAAAGAACACATGGATCATCTTAGATGCTGAACTAATGCGACAACTCACAAGACTTGTATCCTTTTTAATTTTATGGAACTCTCATTGTGGATCTATTATTTTGATTTTCTAAATATCTGCTGCAGGTATGTTAAATTAAGTTTACGTATTGACTGAATGTCAGGTGGTGCTGAAATATCTTGTGCCATTGAAAGGAAAAGAATTTTTTTTTGTAAGTTCCTTTCTTTTCCCTTCTTTTAAAAGTGTATATTATTATTTAACAAGAAGCAACAATAAAAAACTACAAATTTTTGTACTATAATAGCTAGAAGACAGAATAATTATTATGGACATAATTAAATTTAGATACTTTGTTATTGATAAAAATATTTAATAAGTATTGTTTACTGTCAATAGATTTATTGGCATTGCTTATAATAGGAAGTATTGAAAGACGAAGTGCTGGCAAAGTTATGTATTTGATTGGCTTTGGTCGAACAGATTGTTTTATATAACACAAAAATATTTTATATTGATAAATGTTGAATGATAAATAGTTGCGTACATGTACATTTTATCAGAGGGGTGTTTATATTTATATGGTAAGCTTCAAGGTATCACATAAATATAGCCACAAATTATAAATTATTGCACTGGGGCTAGATTTTTTTACGAAATTAGTTTGTTTTTGCATCATAATGTAAATATTTAGTAAAAATTGAGCAACTGCCTAATTGATGCAGGTACATTGACACGAACACCTCTCTGAAGATTAGTGTTGGGAATAATCGAATGAATTAAATAATCGAAAGATTAGGTCTACAATGACTTTAATATCGAATGATCATTCAAAATTATATAATCTTGGCCCCGGCCCCAGCCACGTCGAGTGCCCAACCTCTCGGTTAAATCATTCGAATGATCTCGTTGACCTCTTGAGATATCTCGAGTGATTTCAATAATCGAATGATCGATTATTTTTTATTCGAGATGTCCCACCACTACTGGAGATTCATTTATCAGTATAATGCATACTCCGAGTTATTGCTTGTGATTACTTAGTTATAAAATATAACCTTAAAATACTGTTTGTTTAATTTATTTTAAAATGTATTAAATAGTGTTATCTTTATCCATACGAGTTTTATTTTTAGTTTAAATACCATTTTTAAAAATTCGTAAAAATGTATATTAATTAATTTTTGTTGACACTGTCAACAAGATTTTATTAATATTCATTTTCGATAAAACTGGCATTAAAAAACTTTTAATGCCAGTTTTATCGAAAATGAATATTAATAAAATCTTGTTGACAAGGTCAACTAAAATTCTTTTTGGCTTTTAGGTTTTTAGTATTTTTAAAAAAATACTAAAAACCTAAAAGCCAAAAAGAATGTTAGTTCACCAGCAGCCCTATTCTCGAGTCTAAGAGAACGTTCCCTCGGTGATGTTACCAAGGTATGAAGACTACGATTGGCTGTTGCCTAGCAACATCACCAGTGAACGCGTTCCCCAATCTCGAGAATAGGGGCCCAGGCACCTTGTGTTGGTGGCGCTAGTAGTCAAATGTCATTATTGTCATTTGTCATTAATGTCTATTTGTCTTGTACCTCATTTTACATAGGAACCGATCTTCTCTCTATTTGTATTTTTTGGTCGCTACTCCCCCATTTCTCTACTCTGGTAGTACTCTCGCCAGGTATACAATGTGTGTGTCAGCGAGCTTACGTAAAAGCTTATGGGGCAGGACATTAGGTAAAATTTGTATATTTATGAAGTTTATGTTCTTCGATGCGCTAACTTCAAATACAGTATAAACATTGTCCTAGCTTTTTTGGTTACCATGATAACCAATATTAACTTGTTAATTTAAAATGGAATACCCATATTTTTAAATATTTTATTAAGAACTAAACATTATGCTTTCGATATAATTGGTTTTACTCAGATTGATTTCATCCCAGTTTTTTTCTGTGGGTATACATATAGCTACCGCTATTAAGAAATTATTTGAGTACTAGAAATAAAAATACATAACAAAGAAGTAAATTACCTAAAGAAATATAAATAACCGCAACGTTCTATACAAGGTATTTTAGAATTAGTACTTTTCAACGCACAAGGAAAAATACAATGTTTAAAATGGAAACATTTGAATATTTCCAGATTCTAAAGAAAATTTTATTCAATTTATTCGAACTCTTTATAGTAGCCCAAGGTTTATACTGTTGTAAACAAATAAAAGAATACCGTGCCTTTATTAAGGAAATGTTAAAGTCTACTATATAGATTTAATTAATAAACATGATGAACCAAAAAATAATTTTTATTTTAAAAAACTGTTAGACTTTGGTGTAGGGTTTGCTTGAGTTTGCTTGGGTTGGGATGCTTTGCACTAGATATGTACTTTATTCCAACATCGAAAAATGATGTTTTCAGGGCACTATATTTATAGGTTTGCTTAGGTTGGTTTTTTTTCGTTCGTTCGATTTCATTCTTTAATAAAAATAATTATACACAAATTACACTGTAATAGAAACAATATATGAAAATTACTAAAATCGGTTATTAACATATTTGGTAGCACCCTTGTTATTAGATCAAATAACTATGTACAATTCAGCCCTTAGGAGTATCTAGCCTGGCAAGTATGTACATATTTCATAATTATTTGCTTAGTCCATATTTCAGGTAAACAATTGGTATAGTAACTGGTTCTCATATGGGTATTTATCGCAGCTCTCTAAAAAGAATGACTTAGATTACTCGTTGTTAATAAAATGTTTCACATATGCAAAGGACCGCTATTTGGGGGATTCAAGTTTAGACATTGGAACGTTGGCAGTTTTGTTACTTAAATACGTCAACAACAAACAATATGGCCGAGTTGATTATCTCGTGGGTGCGTTCGGATTTGTGCACTGCTTTTTACCCAATATTTTTTCGGCTTATATTAAGTAATTGGCTGGAAAAATAGCTCTAAAACAGTAACATTCAGTAGTTCTCCAGGAATGTTAAGAGCTTTTAAGTTGCAAAAAAGAGCATTAAGAAATGTTACTGGTGTTGAGATCAGGCATTCATGTCGTGATCTTTTTAGAAACTATGGTTTTCTTACTTCGTATACACTGGAGGTTTTAATTTATGCTAAAAGAAATATTGATAATTTTGTGCCCATGGGGGACATCCATGGTTATAATACCAGATATAATCAAAATTTAATTACTCCAGAGCATAACCTAACTCTAACTGAGAGAAGTCCTTATTACATGGGCACAAGGTTTTTTATTAAGTTACCATTATATATTAGGAATATAAATTTACGATTATTTAAAAAGAATATATCCTGAATCTTAATGAACAGCGTTCCCTATAACATAGAGGATTACCTGAAAATGGGCAATTTCGAGTAGAGCATTGGACACTATTATAGCAATAAATTTTTTTCTATTCTTTTTGGTATATAACAGCGTTGCCTATCTATCAACATGTTATTCCTGGCGGTGACCCACCGACGTTTTTCATACCATGTGCTTTGATCTAAGATATAAAAGCTTATTTATTTTATTTTTTATTTATTTAGTTGGAGTTATTTTACATTATATAATATCAACATTTATATTTTATCATTATGTTTTCAAAATTACCGCCCATCAACTTTCACGAATTTAGCGGCTGCTGCCAACTCAAATTCCAGTACCCAACCCAATATCAATTAAATACCCCATATGGCCGTCCATGCATGCGTGTGTCATTTTTGAAACCTAGCCGGTATTCCACTTCTTTTTAGAGGCGTGTGGTATTTATACACATGTAGGTATCATCTGACATATAGTGAATTTATGTTGGTTGGGTATCCAGAAGATAATTTAAAAAAATTGAGTTTTTACTATTTGCTAAATCATGATGTATGGTGCGGAAAAACAATAAGTGATTTAACTACTGTTTAAATAAAAATAATATAAATAACTTTTTACGTTTTAAATTTGTTACCAAATATTTAAGACAATTTCAATGATAAAAATTATTTGATTGAAGGCAAATATTTTTAAGATCTAACTATTTTTCCAATAAGACATGTTGTCGTCAGATTTTTAAATACGTATTTATCTTTTATAAAATATATTTTTATACATATTTGCTCGTTCGCCAAGGGCATATAAATCCAAAAATAGGTATAAAGTGGGCGGGAAAATACCAGCTATTCCCCCATTTCAATTATCAAAAAGACTACCGGCATATGAATTCAAAAATAAACAGTAATAAATAACTGTATCAAAATACTGTTACGAACTTCGCAAAAGTTTATAGACTTTTTAGCTTCGGTTTACATTCGAGTGTTTGAGATTTTAGGTGTATTTTATATTAGTTTCTTATTCGATAACCTGGCTAATTCGCACATCTTACGCCTATTAAAGGAGGTCTGTATCTTTGCAAAATATTCGATTCTGTTATTTTCTGCGTAGAACGCCTATGACAGAACGCCAATAATTTACCACTGTCTTCTCTTTTAATGCTCCTTGTATCCTAAAATGTTTCAGAATTCTTTAGAATCAGCAAAATGATTATATAAAGGGCCCAGATCGGCTTTCGTTGTTGATTCTGTAGTGTTGTTAGTAAAGTGATTATTGTGATATTGTGTTGACAGTAAAAAAAGATTATTGTCAGTAAATAAAGAATGAAAAACAAAATCGAAAGTTTTTTTAGTATTTCGGTCGTACTGTATAATATCAACACAGGAATTCTATAAAAAAGTGAAACCTTATGAAATAAATTAGGAAATTTTTTTTTAAGGATGGGTTTTTCTTCTCTTCAAAGAACAGTTTTTAAAGGGACTCCTTCCATTAATAAGATTATTATCTCTTGTCGATTTTAGAAAGTGGGTTTTTGGCATTTTTAACTGTTATTCTTGTATTAACTGTTTGTGTGTTTCTTTAATTCTCATTATATTATTTTAATATTAAATGCTAACTCTGTCTCTCTCTCTCTCTCTCTCTCTCTCTCTATATATATATATATATATATATATATATATATATATATATATATATATATATATATATATATATATATATATATATATATATATATATATATACCAGAAAAAGGCAGTAATATGGCCAAATAACGGATACAAATATTTGTGTTCAAAACTCACGTAAAAGGCAATAGCTTTTAAGAATTTAAAATCCGTTTTACACAAACTTGCCACTAATAAACTATACGACTCAAGGGAAATAAATACAAATTTTGGGATTATATTTCTAGACCTTAAAATGTCGAAAGGGGTCGCAAGGCCACCAACGACGATGCCGCCAAATTTACGGATGTAATTACCGACCCGTTTGTCTAATGGTATAAAAATAGGGAAAATGTCGATTATATATTGAAAATTGCAATATATAGGTACGCTCAAAATTATTCTGATCAAAGTGATTTTTTTCTATTTTACACATATCAATATGCACATATAAAGAAAACAGATAAGTAGCTTAAATAACGGGGATTAGGTTTTCTTAATCACTTTGAAAGTGTAGTTATGCTAGTAATATAGATATTTCATACATATATATATATATATATATATATATATATATATATATATATATATATATATATATATATATATATATATATATATATATATATATATATAAAGAATGCTAGAAACTAGCGCGGATCGATACATAAAAAAGAGGAGAATTATTTGTGGGCATGTCCGCTAAATGAACAGAATGAAAAGTTAGAATGGTAACCCGTACGACACGTGTTTCTGCTCATTGGCTTCATCTGGCCCACGTATGTGACCGTGCCTCTCAACATAAGCCGAGACGCACCCGTCACATACGCAGTTACGGGTGTAACCTTAAAAAAAGAGAAAAATTAACAAGGACCACAAACAGGAGCCAGTACACCCATTTGTGGCTTCAGCCAAAAGACCCCTTTTTTGGGGGCAACAATTAGCGTCGCCGACGGAGGCGACCTAATTGTCCTAACCTAGCATTCATTTTTCTTTCACTTGGGCTTATAGGATACCACGGCAGTGGCTATAGTCGCCTCCGTCGGCGACGCTAATTGTTGCCCCCAAAAAAAGGGGTCTTTTGGCTGAAGCCACAAATGGGTGTACTGGCTCCTGTTTGTGGTCCTTGTTAATTTTTCTCTTTTTTTAAGGTTACACCCGTAACTGCGTATGTGACGGGTGCGTCTCGGCTTATGTTGAGGGGCACGGTCACATACGTGGGCCTGATGAAGCCAATGAGCAGAATCACGTGTCGTACGGGTTACCATTCTAACTTTTCATTCTGTTCATTTAGCGGACATGCCCACAAATAATTCTCCTCTTTTATATATATATATATATATATATATATATATATATATATATATATATATATATATATATATATATATATATATATATATATATATACATATATATATAGTGACCGGCAAAAAGTTCGCAACATATGGGAAAAATTTTTATTAGGAGAGTATCGGAAAAACTTTCCCAGGGGATCGGTTCTGCATGTCCGATAACCTAAAAATCGATTTTGACATACGTCACGTGACCACTGGTATAGCGTCAAATTAAAAAAAAAATTGTTAATTTACAAAAAGTGAGGTTAGTTGACGAGATATCAAAAAAAGTTATTTGAAAAAATTGCTTAGAATTAAATTCTAGGTCCTTGTGCAAAGTTTTAAGATTTTATTTAAAAAAATTGGAAAACTCAATTTTTTTTAAATATTTTTTTATCGATTTACAAATTTCCGGTTTTTTTCGTTTAGATAGCTTGGCTAATGTAAAGCCCATGTATCTGGATGAAAATAAACGAATGTAGTAGTTTTTTCTACAATTGACAGGACAAAATTAAAAAAAACAGGGTTTCGCCGGACGCTAGCTGTTGCAATGATTTGTATCTAGCAGCAGTGTCAAAATTTTAGAGACATTTCAATGAGATTACATTGAGAAAACCTTAATCGTCTTAAATATATCTGAAGTTCGACTTTTTGTAAAGTTAAGGGGATTAAAATAGATAATAAACAAAAAATTACCTGTTTATTTAATCGAAATTTTATAAACGAAAACCAATGTAAGAGAAACTTAAAAGTAGTCAAATTCTGTACTAACAACACAAAAAATCATTGTTTTTCCTTGGGTGCACAAAATTTAAAACTCAGTATGACCACCATTTCTCTCCATACATACTGTTGTTCTCGAGCGCAACTCTCGATTAACATTTCGGAGCATTTTACGATTTATTTGCAATACACAATTTATAATGACATTCTCTAAATTTTGTATATTCCTAAAGGGTCGATGTTTGTACACAGGGTTCTTTAGGTATCCCCACATAAAAAAATCTAACGGAGTCAGATCTACAATTCTACAATTGACAGGACAAAATCGAAAAAATAGGTGTTCGCCGGACGCTCGCTGTTGCAATGGTTTGAATCTAATGAAATGACTGTATCAAGATTTTATTAAGATTTTTCGCACATAAATTTAACAACCAGGTCTATTTAGTTGTACTTAAAACTACCAAAGCAGGCTCTGAAATTAAAACAACCAAATAATCTAGTAGGTTAAAAACAACAGAAAAATGTCAAACAAATTATAATTTGTTTGATTTCAACCTATGTCATTGGTTTATGTCTCGCATCTTACCAAGTTTGATATTTTACATAAGTTTATTAATATTTTATTCCTTAAAATGGCACCCACACTACTTCTTCAGGAAAAGATAGAAATTATTTTAATTTCTGGAGATAATTACAAAAGCCATAGAGAAACAGCAGCAATTTTTAATGAGAGGCACCCCGATAAATCCCTCCATTATTCCACAGTATCTCGTCTAGTCAATAAATTTAAAGAAACGGGATCGGTAGAAAATCAGTATAAAGTTTCCCATGAAAAACCGGTAACAGGTGACGAAGGTTCTCTGGATGTGTGTTTGTCGATCACAGAAACACCCCAATTAGCAGTTAGTCAAATATCGGAGATCACTAACATTCACGAAAGATCTGTGCGGAGGATATTAAAAAGAAACAAATTTCATCCGTACAAACCTAAATTTGTACAAGTATTAAAAGATAGGGATTATGACGCCCGCTTCGATTTTTGTGCCTGGTTCCAGGGTATGATTGAGGAAGATTTTAATTTCCCAAAGAACGTTCTTTTCTCGGATGAAGCTACATTTACCTCTAACGGAACCGTCAGTTCACAAAACTGTAGATGGTGGGCCACCGAAAACCCAGACTTTGTAATTCAGAGTAAAGACCAATATAGTTTTAAGGTTAATGTGTGGTGCGGAATTTTCAACCTCAGAATAGTGGGACCTTTTTTCTTTAGAGACAATTTAAATTCAGAACGATATTTAGAATTTCTACAAACTGAGATATCTGACTTTTTAGACAATTTGTCATTAGCCGAAAGAAGAAATTTATACTTTCAACAAGACGGAGCTAGCATTCATTCCACAAATGAGGTGAAGAGATGGCTGGATCAAGAATTTGGAAACCAGTGGATAGGACGGTTTTCTGAAAATCCGTGGCCTGCGAGATCACCAGATCTGACTCCGTTAGATTTCTTTATATGGGGATACCTAAAGAACTCTGTGTACAAACATCGACCCTTTAGGAATATACAAAATTTAGAGAATGTCATTAGAAATTGTGTATTGCAAATAAATCGTAAAATGCTCCGAAATGTTAATCGAGAGTTGCGCTCGAGAACAATAGTATGTATGGAGAGAAATGGTGGTCATACTGAGTTTTAAATTTTGTGCACCCAAGGAAAAACAATGGTTTTTTATGTTGTTAGTACAGAATTTGACTACTTTTAAGTTTTTCTTACATTGGTTTTCGTTTATGAAATTTCGATTAAATAAACAGGTAATTTTTTGTTTATTATCTATTGTACTCCCCTTAACTTTAAAAAAGTCGAACTTCAGATATATTTAAGACGATTAACGTTTTCTCAATGTAATCTCATTGAAATGTCTCTAAAATTTTGACACTGCTGCTAGATACAAATCATTGCAACAGCTCGCGTCCGGCGAAACCCTGTTTTTTTTAATTTTGTCCTGTCAATTGTAGAAAAAACTACTACATTCGTTTATTTTCCTCCAGATACATGGGCTTTACATTAGCCAAGCTATCTAAACGAAAAAAACTGGAAATTTGTAAATCGATAAAAAATATTTAAAAAAAATTGAGTTTTCCAATTTTTTTAAATAAAATCTTAAAATTTTGCACAAGGACCTAGAATTTAATTCTAAGCAATTTTTTCAAATAACTTTTTTTGATATCTCGTCAACTAACCTCACTTTTTGTAAATTAACAATTTTTTTTTTAATTTGACGCTATACCAGTGGTCACGTGACGTATGTCAAAATCGATTTTTAGGTTATCGGACATGCAGAACCGATCCCCCGGAAAAGTTTTTCCAATACTCACCTAATAAAAATTTTTCCCATATGTTGCGAACTTTTTGCCGGTCACTGTATATATATATATATATATATATATATATATATATATATATATATATATATATATATATATATATATACTCTCTGTCTCTCAATTTAAAATTCTCCTTTATGTAAAAAAGGCCTAATTGGTGCTTATTGTTCCTTTTTCCATAGAGCCCTGAAGACGATCTTAAATAAATCGAAACGTCGGCACTGAAAACAAAGGATTTTCTTTAAATAACTGGCCCAATCCCACTAACACTACCAACAATAAAATTATTATTTCCGTCATCAAATAAAATTAAAAAAAGAGTTTTTGTTGATTCTAAAAGGTAAAGTAAACAAATAAAATAAAACACTGTTAGCCCAAAAAATAAGAAATTTCCTAAATGTAGCGATTTTCAGGTCGTTAGCATTTTTAACAGAATATTGTGAGAGATAGTCGAGGATCTTGGAGATGTCACAAATGGCACACACGGTCACAGCCTTATTTATTGATGGAATCGCACGGCTTCTAAAACGCGCATGGTAACAGGTCAATGACAAACACCCCGGAAAAGCAACCTTACCGTCTTAAAGAGTTGAGCTGAACTTAAACAACACATCAAGTTTTTTCTTTCAACCCTTTTCAGAAAAAATTTCCGACTTCTCAGATTTGTTTCCTCGAAGCACGTAATGTAGGGAACCGTGCTGTTCGATGCTGAAATTTTTACCCGTCTGGGATTTTTAGGCCGTGTGGGCCAAAATGTAATAAAAAGAAAAGTTAAAGTCATAAAAAGATGTATCTAAACGTAAATTTTTATTTTACCACTTAAAATCCGGTTAAAACTCTAGTATTACAGTTTTTTAGTCAGTTGTTATGATGTAAGGAGTTCCTTTTTTCTTTGAGATAAGAAAACATGCATGGAAAGTGTACATCCACGACGTAGCTTTGTCTTTATCAAAATTGGTTGAATTTGCATTTGACAAGTAGTTGCTGTCAATGACGACTTCACATTTATTTTATTTATCTTGTAGTACAAAAATATAATAACCAAAATGTATATTTTTAGGTAAGTTGGACATCTTACTAACGCAAATACACTTACTACTTATTTGGTTACTTTAATATGGTTGGTATTCGGTTATATTATATACAAAAGAAGAAACTGACTGACTGATTTACCGACGTATCAACGCACAACACAAGCCTCTGGGTCTAGCAACTTAAAATTTTGCACATAGGCTTCTTATATAATGTAGGCATAAACTAAGAAAGGGTTTTTCAAAATTCGACCCCTAAGGGGGTGAAACAGGGGTTCAAACTTTGTGTGGAGAGAACAATGAGATGGTCCTATCAAGTCGAAACGTCACAGAAGTACTCTAAAAAATAAATGTTGACGGTTTTTAATAAATCAACCACTAAGGGGATGAAATGGGGGTTCAAAATGTGTTATGGAGTAAACTTGTTAGGACTGCGCACGAAGTCGCAGGCGCAAGCGAGTTGGCTATAAAAGAACAATGCCACCAGTATAATTCATTAAATAAACAAAAAAATTATGTACTGCTTTTTTTAAAACCGCCTGCCTCAACAACCCTGTGTGTCTGTCGAACTTTTGCCCCGCGCTGTTTTATAAGTAAAAATTTTAACAGTTTTAAGTTTTTGTCAAGTTACCCATGATTTAACTAAAACTGGCCAAGGTCTGTGTGAAATCGCTTAAGATCGGCATTTATATTTGGGTAATCGGAAGCGCTCGTGTAGCTGCCAAGCGTAAAAAGTTGTACCTACCTGTCCTGTGTTTATTTTTAAGTGTAGCTCTGTGTTTCTGGATGAATAATAATTATGGAAAAAACAATCTTGTAATTATACTGAAAAGAAAAATCATCTATTGCTACAACTAGGAAAGTAAGAAAATTTTATTTTGATTTAAATAAATATACGTACTTTATGCAAAGTTGTGTACTCCCAACTAATATTTTCCTGATGTTCGACATAAATATCCTCCAAAATCCTTAATTAAAGTCTGATTTCATATTAGATTTTTCAGTATTAAACCCTTCTAATTATTTTCTGTCCTTTAATTTTATTTTTTTTATATTCAACCGTATAATTACAAGTTTACACAAGAGTAGCAAAAAAAAATGGTTTTATTAATAAAATTTTGAAAAGCAACAATGTAATACGCTCTTTAAATAGTAAATGGCAGTTAAAATGCATGTTGTAAATTTGATTTATTTTTCCTACATTTTTATTATAGTGGGTATACTCACGGTGTGCCTCGACTAAGTTTAAACAAGAACAACTTACCAACAGCCTTTAAAATACAGATCTAAAGTTGGTATTCTTGCCTTTTTAAGAGTTTTAAACAGTGGGAAAATTTTATTATTGTCGCTGACTGTAAATATATTAAAAAATCAAATCAAATAAAATATAAAAGGGGCAATTGCCCCCCCCCCCCAGAACCAAACCAGCTGATGAAAAACTTGCTTTGTCTTGTATAGTGCACAAAAAGTTAAAAAGAAACCTAATGCATTTAGCGTTTGTTTTTATAATATATTATTAGTAGCCATGATTGTCTGTTTTGTTTGTTAATTTTATATTTTTAATATTTTATTTTTTTTTGTTTGGCATTTAAATGGAGAAAGTGATCAACTTGCAAATTCTAAAATATCGATAAAAACACAAAATCATTCATGACAGACAGTACGGATTTGGTCACCAAAGATCCACAGCTGATCTCCTAAGCTTTGTCACACATAACTGGAACAAGTCTCTCGAATTTTATGGCGCCTCTCAGATTGTTGCTCTTGATATTTCCAAGGCCTTTGACCAAGTATGGCATGCCGCACTCCTCAACAGTACCTCCTTACGGTCTTCCTAGAAAACTATGTACCTGGATCGGTAGCTTCCTCTCTAATCGGCGCATATCTGTTGCGGTTTACGGTCACTCATCTAACTTCCATCCTATCAATGCTGGCGTCCCCCAAGGTTCAGTCTGCTCTCTTCAACTACCAGCCCCATCCACAGTTATGCTGACGATAGTACTCTTCACTCCAATATTCATTTTTCCAGACAAGTTTCGAATTCAGAGTTGGATAATAGACGCAGATCCATGTATAGTATAACCAGTCCTAAGTGAATCTCATAAATCTAAATTATTAAGATTTAAGTGGTATAAAAAGCCAGACAAAGGCCTGCCGCTCATACCCGGCCGTGTCTCGTGAAGGAACACCTGCAGCGACGATTCGTTTTGTCTCTTTTCCACTAAGGGTAATATTACATCGGCGCATGCAGAGAAGGGAGTCATTTTATTATAATTAAGACGTTACGTAGACAGATGCTCGTTTGGAACATGATTTATGTGATATCGGCACGGCTGCGTCAAAGGTGTCGGCTTCGTTACCTTTTTTTTGCGGTTTCACTTTCCTTTAGTTATACTATACCTATCCCTTTCCCAAGATCTCCAATTAATTTTAGACTGGGGTGCCAAGAACCTTGTTCAGTTCAACGCCTCCAAAACCCAGTCTTGCTCCTTGTCACGCAAAAAATCTGGCAACGCTTACCCCATCCACATGAATGGCCAGGCCCCACAAATCAATGAAACATTGGATCTTGTCGGCGTCGCTTTTGAACATGATCTCAGCTGACACAAACACATTACTTCAGTAGCCACATCGGCAGCTAAAAAGCTTGGTTTTCTCTTTCGAGCCAGAAAATACTTCTCCCCTGCCAACTTATACACTCCCTATGTTTCCCAAATAAGACCTAACCTAGAGTACTGCTCCCCCATCTGGGGAGCGGCATCACCTTCGACACTTAACATCCTTGATTATATCCAAAAGAGAGCCATTCGACTTATCAATTACCCAGCCCTCACGAGAAAACTCCCTTCTCTCGCTCATCGCCGCGCTGTTAGGGATTTATCCCTTTTCTACCGCTACTTCCACGGACTTTGCTCTGAAGAACTAGTATTATTAATTCCCCCCTTGACTGTTCCTAACAGAACAACAAGAGGCACGTTGCGTATGCATTCCTTTACTGTCCAGCTACAAAAGCCTAGAACAGACCACTTCTCTCGCTCATTCATACCTAGGGTCTCCAGATTATGGAACAAATTGCCTGCAGATGTTTTCTCTTCCCGTCCCAACCACCAATCCTTCAAATCCCGTGTCAATAGACTCAATTTCCCTTCCCTTCAGACGCCCACGGTACGTTAGTACTTAGACTTGAAGTCTACGTGGGATGTCTTAGATAAAAAAAATATAACAATAAAAGCATTTTGGTAAAATATCATGTCACTTATTTTTCCGTACCTGGAGTTTTTAAAATTTTTTTAATAGGTCAAAAGGGCCATAAATTATTTATGTAAAAATGACAATATATATGCTTGCCCACCTCCCCCCCCCCCAGAAAGGAATCCTGGATACGCCACTGTATAGAGCACTTAACTCTAAATTAAACTAATTCCGCAATATGTTTGGATTAAATATATGTCTTTGGTAAAAACTGTGGAAAGAAACCCAATTTCTTTAATATTTTAAATTAAAATTATAAACTTCTGTACTGCACAGTATAAACGTTAATAAGTACTGTAAGTAGTCTATTCCTTCCTACAGTTTTAAAAGAGTGCATGGGTAATTTGTAGTCAATAAATTAAACAGTTCTTCTGATAACAAAAATTTCTCATTCTCGATTATGAGAACGTTATCTTTTATCACAAGAGGTGTATTTCCAAGAAACAACTTAGTTCCCTCTGTCCTTACACCATATAGAATAGTTAATAGGTTGATTGGTAGCTAATAAATTAGTCAACCCAGCTGTTAAGAAAAAGTTCTCATTATCAATCTGGAGCCTGTTTTCGTTTAAGAAACAACTTTGTTACCAATAAAATATTGTAAACCTTCTTTTCTTATACCATATCTAACAAGACGTGTTTCTAGGAGGAGATATTTTATCTTAGCCGAATACATCTTGTCACCTTTAGATCTCCAATTAAACTAAAAACGATCGTGTGAGGGTTCTTTTATTAACGTAGTGTCTCATATGCGAAACTGTCGAAAATGTTAGTTCTTCAGTGACTAAATAGACAATTGCTACTCTAAAACCCCTGAAGATGTTTATTTTTTCATTTGTTTTTAACACAGAGAGCACTTAACTCTAAATTACACTAATTCCACAATATGCTTGGATCAAATAATAGATATTTGATTGGGTTTGATTGGGTTTGATTGGGTTTGATTGGGTTTGATTGGGTTTCTTTCCAAAGTTTTATATATTATATACAACTTTGGAAAGAAACCCATTTTCTTTAATATTTTAAATTAAAATTATAAACTTCTGTACTGCAGATTGCAGATGGGCATTTACATATCATTAGTAACTAAGTAATTTAAACCCACAATGAAAATCCTAGATCAATAGTTTGAAAAGAAAACTTCATTTTACCAATATCTTTTAGATTAAGCAGCTTTATTTTATGAAAAACAGTAGTATCAAAATAGTTTAAGGCGTATAATCTTCTTTTAAGCCCTGGAAACAATATCTTCTTAGCGAAAATATTTAATATTTTTAAATGGCTTTAATAATAATTCTAAAGAAATATGAAAAACTTAGTTTTTCGTAAGTTTTTGGCACCTATCTCTTGAATGGAATGTTCAAATACAACGATTTATGAATTCATTTTAAAGATAATGCAATTATCTACAAATAAGCGAGTGGAAGAGAGTGTTTATTGCGCAGAAAAGAGTTATCAGATGTATCTTTAATTTAACCTATGGCGTAAGCTGTAAACCAATATTCATAGCACATAGGATACTTTCTTTTCCCTGTATATATATATCTATAAAACTCTCTTGTATGTAAAAGAAAACACAGATGTATTTACAAAAAATTCCGATCACCACACCTACAACACTAGAACTAGGAATCTTTTTGTTGTAGAAAATCACAAATTAACAAAATATGAAAAATCCCCCAGTTATGCTGGCAAAAAATTGTTTAATAGAATACCTACACATATCAAGGATTTAAACTTTGATAAGTTTAAAAAAGAAGTTCGCGATCTCTTGTTAAAAAAATGTTTTTATTCTGTAGAAGAATTCTTATCAGATTTTTAAAATTGTTGTTGTTGTAGCTGTGGATAGTCTATTACAAAGTTTTAATGTGTTTTATTTAATGTGCGCATAGTGTAGAGTGTAAACACTGCCCAGTGTTATTTTATCCTTTATTATTAAATTACCTTTTAAGTTAAAGACTTTTAAGTCAGACTTAGGTTAGTTATTCTTGTTGACGTGTATATCTGTACTTTGTACGGCTAACATACAAATAAATAAAATAATAAAATTAAAAATAAAATAAAATAAAATAAAAAAAATCCTCTCTATCTACATCTACATCTGTTCAAAAGATATTGGTGACAGAAGGTTGATAAATTCGACCCAAAAATTATGGAATCGGAATGATGTGATATATATCTTAATAATTATAAGTTATGGTTAAAACTGTTCATCATTTTCAAAAAGTTGACTTAATTTCAAGCAAAACGAAAAATTATATTTTATCTGGAATAAAAACAAATATAGGATCGACGGAAACTGTATGTCCGCGCCACCGCGACGGTGTTGACAGTGCCAACCGCGTAGAGCGCTGACGAAATTCATTTAATATCTGTATTATTAAATTTTTTTAAAGTTTTACTTAGTAAAAATTAAAAAATTAATTTCTTTTAATTTCATTTCCTATAAATGAATTATTTTTAATGTATCATTCTATATAATAGGACTAAATTGAGAATAATTTATTTAAAGGAAATTAAATTACAAGGAACTAATTTTAAATTTTCACTAAGTAAGTAAAACTCGAAAAAAAAACTTAATAATACAGCTATTTGCATTTCGTCAGCGCTCTACGCGGTTGCCACTGTCAAAACCGTCGCGTCGGCGCGGACATACAGTTTCTAACGATCCTATGTTTCGTCTTATTTCAGATAAAAGATGAATTGTTTTTCCTTCTGCTTGAAATTGAGTAACCTTTTTGAAAATGATGAACAGATTTATCCATAACTTATATTTATTGAGAAATATCACAACATTTTTGATCGAATTTTTCAACCTTCTATTACCTATATCTTCTGAAGAGATGTAGATAGAGGTGCATTTTTTTTATTTGTAGATAATTGCATTATCTTTAAAACAAATTCATAAACCGCCGTATTTGAACGTACCATTTAAAAGATAGGTACCAAAAAGTGACGAAAATCTCATTTTTCATCTTTTTTTAGGATTATCAAATCCATTTAAGATTATTCAATATTTTCACTAAGACGATATTGTTTGCAGGACTTGAAAGCAGACTATACGTCTTAAAAAAAACTTGATACTACTCTTTTTCATAAAATAAAGCCGCTTAACCTAAAAAGAAAGTAGGAAAATATTGATCTAGAATTTCCATTTCGGGCTTAAACTACTTAGGCCACATCACTTTAAAACAATCTGAAAAAAAAAAGGATGTGGGAAGACCTTTGGGTTAAACTTAGTCGTGGCACACCGTGTACTTTGATACAAAGGTAGGTAGCTACTAAGTTATTAATGATAATTTAAATGCCCATCTGCAATCTGCACTACAGAAGTTTGTAGGTAATTTTAATTTAAAATATTAAACAAAATGGTTTTCTTTCCAAAATTTTTTACCAAAGACATATATTTAATCCAAGCATATTTTGAAATTAGTTTAATTTAGAGTTAAGGGCTCTCTGTGTTAAAAACAAATTAAAAAATAAACATCTCCAAGGGTTTTATAGTAGCAATTGTCTATTTAATCACTGAAGAGCTAACATTTTCGACAGTTTTGTATACGAGACACTACGTTAAACTGATAATCCTTGGTTTTAACACTGAATTAGGACTTGGCGCTAGATTAAAAGTTGTGTGGAATAAATGGCACGCGGCGCTTAGCTGCCAATTAAAACAGTTAAGAAATCAGTATATTGACATGCCACAGATACCAGACGCTACATGACTTACCACACTTCGGTTTTTATATTTTATAATAATAAAACTTTCCCGCTGTTTAAAATTCTTTAAAGGCAACAAATTTAGATGTGTATTTTAAAGGCTGGGTAAGTTGTTTATTTTTGAAATAGGTATTTTATTTGGGGGAACAATGTAAAATAAAGTTTACATTGGATTGACGCTTTTTGTCCATCGATTTTGTGCTCGACGCCTCGTCTTCTGACTGCCATCATGTGATGTTTTTTTTAAATGGGCATGTATTTTTTATTAAAATTTTGTTATATTTACGACTGATTACATCGTAAACCATAATACTTTAATCCGATTTTAACGTTCCGAATCTAATTAAAGCATCTTCAGTAATACTAAAGTATTTTATGTTTAAAAATTAAACTTTCCCATTAATCCAGATCTTTCTAACTTGACAACTTAGGCAGTACAATTTAGGAAAAATGTAAAACCTTTAATTCTAAATGAGTTGAAAACATTTTAAGTAATGTTACTAAATAAAAGAATTATTTGTATTTTGTGGATATTTTTATTATTACCTGTTTGTATCTTTCTCACCAGGTTTCCTTTTTTTTTGCTTTAATTTAAACGATAACAAAGGTTAATAATATGTGGATTCAAAGAATAGGTACCGATGTACCGGGTGAGTCAACGATTGCGCGGAGTAATTATATGCCTTGAAGATAAGATTTGTCGATATAGGCTTTTGTATTAAGGTATGGTTGGATATTCTGCTCATTTTAAAAATATCTTAAATTATACAGGGTGCCTTCAAAAGGTAGGGTGTCACAAAGTTAGATTTTTTTAAATGGGACATCCTGTATTTGAATGAATTTTTGAATTATACGTGTAATTCCATATCTCTTTTTACTAGGTTTAATAAACAAAAAAGTCATAGTTTTCAAGGTAATTCGACTTGTTATGAAAATTTAGCATTTGCAAGCATCTCTTTGTTGTGAAAATACTACTTAAACTTTGACTCCATGCGATTCATAATTTGTATCCTGAGTAAATTAAGTCAAAAAAATATATACTGTGAAATATTTGACATCTCATTTACAGGGTGTTTTATTTCTAAGTAAGTAAGAAAGTCAGAAAACCTTTAATTAAAAAATGTCACTTTTATCAAATAGAACACCCTATATATTTTTCTGCCGTCTTATAGCACGTCAAAAACTCCTCGCATTTTGTAGAAAATGTCCTATCCCCATCTGTAATAATTTTTGAAATATTTTAGTTTTTCGGGATTTTCTGTTCTCGTTATTTTGTCAATGGATCTCAGTAGCCATGGAAAACAAATGAAAATAATGTAGGTGGATGACATTAAGAATTAGAGCGGTTTTAAAGCAAAGCGTTTAAAGTTTATTGTCCAGTTATTTATACTCAAAATGAATTTTTCCAAAAATGATTTAATCGATATTATTTATGTTTTGGGCGAGGCAGATAAAATTTTGTTTTTTCCGAAAGATTATACAGGATGAAATATCCTGAGCGGCGAACACCCAGTCCTCGGAGTTTTCAAAATTTAATAGAACGATCTGATTCAACCGGCAGCGTGGTGCATTCAAAACGTGAAGTTTTCAATAGAATAGCTACAAATGGTGAGAAAGAACTCGAAATACTGTTACAAGTTCAGGAGAATCCCCTAGTTAGTAGCCGTAACATACATTTTTTGACATTTTTTAATTAGAAGTTTTCTGACTTTGGACCTGGAAATAAAACACCCTATAAATAAGATGTCAGATATTTCATAGTGAATATGCTTTTTTGACTTAATTTACTCAGGATACAAATTATGAATCGCTTGGAGTCAAAATTTAAGTAGTATTTTCACAACAGAGAGATGATTGCAAATGCTAAATTTTTATTACAAGTCGAATTACCTTGAGAACTATGACTTTTTCGCATATTAAACAGTGAAAACGTTATGAAGTTACACGTACAACTCAAAAATCCATTCAAATACAGGGTGTACCATTTAAAAAATCTAACTTCGTGACACCCTACTTTTTGAACGAACCCTATATAATTTAAGATATTTTTAAAACGTGCAGAATATCTAACAATGCCTTAACACAAAGGCTTATTATCGACAAATCTTATCTTCAAGGCGTAAAATTGCTCCGTGCAATCACTGATTCACCCGGTACATGAAATACGATGAAATTAATAAATATTTTTTATTCAGTTTGAAACGTTGAAATATGATTGAAGTATTACTATTTTAATAGATAATTAGGCATGGAAATTACGAAACTACAATAAGAGATAATGGCCTGTATTTAAAAAAAACCTGACGTCTTACGTATATCTGTGTAAGTACTCGAAATTTTCCAAAGTTCTTGACAATACTGAATTGTTCATGTACCGGACTTCAACCTTTGCTTTATCTCTTACCGTTTATAAGATTTCAGTGGTGGAAATCGAATTTGTAACACCCTATATGTGACTGGAAGTTATCTGTTTCTACTGGAATTAATGATATTAATTATGTTCTATAGAATGACAGTCAGTGGTAAGAAATATTACATACAAATCTCAAACGGTACTTTTATAAATACCAAAATATAAATGTAAATAATACTAAATCGGATTTAACAAACCACTTTCTGGAACCAAGGCAGCAGTTTTCAACTTTAGAACGTAAACATTCCGCACAACTGTCATGAAAGCGTAAAGTTTGATTAATTGGAAAAAGCTGAAATCGCTGAATCAATAAAAAGTCCATTCTTGACCAGTCTCGGAGAGGCTTTAGACTTTCTATTTTATCTCAAACCTATAAAAATAAAGCAATAGTAATAATTTTAATTACAGATTTCACATTGTTCCTATCAAAAAATTATTTTTTGAAATATGAACTTTTGAAAGCACATTTTTTTCCAAAATATACAGTCAGATTTTGCAACGTTAGTCAAGTCTAATTTGACAACCAAAAGTTTTAGACTGACAAGTTTAAGAATAAGACAACTAAGTTTTATCCTATGAATTTATTTATGAGCCTTTTCGCAAATTTATAAAGAAAAGGGCAATTTAAGTAGGTACGCACTTTTAACAATAATCGAAATAAATTCATTACAGCAACTCGTGTGAAAATAAAAACAATTTGGAAATCAAGAAAATCGCTGAACTATCAGAATAATTAATAAATAAAAAGACAAAAACCTGTGAAAACATAACTGATCAACTATAAGATCTTAATTTAAACCAGTACTAAATCTTAAACCTTCTTAGTGAATCTGACCTATAATTTGTATAAAACGTCCTTTTTCAAATATGCAATTTTACAAAAACATATTTTTTGAAAATACGATTTTCAAAAATATAGTTTTTTGAAAATAAATTGAAAGTAAAACTTTGACCGCTCTAATTTGACAATCAAGGTTTTTAATCAAGTTTAAGAATAAAACAACTAAGTTTTGTACTATAAATTTATTTCTAAGTCTCTTTACAAATTATAAAGAAAATAACTGTTTCTGTATGTATTTCCCCATAGATTTAGAAACAAGGAGATGCCATTATTAACATTGTAGAGCAATCTGAGATTCCAGGGTTATTCTTAATCTGGCCAACTATATGAGGTGTGCAACCACCTACTTTTTGAAAACGGTTATTGTCACTCCTTCAATTATGCGGCATACTTTCAGATTAATAAGCTTTATACTACATTATTTACCCTCTTACAATGTGACTGTCATTAAACAAATCAGGTTTCTGCATTTTACACATATTCACCAATAATAAATTTTTATGTTGAGTAAACAGGATTTTAACAGCGATTAAATTCCTCTAGCTTTTGAAATCAAAATTCTATACCAAAACTAACTTATGTCTATAAAAAAATGATGCCACATACTTTTAATGAAGCTAAATGTTTATTTTTAATAATTTTTTTTCTTTATAAAATCCCTAAAATACTTGTTTTTGTAATATTTTTAAATTTAAATTTCTAATGTCAATGCTAAATCAATTTTGTGTAAATAGTCGTGCATCGATAAGTATGCTTGGTTACCATGGGATATTGCAATTACACTAAATTGAACAATAGTATATTATATCAAAGGACTCAGGTAGGTCTGTTAATCCTGGGGGCAAGATTTGGTGCCCTAGTCGCAGACAAGGGCACCAATTTTATCAGGGATTAAAATACCCTTTAGTCCCGTGATATATACGCTATTTTTTGCACTCCAAAAATTATAGGACACAAAATTACCTCATATGCTTTGGTATTATTTTTTAAGTCATAGTGCACAACAATAAGACACATGCATACCTGTAAAAATAAAGTCATAATGGCTTGTCCACTATGGAAACTAAGATTTTGTTTAAAACTGTCAAACAATTTTTGAGTTTTTACCCGAAAGTTCGAAACTATGAGCAATTTTTTCTTTAATGAAATTGAGAGAGATGCTGTAGAGGGTAGGCTTATTGCCGCCCAAAATATATGAAAAACAATACGAAAATTTTGCAACCTGATCCCATTCTAAGAAAATAACTGAATATACAGAAAACGTACCCCTAGCACATTTTTTTCAAAAATCGAGGACACTACAAAGCTCGACCTTATGGTCACACTATTTAACGGTCAAAGCGATGCTCCAGGTTAAAAACAATACAGACATTGGTAAATCGTAAATATTAATAATCACCAATAACAAGACCGCCCCTAGAATATTTTCTAGGGGGGGAGGCAAAGCAAAATATACGTAATAATGTAATACCTGTGTATGCATAAATTGTCAATTCGCCGCATGTGGGTATGCAGGTTAAGGAATCGAGGAGGGCAAGTGCTCCCCTTGCTTTCCCCCCTATGGGCGCCAATGACCAATCATTAGTTATACCTAAGCAAAGAATATAGGTATAGCTATCACTTTCTTTGACCTAGATAGTTCAGTGTTTTAATATAACAAATATTGTGTTCCCAACCTATGTTCCCAACGTTACTTTTTGGTATTTTTATTGCTACTACAGGGATTAAAAATACCTTTTAAAGTGATTTAATGCATTTTGATCCCTCAAGGATTAAAGGCGACACTTTAGTCCGACTGCCGGCAACTGACGGACTGCCGTCCGGATCCGGACCGCTGAAGGCAAATAACTGGACCGCCAAAATATTATTTATTAAAAACTAATAATATGAGTTTTTATAAGCCACGTTCCTTTCTGAGAAACAAAAATTACCTTCGGTCCGTTTGAAGTTTTTCTTTCTTTTTCTGGACCTCTATAAAATTTTTCCCAATTATCTGGACCCCACTAGAAATTAGTTGCCGGCCCCTGCTTTAGTCCCCTTTTACGGAGTGCAAAATTATATAATGGCGCCGTTTGCGCAATTTATATTATCAGAAATTGATAAAAATATCCAAATTATAACACCAATTAGCACAGAAAGAACACACAATTTAATTTGGAAACAGTTTCAAAAAATGTACATAAAATCAGTACCTATCTTAATATAACCACTCGACATTTTTAGTGAATTCCAGGGTATTATTTAAAAATCTGTTAATGAAAAAAACAATAAAAGGCCCTAACTAAACATACATGCTTGCTCTTCCTAGTGTCTGACCTTCCTAGAAATATTTTCCAAACTATTTAAAACAAATAATATCTGTATAAAAAAACAGTAAGTATTATGGACCTCGCCATATATTCTTACCGCACTCAAAAAATATACTTTAAAATATTGGCTTTACATTTGCATCTATTTTACACAATATCATTTATTTATATTCAACATCGTATATTATTAATCAGTAGCATTTTACTAAGGTTCAGCATCTATTTTAATCTGTATACTTCCAGTTATTCCCTACATCATTACTTATTATAGTCCATATTGTATGAATTAGGACGAAATTTCTGCAATGATTAGAATATTAAACAACTCTCACCTCATTTCCATTTTCCTGTTCATGATAGGTCTTACAAAATGAAATTTAAATTAAAATTAAATTTGACCCAATTGGCATGCCTTACACTTTTCATATTACTCCGTACACAAAAAAGACTTTTGAATATTTTTGCATATTTTATTGTATCCAATTTATAGGCCTATTCAATAATGAATTCGAAGTAGCAGTGGAATTCCTGATGGCAGAAAAATTTCTGATTGATTTTCATCAAAGTTTTTTATCGTTATGGGTGTCTTCACTAAATTTTAATTTTGGTGGCATTATATAGAGCAAGGAAAAATATAATTCCCCCTACTTCTTCGTTTTTTAAAGTTTATTTAAAGCAAATAAAAAAAACAAAATTAATCTCATGATAAATGATCGCAAAAAATTACTGACGTCACAACCTCTACATACCCGCAAGAAACCTAAACTCCACCACCAAAAGCCCTTGTTCTCCAAGTTCTGTGATAAAGCCAGGCTCGAAAAAGTTCAAGTTCAAAAAGGTTTCTTCAAATCCTACACCTGAAAATCGCCAGGTTTTCACCAAGGCAAGAAATCAATAGAATCAAACTATTTTGGAGTCCAACAATTCTTTTAACAACCGCATAAAAGGTAAAGTGCTTTCCCCTTCCAAAGATAGCACATCTTTCTGGTCACTTGCCAAAAACATTAGTCAAAACTTCTATAGAAGCACTTTTCCTCCCCCGACCTCGGACGATGAAATTATCTCCACCTCTCAAGGGAACGCTGAACTAGTTGCTAAATTGCTGTCAATTCCACCCTTATTCCACCTACCAATTTAGCTCTTCCAACCGCTGCGTCTGTACCCCACAAGACACAAAATGTCCGATATAATACTTAAGGTTAAACAAGTTCAAAAAATTGTTCACCACCCCACCTACTCCTTTCATATTTTTTAACATCTGTTAGACGAAATTAGATTCTTTGAATCGCATAACCCCGAAAATGACATCAGTCAACATTTTTGGGAAAAAATTCTCAGCTGCTGCAGTTTCATCCCCTCTCCTTTAACATTAATTTCTTAACATCTGTTATATGAAATTAAATTCTCTAACCACAATAACCCCGAAAATGAAATACTAGTGAACATTTTTGAAAATAAATTCCCAGCTGCTCCATTTTATCCCTCCTTAATCCCATCTCTTTAACATTTTTCAATATCTGTTATAAAAAAATAGGATCTCTTACCTCAGTACCTCCAAAAATTATATACTAATCAACATTTTTGGAAAAAAATTCCCAGCTTCTCTATTTGATCCCCTCTCACCTCCTCCCCTTTAACATATTTTTAACATCTGTTGTACAAATTGGATTCTCTGACCTCAATAACTTCAGAAGTGATATGTTGTCAATTTTTTTTTAAAAAATCCAGAACCGCTCAGTTTTATTCCCCTTTATTATTATTTTTTTCCAGTCAAATATCAACCGAGTCTTCTTCCTAAACACAACTGAGAAAACATATTGAAACCTGTGGTGTCATTCCGAAGGACAATCGAAAAAAATGACTATCTTCATGACCCAGTAAGCCTTTTATTCCTAGCAGGGAAATGCATCATTGGCGACGTCGCTGTTAGGTCGCATTTCCTTTATTCAGGGTCAAAATGCACACAAAATATTAAATGACGTCACAACCCGTTTGCAGTTTTGCACTAAAAAGGAATTGTGTGTTCTTTTATACGATGTAGGAATTGCATTCCCACCCAAGGCATTGTTACATAAGTTGAATTGAGGCGTAACGTGCTGTAGAAATTGAGTCAAAAAAATGTCGGCATTGTGTCTACCAAAGACACAAATACGTACCTTTGGCATGTGTGGTGTGACACATTGCAGCTACTGTGTTCTTGAAATTTTATAGTGGATTTGTTTGTGACACAAAGTAGAAATTTTACCCAAGGTTTTTCTAGAGGCACACATGTGAGCTGTTGGTGGCACAGGACAGAAATGGTTACCATGATATTCCCATATTAACACAACAAGCTTATTAGCATTGACCATTATCTCGGCGATTTATACTAAATACGGAATAGTGTTACCAGATCCCTTATTTGTGTTACTAAAAAAGAAAAGTGGGAATTGTGTGCCATACAATTCCCACTTTGAGGAAGAGAGGAAGTGTGTTACACAAAAATTCTTCATCGCAAGAGGAGAGTGACTTTTGGTGGCTGGAAAAAGTCATTATTATAAATGGTATTATTAATCAGAATTTTGACATATTTGTTTTAGCTTACCCGTCGTTAATAATTTCCCAAGAATGCTCATCTTAACTTAAACATTAAATATAAAAAAAGAACAATTATTCCTAACTTGTGTATAGCAGTTCACTTTTTCCGTTTTAAACTAATAGTGGGATTTGTGGCAGACATAATAACAGATCTGAGGCAGACATTATTACTCAATTGTGTCGGCAATGTGCTGTTAAAAATTGACAAGTGAAGGCACAAGTATCGAAACAATTCCTGAATTTCTTCTCAAATGTGTCGTGTTACGATGCCTCACTTCCCATAATAAAAGACAAATAAAGGTTACAGTTTCGACACATGTACTTTTAGTTAGGCTCATAGGTAGATCCAAAACAATTACGTATTTATTCCTAAAATGTGACCAAATTTTGCTTACTGGGGACTTTGTTCAGCTTTATATAATTTTTTTAAGCTTCCACTCAATTTAGCTAAAAACTCTTACAATGGGACCATTCGGGAGAACACATCTACAGAACAAAAAAACATAATCGAAATCGGCGAATTCGTTCAAGGATTATGCACGAACATGCTAAATAAATACATACTGGTCAAATTTAAAATATTTACACTAAACTTTTTTATATGTGCAACACTGTATTGTTATTTGCCGCAATGCATTTCAAAACGCCTTTATAAAAACGGTGATCGGATTAAACGAGTTAGCTGATATCGGATATCCGTTTTTATTTACAACTTACAGAGAATTATTAGCCCTGTTCGCACAAGAGTCACAAACCAGTCAGAGCCAATGAAATTACAGGAAACCAGTAGGCACACTGTCACGTTACCAAATACCTAAAATTTGATTGGCGCTGATCGGTTTGTGATTCCTCTACGAACAGAGCTATAGAAATCATCAGTGGTGATCGGACTACTTGAATCAGATTTCTCGCAACTAGGTAGGACCTAACTTATCTTGCTGGGTTTTCTTGTTGCCCGCGGATATGTAGTATGGTAGGATTTTGATTTATAAGAAATCATTCTTCCAATCCTACCCCTACTAAATAATTTTTTATATTATTTTTAAAAGTTATATAGCTTAAGCCCCTTAGACTAGGAGGAATAGTATTAAAAATTACAGAAGATGTATGTATATTTAAACGAAGACTTATATATTTCAGTATGATGTTTAGGTATTTCTATTGTGTTCTGATTTCTAGTATTAACATTATGAATATTATTCCTGAATTCAATTTTTTCAAATAAATATCTAGGTTTCTGAGTTACAATTATTTTATATATAAAACAGGATAAGTGGATTTCGCGTCTTTTTTCTAATTTAATTATATTATGTTTGTTAAAGGTAGGTGATACGTGATCATATTTTTTTAGTCCTATTGAAAAACGAACACAGTTATTTTGAAGAATTTGTAATTTCTGTTTGTCTTCATTACTGATATTGATAGTGATAAATTATATCACAATAATCTAAACCACTTAGAATAATTGAATCAACCAGCCTAAGTTTAGTATCGGTATTTAAGTAGTCCTTAAAATTATATAAAATTCTTAGTTTGTAGTATGCTTTTTTAATTATATTTTTTATATGTTCATTAAAATTTAGATACTGATCAAAAATTACTCCAAGATTTTTACTATATTCCATTGAAGTTATCTTAAAATTATTGTTAAGAACAATAATTTTGAAATCAGAATTATTTTTTATTTTAGTGGTTAGTGTTAAAATTAAGTTAGTTTTATTTTCATTTATTTTTAATCCATGATCAGTTATAGTTTTTGAAATATTTAAAAGATCCTTATTGATTAAAGAAATACTATTTTTTAAATCTGTGTATTTGATTGAGTGGTATATTTGAGTATCATCTGCAAAAGCTAAAAGATTGCCGTGTTTAATTTATAAATGAAAATCAAAAGTGTATATAATAAATAATAAAGGGCCTAATACTGATCCTTGTGGAACACCTCTAGAAATTGGCAGTGAATTTGAAATGCCACAAATGTATTCGTTTGCAATTTTTGTCACTTGTTTTCTGTCAGATAAATAATGTTTGAACCACTGAAAAGATTTTTGACTAAAACCTATATATTTAAGCTTTGCTAATAACATTTCATGATTTAGAGAATCGAAGGCTTTAGCCAAATCGAGAAAGAAAATATATTAGTAGCAAAACCTGAATCCCAATTTTCTAAAATATCATCTTTAAGTTTACAGAGTATGGTAGAAGTACTCAAATTTTCTCTAAAACCTGATTGGTTGTCTGGTAAAATATCATATTTTTTTAAATACTCTATTACTTGGTCAAAAACTACACGTTCTAAAATTTTAGATATTATACAAAGTAGAGAAATGGGTCTAAAATCATCTACATTTTCAGCGTTGTGAATTTTAGGAATCGGTATAACTAAACTAGTTTTCCAGATATTAGAAAAATAATTATTTAAAATAGAACAATTTATTATATGTTTAATAGTATTTAAAAAATTATTACTTATACACAGATTTAACATGCGTAAAGTAATACCATCTGTTCCACATGATTCTGTTTTAAGTTTTGATAATATTTTAACAATATCATAATTCGTAATTGGTTTTAAATTTAGAAACACATCTTCATCAATTTTAGAATACTTATTATTCAAAGAAAAAGATAGTAAATTTTGATTTGGTGATCCATTTTTTACATAATTTATAAAATGATTATTTAGTACCTGTGCACAAGGATATTCATTTACTGATTTAGATTCTTTTAAATTTATATTAAATTTTTTCAAGTTTTTCCAAAAAAGTGTCGGATTATTTGGATTTATATTATTCTTTATAAATTTAGATAGAAAGTTTCTTATTTCTACATAATCTTTCCAATTTCATTCAGATTTATTTTTACAATATTTTTTGAAAGCTTTTTTTTTAATTTTGCAAAATTAGATTTGAAAGATAATTCCAAACATTTGATGTGCCACTTTTTTGGCGTTCAGTGTAGTCGCAATTTTGTGTGGAGATGAAGCTTTCTTGACGTACGCACTATGGATTGTTATCATTATCAAAGTAGGGTTTAAAATTAAGCTATTGCTTTGACATTTAACACACAGTTTTTTAGAATTATAGTCTCAACTATATTCAAGTTATTAATATAAACTTCATCAATACACAAACATATACATTAAAATATTGTGATTTATTTAAACAATAACCAATGCAACGATAGCTTCTGTCTGTCCAAATTAATGTTACAAAGACAATCTAAAGGAAGTCTAAAAAGCAAACTGGGCGGGCCTATAAATATACGTAATATGTCCACAAAAGGTTAACAAAACGATATATCTTTTTACATTATTTATTTAAGGTACCTGGAAAAACAAGTCAATTTTTCTCTTTAATGGAGAAATTGTCTATTTTCGGAGAAGTTGAATTATGTCAGATTTATTGATTTAGCGAGACGTTCGTCTTAAAGTGGCTTACGTTTTCCAGAGAGTGTTTTTTGTTCTTAGGTATTTTTCCTGAAGTATTATATGGAATTTTGTAATGTTAAGAGAATTATTTAGGAAAAAAATAAAGTGATGGATTGTGATCTTGTCTGGTAGCAATGAGTGATTTAAATTGACAAGTGTACAAAAATAATCCAAGATTTGTATGCTCATAGACTTAAATATCTAGGCAAAGCTGTTGAGGTAAATCTGTGGTAGTATCAACTAAATTAGATACCATTTTATTATAAAGTACTGTTTATAGTATAGTTTTGCGACCATGAAGTGGCTCATTATTGTACTAGTACAATAAAATTACTTTATTACTGCAAAAGTATGCCAGTATGCTCTTTAAGCGACTACGTTCGCAGCAGTCTTTCTTGCGTCAGACTCCCGAACCTGAAATCAGGCAATCCCCATGATCTCTGGCTAAAACTTGCCCTTCAATTTTCTACTAAATTTATCTGTTGCATCTACCGCTCCTCATCAGACAACTCCTACAATGAGTTATTTTACTTTCTCTCGGAATTGACCATCTTATCTCTGAATTTCCCTCCGCTGAAGCTATAGTCCTAGGTGACTTCAACGTTCATAGCAAGAAATGGCTAGGAGCCAAAACAAAAACCTACGCAGAAGGCAGAGCGGCAGAAAACTTCGCAATCAGCAACTAGCTCACCAATTTAATCAGACAGCCAACATACTTTCCCCGTGTTTCTACCCATAATCCAAATCCACTAGATCTTTTTCTTACCACCCATCCTGAACCATACTTAACATTTGCATGCGCTCCCCTTGGTGGTTTAGATCATGGCCTCATTGCCGTCACTTGTCTCATAGAGTTCGTTGAAATCCTGCCAAAACGCACTACCTGGCACTACAATTCGGCCCACTGGGATTGTCTTCAAAACTTCTTCCCTGCTTTACCTTGGACCCCTGTCTGTTTTTCCACTCCCGATCCCTCCGAAATTTGCTCTCATATCACAGATATCATTCAAGCAGGAATTGAAAGTTTCATTCCACATACCCGCAAGGAACCTAAATTTCACCATCAAAAGCAATGGTTCTCCAAGGCCTGTGATAAAGCCAGGCTCAAAAAAGTTCAGGCTCACAAAAGGTACCTTCAAAATCATACACACGAAAATCGAGGCAAGAAATCAATACCAACCAACCAAACTGTCTTCGAGTCCAAAAATGCTTTTAACAACCGGATAAAGTGCTTTCCTGTCCCAACGGCAGCAAATCTTTCTGGTCACTTGCCAAAAATATTAGTCAAAACTTCTGTAGAAGCACTTTTCCTCCCCTGACATCTGACAACGAAACTATCTCCACCTCTAATAAAGAGAAAGCTGAACTATTTGCAAAACAATTCGCTGCCTATTCCACCCTAATCCCTTTCGGGAATTTCCTTCTTTCAACCGCTACATCTGTACCCCACAAATTGTCAGATATAATACTTAAGGTCAAGCAAGTTTAAAAAATTCTAAATACCAGCAATTGTTCTAAAAAAATGCGCTCCAGAACTTGCACTCATCTTAACTCGTCTTTTCCAGATCTCTTATGACAAGGATATCCTTCCAGATAGCTGGAAGACTGCTCGTGTGCAGCCTGTCGCCAAGAAAGGTTCCAAGTCCCCTCCATCCAATTATAGACCTATCTTTCTGCTCTCTGTCGTCAGAAATTTATGGAGAAAGCGATCCCCTTGCAAATTCTAAAATATCCAGAAACACACAAAATCATCCATGACACACAGTACGAATTTCGTCACCAAATATCCACAGATGATCTCCTGAGTTTTGTCACACATAATTGGAACAAGTCTCTGATATTTCCAAGGCCTTTGACTAAGTATGGCATGCTGCACTACTCAACAAACTGCCTTCTTACGGTCTTCCTATTAGACTACGTACCTGGATCGGTAGCTAATCGGCGCATATCTGTGCTGATTAACGGTCACTCATCTAGCTTCCATTCTATCAATGCTGGCGTCCTCCAAGGTTCAGTTCTCGCATCAACCCTATTTCTTCTTCATATTAATGACCTGCTCTCTTCAACTACCAATCCCATTCACAGTTATGCTGACGATAGTACTCTTCACTCCAATATTCGCTTTTTCAGACATGTCTCGAATCTAGAGCTGGATAATTGACGCAGATCTTGCACCAATCCCTGTCCCAAGATCTTCAATTAATCTTAGACTGGGGTGCCAAGAACCTTGTCCAATTCAACGTCTCCAAAACCCAGCTTTCCCCCCTGACACGCAAAAAAATTTGGCAACGCTTACCCCATCCACATGAATCACCAAGCCCTATATAACAATGAAACGTTGGATCTTGTTGGCATCGCTTTCGAACTTGATCTCAACTGGCATAATCACCTTACTTCAGTAGCCACATCGGCAGTTAAAAGCTTGGTTTTCTTTTTTGAGCCACAAAATACCTCTCCCCTTCCAACTTATACACTCTTTATATTTCCCAAATACGACCTACCCTAGAGTATTGCTCCCACATGCAGGGAGAGGCATCACCTTCGACACTTAACATCCTTGATTCTATCCAAAAGAGAGCCATTCGACTCATCAATTATTATATTCCCCCATCTCCCTATTAACTTACCAAAATTTCGTGAAAATATTTTAAACCATTTTTGAGATATCGCCTTGTAACACTTTAAAAAACCCACCCTGTATAAACACAAAGCTTTTGTTTTAGAAGGTATTAGTTACGCTAAAAATCATTTTTGTATTTTAAATTTAATACCTTACTACAGCTATAGTGTTCTGTTGTGATATAGAAAAGCAGCTTTGACTGGCTTAGCCAAGATTAAGGCCGTCTGTCTGGTAAATCTGTAAACTAAACCTTACCCAATTTCTTGTTAGTCTTAAAAATCTCTGCTGGGAGATTTTAGCTCTAATCCAAGGCCTCATTTAAAGCTACTTATCTTTTGTGAATAACTTATATTCTGGTAAAACTGTACGTAGATTTTTAATGACGGGTATTTTAAATTAATATTTGTTAAAATAAATTGACAACCTATTTATGCTGGAGCTTGTGATTCCTCGTCTAGTTTTTAGTCAAAATGTTCATATAAATTTTTGTCACACAATGCTTGGTTTATAAGATACGCGGTAATAAGTTCTTAGGATCATTTACCATTTGATCCGCTAAATCTAATCTTTGCGATGCCACTGACATAAGTTGATAACTTAGTTATATTTCTCGCTACAGTAAAAAACTTTGTTGCCTTTCGCTCTTTTGAAATCGTGCACCGTTTATAAATTATTTAGTAAAATATCCGCTCGTGTGTACCTTTGCAAAAAATAAGTATTAGTCTTTATCAAAATAAGGTATACACGAACAGGTAGTTTGCTAAATCATTTACAAAATATGTAGGATATTAGAAAATGAAAGAGACTAGGGTAAAACCAGCGTTTTATTATTTGTGACCCATTTTCCATATCCACTTTAGTTGTGGCCTTCTTCCAACCGCCTGCTAAACTACCGATATTTATTCAAATCTATTTTGCTTTGTAGTCGTTAAAAGCTTAAAATTCCGCCACGAATATTGTAGTTTCGCCTCATCGTCAACAGGAATCTACTGTAATGCAATTTATCGCAGCTTCACGAGAAGTTCCGATTCGCCTCGAACGTCTACAAGATGCATCTGCATGTGTAAATGTCAGGCGCGGCCCGTGAGTTTTTTTACAGGTGGGACAAATTTTGTAAGCAAGTAGTGATATCAACGTCACAAACAAAATAAACGTTTTTAATTAATGAATATTTTTTAATAATGTGCTTAGTTCTGCCAAGAAATTATTTACCTACAACTATAACCGCAAAAAACATAAAATATTAAAAGTGCATCTTTGCTGTGACTCTTTAAATTACGTGCAAACCTTCTTAATATATTTTTTTATAATTTACTCACCTTTTATATAGGTGAATGTATTTGTATATCAAATCGATCCTTCTATCCTTATGTTGGGAGAAATGTTCAATCACTAGCTCATTAAAATGATAAATACTTCTAATAAAAGGTTTTTCAATGCTTAACATAGCTAAAGCGCTTAACCTTGACTCCCCAATTGTATTTCTTAAGAAAGTCTTAATCCTTTTGAGTGTTGAAAAGCACCTCTAACTTTCCACTGTAGTCATTGGAATAGTACATAAAATCTCTAATAATATTACGCTTTCCGAAAACGTTTCACTGAGGTTCATTTCTAACAAGAACTGTAAAATGGCAACAATACCCGCACTATTATAAAAATCTTCACGACTAAATAAAACTTGCATTCTGATTTAAGCTTGGAAACGTCTATCATCTCATAATTATCATTTAAATGTTTTATGTCAGTAACGCCAGTTTTAGTCCATAACAAATCTTGGGTACAAAACACACGGAAAACAAAAAAGGCATTTTTTTCGTTTCACCCGCAAATACAGTTAGAAATATTGTACATACTTGGCTTAAAATACCTGTTGATGTCTTTCCCTCTGTCTTTCGTGGTCTGTTATAGATCCAGAAGAGGTTTGGGGCGTCCTTTTTCTTCAATTTTTTCTTCTTCTTTTTCAAAGGTTAATGCAGTACTTATTGTACACTGCAGTATTTCTTACACTGTTAAAGCCATTGTTAACATAAGAACTAGTATTACACAAAGGACACAACACAAATATCAAATAATATCCAAACAAAAACAACGAAATTAGGTCGAAACACGAAACACTTGTTAAACTTAGGAAATGCCGGCGAGTCCGGCGACTAATAAAGATGAACGATGAACAAGAGCTTGGTGGCATCATAGATACAATTCTGGAATAAGAGTGCTGTGTTGCCAAGTTATTGTCAAAGTCGTAATTACTGTAGGTTTTAATGTTTTATAGGCACAGTTACAAATAATATTATTATTAGTAATTACCTAAATACCTTAAAATCAAATTAGGAAAGCTTATATTAAATATATAAATGTATCGCGAATCCCGAATATTGTTCTAACAATAAATTGGTCAGATTTAAATTAGTGAGCCAGAATTTGCGACAACCTGAAATCCGTCGCAGGTGCCACTGACGGGCCACGCGCGCCTCGAAAGCGAAGATTATTGGTGGGGCGTCGATAAATTTTGTCTCTTTTTATTTTCCTAAAGCGCGTATGCTTGTTTCTCTCTTGGCTTTAAGGCATTTTATATAGTCCATATACAACTATGAGGTCAATTTAAAATACGGCGAGTCCGGAGCAAGCTTGATTCTTTCTTGGGGGGTTTTCGTATGGAACTTGCACTTTTTTGAAAGAAAAGATAATTATTTTATGGTTTTAAATTATTAGGTGGATCAGTGAAAATAAATTTAGGTGGATCATTGACCAAATGACCTTATGGACGAGCTGCGCCTGATAAATGTATACCGCGTTGTGAAGGTGATACAATAAAACAAAATGACAACAAAAAAACAGGTTGATAATCGCTGATTTAAACAAAAGTAGTTAGTGGCATAGTTAAATAAAGTTTTGGATGATAAAATGGATCATGAGCACACAACAAATATTTCCTTTTGTACATCTTAGGATATTTTTATAAAATTGCTCTAAATTTTGACCTGTACAAAATCCGGAGCAATTCCTCTTTAAAACTTTTCAAGATAAATTTAAAAAATACAAACAAAAAAAAAATAATTTGAACACTGCATCTTGACAAAGAAATCATTTTAGTACGTACACTACTGGACAAAAGTAGAGCAATAAAATGGTTATTTCTTTCAATTCAACTGACTTTTTATAAGCCTGCCCTCACAATCTTAGATATCTTATATCAAACTTGGCAAATTTTGAAAACCATTTACAGGGACAAATAATTATTAAAGAAGTTAAAAATAAATGCGACACAAGTAAAGCAACAAAGTACATTTAGCAGTATTTTATTTTAAAGGATGCTACAAACAAAACATAAAATATTTAAAAATTATAGCAGCAGAAACATTATGTTAAGAATTAATATAATATTCATTATTATTAGTTAAAATTTGCTGACAAGTTTGCGGGATTATGGCAATCAAATTGTGAATTACAGTTTCAGGAAGATTTCTCCAGACCTCATTGATTTTGGTCACCAACGATTGTTCAAGAATGGTTTCAGGAGAATAATGTTTCAGTTTTGCAGTGGTCGGCATAATCCCCAAAGCTAAACTCCATCGAAAATCTGTGGGAAGAAGTAGAACGTCATATTCGCATACAATTATTGTTTACCAACAAACAATCGCTGATGGACAATATCAATGAGATATTGAGAAATTTTCCTGAAACTATAATTCAAAATTTGATTGCCTCAATGCCGCAACATTGTCAACAAATTATAAGTAATAATGAATATTCTATTAATTTATTAACATAATGTTTCTGGCTGCTATAGTTTTTAAATGTTTTATGATTTGTTTGTTGCATCCTTTAAAATAAAATATTGTTAAATGCAATTTGTTGCTACTTCTGTCGCATTTAATTTGACTTTTTAAATTTTTTAATGACTTGTCTCTGTAAATGGTGTTCAAAAAGTACCCCTTGTTATGACATTACTAAGATTGCGACTAAAGTATTCAATTAAAATTAAATAAATACACAGGCGTATAAAAAAAATTAGTGGAATTTTGTTGATCTACTTTTGTCCAATCCCGTATGTTTCTATGAACTTTTTTACCCAAATCCTTAACAGGGATCGCAGTTAGAAATATTTACTAGACAATCAGGAACACCCGGTATATGAACAAATACTTCTAAATAAGACTTTCATAATTTTTCAAAAATTATCCGGAAATATCTCTACGAAAAAATAAACGTAGTGGCTATATGTCCGCCGGCGGTAGGTTACAGTTAGACTTAGAATTCCGCCGCGAGGCGGACTCATGCAAATAATAAGAACTTATCCGCCGTAAAAATTATAGTGCGGCGGAACGCAATGGTTGATAATTCTTTTTCAGTCTTTCGACGGATTTTACTGCATAGTAGCTAAGATCCGCCGACAAAATTTTGGCAAGCTTTATAATTTATATATCTATAAAACCTACTGGTTGGGTTGGGTTTACAAAATTCTTAAGTAATCAATAAATAATAATGTTTGTCAGGTAGTAATAACACAGAAGATCTACTTCCTTGCCAGGTAGTAATAACGTTCTCAGACAGGTTTGCTCAGTTTTCGGTTTCATCAGTATCTTATTTAATAAAATGTCAGTTGGATGCGGTGTTGATAAAATTTTATACCAACACGAATCGTGCGATCGCAGTAAAAAACTCAACAAAGATAGATACAATTTTTTTACAAAATACTACTGAAACCTAAAACTGAACAAACTTGTCCGGGAACATATTTCACAACTCTCTCACCTCACCTTTTAACGCTGTTCTAAAAATTTGTGGGAAAAACAACTTCTAAATTTGGAGTGATATTTTTATTTACTTTTTAATATTTTCTCTGTTTCTCTAATACGTTTTTATATGAATTTGCCTAAATATGGTTCAGAATTATAGTGTGCCATGCCTTGTAGAGATGTGTTTAAGTGAAACTGTCGAAATTTTAAGCTATCCATAGAAAAAGCTACCCGACAAACATTATTATTTGTTGATTACTTAAGAATTTTGTAAACCTACCTAAGTACCAGTACATCTTATAGATATATAAATTATAAAGCTTGCCAAAATTTTGTCGGCGGATCTTAGCTACTATCAACCATTGCGTTCCGCCGCACTATAATTTTTACGGCGAATAAGTTCTTATTATTTGCATGAGTCCGCCTTGCGGAGAAATTCTAAGTCTAACTTTAACCTACCGCCGGCGGACATATAGCCACTACGAAAAATAAAAACAACTTTTATAAATTCTTATTTAGAATTTGATAGAAACCCTTTGCATTACAAAGCAGCCTAATTCGAAATAGCAAGTATTTGGCTAAAACAGATTTTTCTCCCAAAAATTAGGAGTAGGGTTTTGAAATTGTGGTGCAAAGCAAAGTATCCTCAAAATGAAAATATTTGGGGTTTGTGGCCCACTTTTCTTTCTTGTAAACGATGTTCATGGAGTTATTTATGAGAAAAACTCTTTAAATCACATTCACTAAAAATGTTTACGATTTAGTACTGGTTTAAATTAGGATATTTTAGTTTGACAAGTTTGTGACATGTGATTGTTAATAGTTATTAAAAATGTGAGTTATTTTAATATATCAGCGGCTTGCCTGAATCCCAATGATTTTTCATCTTGGAATTTACTTTTATTATTGTGGAAAATATATAACTAAGTGGTCCTGTTCTCTATTAGTTTGCGAAAAATCTCAGATATAACTTCATAGTGTAACATTTAGTTAACTTATTCTCACACTTGTCAGTTTAAAACTTTTGACTGTCAAATTAGACTGGCCGCGATGGAGAATCTGACCGATGTATTTGAGAGAGTACTTGTTGCTAGCTATTGTAATCGTTAACACCATGGAACAATTATTATTTTGAATATCTTTAGAAGGGAAAAGGAAACAGTGCAGCCCTTTTATAGCAGGTCTTACCTGCTGTAAAAAGGCAGCAACATACATCATAAACCTAATCGAACATATTTTTAATTAGATACGCCCTCCGCCTAATAAATAATAGATCCCTACAGAGTTAGTATTACGTTCTATTTATTCTGTAAGGACCTACTAAAGTTTAAAAATTTATCAAATATAAGCATGTTCACACAGATATTAAAAATGATAATATTTTCCATTATTTATATTTCGAACCTGAGAAAATACTTCAATTTTCCCGGAACTATTCATCGGAAAATTTTTCTATTTTCCGAGAAGTTAAATCGTGTGAGCTGTATCGATTTTTACCAAGTGCTACCGGCTTACATTAAGGCATTAATCTATCCTACCCGCTACATCTTTTTATTTTTCCAACTTTGATTTTATTTTTCAATGGATTTTAAAAAGCAAAAATCTTCTTGGTTTGGTATCTGGTGCTGATGGCCTGATATTGTGCTGCTATTATTGTTGCCTCCTTTTCTCCCTTAATATGTCCTTGCGATAGCCACATAAATATTTGCGTTTTATCGACCAAGCTTTCATCCATGCGTCTAGCATACTGCCCATGCATCGTATTACTCCTCCATTTGTTCCATTATGGATGTTTATTATGGAGTTAATAAGTGGTTGATTATTGTAGTTTTTACCTTAAGATGAGATATTGAAAGGTGATCAATATTGTTATGCATTGTTATTACTATAAATTATTATACGACATAAGGGTGAGTTCTGAGCTGAATAAGTACACCTAAATGGTAAGTAAAACAATTTGCTCGCCCTTAGAGACCCCTGGGGGGACATTAAAGCAAATCTGAGCAAGAATATTTGAGCTTTGTATTATGTTATTGATAGTTTTGTACAGAAAGAGCAAATCACACATCACTCTTCGGTCCATCAGAGACATCAAGCGAAAGTGATCTCGAGCCAGAGCGATATCGTTATTAGGGATGACAAAGCCCTTTTTAAAGGAGATGTATTTTACAAATCTATTTTGAACATTCTCCATTCAATCAACATAGGTCGCCCGTCTCGGACTCCAAACTATAATGGCAAAACTTAATTTACTTAAAACAAAGGAATTTAGCAGATGATGATTTTATCAAAAGCCTTGCTGAAGTCGGTATAGACGGCATCCACCTGAACCCGATTATCCATGTGGCGGTGAAGGTATTCACAAAATATAAACAAATTTGTTTCCAGAGGACGACCCCGAAAAAATCCATGCTGCTCTGCCTAAATTACTAGCCGTGTCTGAACAGGGCTTAGAGATAGCGAATTCTGCGCGCATTGTAATGTAAAAGGAGCAGATAACGCATGACTTAATCGGTTTCTATTTATTTAGGCGCTTAAATCTGGAAATCTACAATATAACATTTTTCCGTTATATTGGATCCATAGAAGTACTTCAAATTTAGGTGTGTATCGTTTCTGCATTAATTATGATAAATTTCTTAATATGAACAAACGCCAAATTACAGGATTTTCCAATACTATTTTGCAACGAACAATTTTGTACACTAAAACATTAGTAACGGCCAGATTTTCCAACGCTAGACCGGTCTAAATTGACAATCAAAAGTTTTAAACTGTGTGTGTAAGTGTAAAATAAGACAACTCAGTTTTTTGCAAGTTTATAAATAAAAGGCTAATTTAAGTACGTACTTTTCACAATTACAGAACTAAATTCATTCTAGTAACACGTTTCAAAATAAAAATTATTTGGAAACCCAGCAAATCGCTGAAATATTATAATAAATCATAAGTTTCTAAAGACGACTTATTATTAACAATGACAGGACAAAAACTAGCTGATCAAGTAGATCTTAATTTAAACCAGTACGTAAATATAAAACTATTTTAGTGAATCTACATAAGAAAGTAAAGGATCTTAACAATTTAAGGTACCATTAAGTTTATTTCATAGCATTTTGTACGAGTTTTCCTGAAGTGCATAAAACATTTCTATCTAACGCTGTTTTTAAAGCCTTGAAAAATTGTTGGAGTGCAAAGCAATTTATTGGATGCATAGGGCAAGAAATAAATTTAAAATGAAGTAAATTGTTCCTTTTTTGAACGAGGTAATAAATTTTTGTCGCTAGTGGGACTGTAATTTTTTTGCTCTTTTTAACTTACTGCGTTTTTACAGATATCGAGTTTTTAAACATTTACAATATTAGTTACAATACTTTGGTTTATTACGATATTAATAGGTTTTGTTGTATATTTGGACTTTACTTGTCGAAATATTCACTAACAGATTTCAATTGAAATAGTTTATATTTATAAATTCATTAAAAAATTAAAGTCCTTGGAGGGTACCAATTTTTCTGGCCTTACGGTGATAAATCGTAATCCAGAGTTAGAAATAAAATATAGTCAGTCTAAGATAGCGTTAAATTTTTTTATATACAGAAACTGTCCAAATGTAAACTGATTATAGTCCCTATTAGTCATATTCGTTTAAAAACTTTTTTTTTTGCATGGATATGCCGACTGGCTAAGAGATATCGCCAGTATTTAGTCCAGGTGAATAGGTTTTCTGAACGTTTAAATGAACAATAAAATAAATTCGTCATTTGTACAAAATTATTGTTTACATTTATTGCACACAGTGTATTTAAATTAGCTTATGTGATTTTCGAGCCTTTTGAACTTGCAAGAAAAACTAGAGCAATACAATAGTCGAAAAACATAATTCATTTATTAATATGCGCCCGAACTAAAGTTGTTATGTGGGCTGGGGATTTTTTGCTTGGCTATGCGAGTTATTTAATAGAGTGTTTTTTATAAGTGGTAACAGTATGACATAGTTGACGAGAACGAGAACGAGAACATTGAAGTTGCTACTGCAAAACCCTTGGAGATGTTTATTTTTTAATTTGTTTTCAACTCAGAGGGGACTTAACTCTGAACTAAACTAATTTCGCGGTACGCTGGGATTAAATTTATATTTTTAGTGTATTAGACAAAATAATAGTTAATTTAGCTAAATTTTGAAATTCAAACAACTGAAAAAAAAATTATTTCACTATTTGAGATGAAAATTATACACGTTGGTGTTGCAGATGGGCATTTAATTTATCATTATTAACTAATTAGGTACCTACCCTTGTATTGGAGTTTTCTAACTATAATAAAAAGTATATAAATAATAAAAGTTAACTTATACTAACATAAAACATAGAGTATTTGAAGAATATACCACATCCTTCCAAATTTCATAATTAAACCAATTTGTTTTACCCTTATGTAAAATTATAATTATTCTGTAAAAAATGAAAAAAATTAAATTAAGTGACATTAGAAGAAATTGGAAATATATATTATACATTATATTGGAAAATCTAGTATAAAATCTTGCTTTAAGTACGAAGTTTACAGGCCATCTCGGTGTAGTGTAACATCAGGAATATATTAGTTGATAGTAGACAACTATGTAGAGCTTGAATAACGCATGCATGTGCACTTATTTAAATAAAACTAAAGTTTTCTTACTTGCCAGTTATTTTTAGCAATAAATATTTTCCCTTTCTGTTTAATTGTAGGATCTCTTCCCTTCTTTATTTTCCATAATTATTATTCGTCCAAAAACACACAATTATTTATTTAATAAATCAGTCCAGAGTTGATGGTTTGATGTAGGACTGGTAAGTATTATACGATATACAAAATAGATATGATTTATGCTATTTTACGTATCTTCCTGGTCCAACAGACCCTATCCTGTGCCACTCTTCTAACCTCGCACCACTGATTTCCTCATTTTTTTGCCCTCTGTTGTACTTGTTCCTCCCATCTTAGTCGTGGTCGTCCTATTTTATTCTTGCTCTGTACTCTGGTTTTATAGATATTTGTGTAACTGTATCTTCTTTCATTCTATGTATGTATATGGCCTAGCCAACTCAATAGTCTTTCTTCAATGATTAATTCTATCGGTTTTATCTTTAGTTCTGTTATTACTGTCTAATTCCTTGCTCGGTCTCGTCTTGTAATTTCTTTTGTTCTCCTTAAGAATCTCATTTCATTAGCGGTTACTTTGTTTTTATGATTATTACTTAGGGTCCAGGATTCGCTGCCATATATTATTATTGATGGTCCGACCACTTTCTGATATACTTATGTTTCTATTTCCTGTGGTATCTATTGCTTTCCAAAGAATGCGGTTCTGTTGTATAGTTTAGAGTTTTTCCAGTTCTCGGTTTAATTTCTTCGTTTATTTTTCATGATTCTTGTATAATTAAGCCTAAGAAGTTGCAGCTTGTGACCTGTTATAGCTCTTTTGCTTCTATGTTAATTTTGTCTTTTTGGTATTCCGGGAAACCGAACCCTTATCGAATCACTTCGGTGTTCGTCCGTCCGTCTTTCCAGGCGATGTTATTTAAAACTATTCGACGTAAAAATTTGACATTTAGCACAGAGATAGAGTGTGATTACCCAATTATATACGTAAAGTATAAAAAGTTGAATTTTGATTCTGGGGGTTAATTTCAGGGGGTAAATTGAGAAATGGAAAAATCAAGAGCATCGTGTAGGGTGTCAAATCAAAGCTTATTGAAGCACGAGTTTAACAGTATATATGATGTGTTTTTCGTGTATTTTTTAAAACATTTTTCGAAAAAACCCCCAATCCAAATATTCCAGAACCTCCACAGCCTGTTCCTATAAGGTGGGGTTTCGGTAATGTCACATCTTTTTGTTTCCATTTGCCTATTGTCATGATCTTGCATCGATTTAAACCATCGTCTATGACTGGAAAATAGTAAGGGGCTCGTTTTCATCCCTATTTGAGTCCCATTTTCTTTTCGAATTCTGTGGATTCTTAGATATGCATTCTAATTTTGTTTCTGTTACTTTCGTGTAGGGTCTTGAAAATACACAATTATACTTCAAAACCAACAAAAGACAAGTTCGGTTGGGTTGGGTTGATCCGGTTGGGTTGATCTTACACAAAACTATTAACATAATAATATTAAAATTTAACACGGTGTTAGCTAATCTCGAATTACATTTTGTTTCTGCAACCCGCTGTGACTTGATAAGGTTAACCATGTTTAAATGTATATCATCATAAATTAAGGATTTTGAAGACGGAGTTTTTTGATATAAGATATTTTTATAATAGAGCAAGATTAAAATATACATTTTTTTTTGTAAAAATCTGTTTATAATATCTTGATAATTAGTAAGTGTTTTCGGGTTGCTTTATATTATTCCTTGTAGTATATTATATTAACATTTAGAATTAATAAAAGCTTATAAAACAAGGAAACTGTAATTCTTTGTTTTGGTTATATAATAAAAAATGGTCTGTCTCTTTTTACAATATCACAACCTTAATGAAAAACAGTATGCCCCATATCGGCAGCAATAGTATCACATACATATTTCTTCTTACTATTAAATGTTTTTAATATTTCTAGAAGACCATATTTTGTATATGTATTATTCAAATATATATCATTTTTAACATATAGTTCTGAATTTTTATAATTTAGTGTTATTTGAATTATGAACTTTATTTATTTGACGGCTATGATAACTGGCATTGTCCATTACAATCATACTGTTCATAGGCACATTGGGCAAAAGGTAATTTTTAAACCAATCATCAAAATGTTCTGCTGTGATGTCGTCATGCTAGTCCAAAGATGAATCTTTAATATTTTTAGAAGACACCCTACCCAACCTAAGCAAAACTGTGCATCTTCGGAACTGGCATGTAAAATGGTATTTCTTTTTCTCTTCTTCAATGGGGCTGTGGTTTGGCGTTGTCCTGATGGATCTACCTAACTTTTTGCTGGGGTGTCATGTGTATCAAACAATGTTTTATCGAGGTAGATAATGGAACTGCTGCAAGAAATCTTGGTTTAATGTTTCATTAATCGATGCTTTAAGGGGTTATATACAGTTAGAATTTTCAAAAAATCGATTTTTTTTTAATTTCATTTTCGTAATGTATGTACATATATTCCAGTACACACACAGAAAATTTCAAGGCGATTCCGGCGATTATTTTCGAAGTTACACGCATATTTGTAAAGACGTGTCAGAGCGATTGTACACTATGTAAAGTGTTTTTGAAACTTTAAACGCGTTTTTCTCAAAACTGTGTTTTTAAACTCGGTGACGTAGATTTCTCGGAAACGGCGGAACCGATCAGTCTCAAATTTTGACACAAGCTTCTTAAGTATATTTTTTACTAACTAATCGAAGGTTTTTTCTCACCGATAAATATTTTTTTTATATAAACAATTTAAAGCCAAAATTTTGGTCAAAAATCGATTTTTTTTAGAAGCCGCCATTTTGTCAAAATATTTTATTTTACTTATTCCTTCGATCAATTAGAAGATTATACATTACTTTAACGAAATCCGTTTGGTTTTTTCATTTTCGATGATCCAGTCCGGAGATATCGTTGTCACCGCAAGATGCCTTTTTTGAGAGGAACTTCTGGAGATCAGCTATAGCAGCTTTCAAAATTATTATTTTTACAAATACAAAAATCTTAAAATACAGTTAAAAGTTACCATAATATGTGTACAAATTTTCACATTAATAAATTTAAAAGTCTTCTCAGGAAAAATTCTTGAAAAATCGCTTTTTTAGGCCTCCTGACTGAATATAACCCCTTAATAAAACCAGAATACATTTTTCTACAAATTAAGTCTTTGTCGTTTTCGTCTAAACACTTGTTTTACCAGCATCAGTACGTATTTTTTGTCTTTAATCTGCTTTGTGGCAATATCTTTTACTGTAGAAAAAGGAGTTTTCGTTAATGAAGACGTTTCTGCTGCAGCTGCATTTGCATTAAAACCCCTGTTCAATAAAGAGACATACACATTTTTAACAATTTGCTTGGCATGAAGCGATAAATAATTTCTTTTTAAATTAGCACCACCAGAGGCACTATAATCAACGTCTTTCCAAGGACGTCACATTTTTTAGACATTTTAACAACTGCACGGATTTTGCTCTGAAGAACTAGCCGGTATTAGTCCCCCCTTGAATGTCCCTAACCGAACAACAAGAGGCGCGTTACGTATGCATCCTTTTACTGTCCAGCTACAAAAGTCTAGAACAGACCACTTCTCTCGCTCATTCATTCCTCCAGATTATGGAACAAATTGCCTGCAGATGTTTTCCCTTCCCGTCCCAACCTCCAATCCTTCAAATCCCGTGTCAATAGACTACATTTCCCTTCTCTTCAGACACCCACGGTACGTTAGTACTTAGGCTTGAAGTCTACGTGGGATGTCTTAGATAAAAAAACGGATTTTCGCTATTTTATGTTTTTACTTCAAAAATGTCGAGAAATTTAAGAAGCACTGAATTCCCGACCCTAAAGTAGTAGTTATCTTAGACATGAAGTAAACTAAAGGAAAGTAAAATACCACAGGTGACTGTGCAATAATTATTTCGGTCTTAGTACCTTACAACCAGCAATATTCGAGAATTCATTATCTAAAAATATCATACGACGTCTTTTATCCGCAAATTACGTCAGGTGGTATTTTAATTAACGTTAGAGGGTTTGGAAATTTAATCTGAGCAAACTTAGCCGTCAAAACTGTGTAAGTGGTAAATAGAGCATGACATTATTGCTTTACCCATCTTACATAAAAACGTAAGTTAAATCCTTGTTATGCGCCACTACACACTGCTCCGTAATGTAAGACAAATTTCGTAAGCAACATTATTTTATTTCTTTAATTGTTGAATTCGAAGAATTAAATAATAAATGAACAGAACAGAAATAAAACTACTACAGCATATTTTAAAATTTACTCAAAACCGTGTCTCAAAAATTCGTTTATTTCTGTTTATTTTTACTTAATAATGTTCATTCACAAAATTTAGAATATAATTTATAAATTAGTTTTCTACAACGTTGAAGCGGTATGTCTTAAAGCGCCTTATTATTTCGGTAGGATATTACGGTACTAATAAGGTAATATTTACATTACAGAACTAGTGCAATAAAGAAAGATTTCACACTGCTGCATTATGCGTTTAAATGGTAAATGACAAAGAAGTAAATAATCTAAAAAAATATTAGTACACAAAATTCTTAATTCTTATAAACATAAATAAAACAGCAGATAGAGCAAACACGAGGTATGATAATGTTCAAGTTTCTATTAAATAGCCAGCGACTAACATAGTAAGTACAACCTAACTTTCCGACGTTTCGTCTTCGATTGCATGAGGCATCTTCAGGGATCTTTATTTTGCGAGATCGAAACACTGAATGATAGAAGATGCCTAAAGATGTCTCCTGCAATCAAAGGCGAACCGTCTGAAAGTTATTCCATACTGACACATTTTAATCCCAAAAATTATGTTTCTAAATGATTTAAGCAGTGAAAGTTTCCATTTATGTACCTCCGTTTCACGGAACGGAACACCAATGGTATCATTTCGGTGTCCGTCCGTCCGTCCGTCCGTCCGTCCGTTAGTCCGTCCGTCCGTCCGTCGGTCTGTCATAGGCGATCTTCTCTGAATCTATTCGACGTAAAATTTTGAAATTTAGTACAGAGATAAAGTGTGGTGGCCCAATCATAGACGTAAAGCATAAACAGTTGAATTTTGATTCTAGGGGTTAATTTCAGGTGGTAGAGTGGGACATGGAATTTTTTTTTCAAGAGTTTCGTGTATGGTATCGAATGAAAGCTTATTGAAGCACGAATTCAACAATGTATGATGTATTTTTTAACGATTTTTTTTTGGGAAAACGCTTAAAAAAATCGTGATGATTAAGAATTAGTTTTTTTTATCTAAGCCATCCCACGTAGACTTCAAGCCTAAGTACTAACGTACCGTGGACGTCTGAAGAGAAGGAAAATGTAGTCTACCGACACGGGATTTAAAGGATTGAAGGTTGGGACGGCAAAGGAAAACATCTGCAGGTAATTTGCGAGAGAAGTGGTCTGTTCTAGGCTTTTGTAGCTGGACAGTAAAGGGATGCATACGTAACGCGCCTCCTGTTGTTCTGTTAGGAACAGTCAAGAGGGGAATAATATCAGCTAGTTCTTTAGAGCAAAATCCGTGGAAGTACCGGCGGAGAAGGGATAAATCCCCAACAGCGCGGCGCGGCGATGAGCGAGAGAAGGAAGTTTTCTTGTGAGGACTGGGTCTTTGATGAGTCGAATGGCTCTCTTTTGAACAGAATCAAGGATGTAAGCGTCAAAGGTGAGGCCGCTCCCAACATGTGGGAGCAGTACTCTAGGTTGGGTCTTATTTGGGAAACATAGAGATTATATAAGTTGGAAGGAGAGAAGTATTTTCTGGCTCGAAAGAGACAACAAAGCTTTTTAGCTGCCGATGTAGCTACAGAGGTAATGTGTCTGTGCCAGCTGAGATCATGCTCGAAAGCGACGCCAAAAAGTTTATCAGCAAAAATATTTCTCACAATGTAAGAAACAACTTTTGTCCTCAATATTCCAAATTTTTAAATTGGCTCCGCGCATACGCGATGTGATACAGCGTTGGTGCCGTCGGTGGCGGGAAGCGCGGGCATCTGGTGGCCGAGGTTTGCTCAGGTTAGGTGGGCGGTTGTTGGCACGGAACACTAATTGTACATGCGTAGCCTGTACTTGACCGATATTTTTTTTAATTTAGGCTCCTATTTTACAATAAATATGTATTGTAACGACTTGTGGTGTATCATATTTCATACTATTATTACTCTGAATATAAATTTGGAAGTTTTCTTACTTGCTTTTCTAAATTTCTTAAAAGAGCATACTGCTTTATATTATATTAACCGTTTTTAATTTAGACTATGTGAATAAAGTAATGATTTTAAGGAAAAATTTAGGGGTCAACAATATCAACATTTATATTTAATTTTCTGTTGACTTTACGGTGTATCGAAACAACAAGCAATTTATAATTCACAATATTAGATACCTACGTGTTTTATTATTAATGTTACGATAAAACTTAAGTAATAACGAACTGTATACTGGAATATCGATTTTATAATATGTATGTGAACCTTGACTTTAAAGTCATGTTTTTATTTTATGAAGTTTCGAGTTTGGATTCTAAAAATTGTAGCTTAATGGTTATTGCTATTATTGGCTATTGGCATCAAGAAATTTTAAACTCTAATCTATTATAGAAATGAATGTTGTCGTAATTTTATCGAATTAGTGTCAAGAGTAACTTTTGAAATTTCAAACTACTTTGTTTTGTATATAAATTTTAAATGTGTAATCCTGAATAGAATTTGGTAATGCATGGTAGTTATAAAGTAAAACTATAGTAGATTTTGATATAGAGCAAAATCAATAACCGCTTCTATTTAAGTTATACGGCCTTAATTTAATATTTATGTTTTTATGGACACGGTTTGGGGGGATAATTATTATTTGTTTCAACAAAGCGCGTTTAATTATTAATATTTAATAGTTAATAAACCCTTTATTACTAAAACAATATAAATAATTTCTATATAATATATTGTCTATATAATATATATATATATATATATATATATATATATATATATATATATATATATATATATATATATATATATATATATCCTTTTGTTGTGGTTATTCACAGCCCTCAAACTTGGAGAAAAGCAATTCCAGGCATCGTTAAATTAATTTGGCTAACCAGACATTTTTGGTAACAGCTATATCTAAAGACTTTTGCCTCTAAATTCACAAAAGAGGTGACAACCCGAAAATAAATTTTATGATATAGGGGTTTTGCTTGTTTTGCAAATTTATTGTCGTCTGGCTGCAACTGCAAGACCAAATTTAGTTTTGTTGCTAGATTCTTTTTAGTGTGCCGCCCTACAACTCGGAAATTGACGGGGTAACTTTTTTTGGAAAAATATATTTGAATTTAATTTAAACAAGGAATCATTAATATTTAATTTTAATGGCTTTGAAAATGCTCTTCCCTATAATCTTATCAAAATATCTCGGGAACAGTGTAATATACAAAAGCTGAAAAATTAGTTATTTTCTCGGTTATTTTACAAACATCACTAACGCTACACCACAGGTTAGTCAAAACCACATGTCACCCAAAAACATGCAAGTATTCTATTATACCTATATTCAAGCAATACGAAATCTTTTGCATGCAGCCGGATATACAGTAAGTTTTTTTAACGCCGGCCATATGACTTTACATGGTATAACTTCGACCCCATGTTAATCTTATTTATATTACAGCTATAAAGGTAAAACTTAAAATAGATCAAATTTAAAGTCCTAAAACAAGTGCAGTTATTAACAGGACCAAAAAAATTCCGAGAACTACCTAAAAAATGCATTTTAATTTTTGACAAAAAGCACTTTTTATTATTTCCTTCTTTTTACCTCTATTTACCCGGTAAAGATGACACTTAGACATTCCCTGACGTTTTTAACTTTATTCTCACAACAAAAATATTTTAAAGTTGTTCATTTACGCTGTTAACGAACGAATTGAAATGGTTTCAAACTGCACAAGAGGGACATCTTATCGAGACGTTGCCGATCACTTTGCTTCAGCGTATCCAGACCGTCCAATACCAAACAGTGCAACGACTGCACGAAAAATTTATAACGGGTTGCCTCGTTGAAAGATATGCCCCTGTAGTAAATGACGATTTAAAAATGGATCCATGCCTAGCAGTTGAAGAGAATGCATCAGTAAATCTCACGCAGCTTGCTGAAACTTCGAATGGATCTAGAAGCAGCTGCTACAAGGCACTTAAGCAAGAAAAGTTTAAATTATAAAATAAAGCTCGAAACGTCCAAGAGCTTCTACTGCACGACTATTTTGAATGCATGGAATTTTGTGAATACTGGATGGATACCTACACTTAACAATACCCCAAATACGAGTGTTAAAAAACTTATTTTCTTTTTACCGACGAAAGTTCCTTTTCTACAATTGGAACAGTAAACAAACAGCAGTGTAGCATATGGGCTAGAGAAAATTCTTACGTAATTCAGCCAAAACACACAGAGGTGCGGGCAGGAATTCTAGGAAATAGGATATCTTATAGACGGCGCATTAACAGCAGAAAAATATCTGGAACTTTTGGAAGCGGAAGTGGGTCCTGCATTAGCAAGCAGAAATGAAGAGATAATTTGTCAGTACGATGGAGTGAAATGTCATTAGTTTTTATAGTCAATAACTTAGCAACAACAATATTAAAAACCCAAAAAACGCAAAGGTGTTAGTTGACTACTTTTAAAAAGGGAAGCTAATCCCTGCCGAAACTACCCAAATTAGTAAAAAGGCTGAGTAAGATTGATAAAAAATAGAGAAAGGTTGAATAAACAGGTTTTATATAATAAAAAATATATATATTTACCATTGTAAAAGCTCTATTTTAAGAAGCGAAAGAAAATGTGTTGGAGTTTTAGATTTTCTGCTGAATTTTCTTAGAATGACAACTCATAAATAAACGACGATTTAAAGAAATAAAACTACAGAAAAGTAATATTTATGTGTTTTTGTTTGTACAAGCTGGTTTAACTGTTTTGCAATTATGTGCAATTAGAGATTGCACGTTAAATAAATGTCAAAACTAGGTACATACATACCTATGTACATATCTATATATATATATATATATATATATATATATATATATATATATATATATATATATATATATATATATATATATATATATATATATATATATATATATATATACAGGGTGTCTAAAATAGGTGATACCACTATTGCTATCTCCGGAACGGTAAAAGATACGAGGTCGGTTAAATTAGAGAAAATGTGCCATTTCTAGTCCCTATTCATACACCGTTTACGGAGTTGCCAAATTCTCTATAGTTTTTTATCTACAGGGGATTTTTTAAAAATAGTCAAAAATTTAATTCTTAAATATCTCGAAAACTATTATAATTAGAAAAAAGTTGTTCTTACAAAAATCACACGATTTTTTACCTTCTCTAAAGTAACGTTATTGTTTTGTTTATACCATTTGTTTTTACTGAGTTACTGATACTAACTTGTTTTTTTCAAATACGGACCTGGATTTTTTGCTGCATTTTTTGGATAAATACTTCATACCCTTCACAACTGTGTATCACTTGATTATGTTTTTCGGCGTTTTGGTGAAGAATAGTATCATCATCAGGATATTCTACCAGTACGGACCTGACATTTTTCAAGTTAATGCGCCATTTCACGACCTATTATGGAGACAATTAGGTCAGAATCAGTAACTATGGATTAAATTGTTTTAACTGGTAAATTTTAATTTTATAATCATGATTACTAACCAGAACCCTCAAGTTTGTAAAATTGGTCCAACGCCTGAAAAAAGCATAAGCCTATTTTTAATTATAACAAATCCTATTAATTAATTCTTAGAGGCGTGATTGGCTTCGTGTGGTCAGTCCAATCGCGTCCATCAACCTGTTCGTCCGCCTGTCCATATGTTATAATTCACCGCACCGGCAAAAAATAAAGCAGAAAACGGATTTTAGATTCGAATTCCTTATAATCCGAACCCAGTAAATATGGCAATGGTTTTATGCTAGAATATAGTTAAAGGTCTATAACTTGAGATAATATGGTTTGTTTTCAAAGCCAATAAATAGCAATTCAACTGTACCAGCAGAATGAGTTGCAGCAGAAATGAAACCGTTAAGTAAAATAGGATTATTTATTATTTATCTTTTGAACTGAAAGGTGATTTTTGGATACGAAAATATTAAAAACGTAAATAATGAAGACGTATCATCAAGGGTGCCTTTTACAGTATGTTGTAAACTTAACCACTAGTTAGGTGCTATTAATAAAGGCCGCTAATTATATCTGATCTGAGTCTGCTAAACTTTTGCTTTCAATAACTCATTGGCTTAAGTGCAGTTTGACAAACTTTAATGACCAAAGGGTTCTGGTTAGTAATCATGAACATACGTAGTTTAAAATTAATCAGTTGAATAATTTAAACCACAGCGATAGGTTGTGAAATTGTGCCTTAAAATGGAAAATTCCAGGTACGTATCGATGGAAAATCCTGATGATGTTATTCATGATCAAAACGTCGAAAACCATAATCAAGTGATACATAGTTGTAAAGGGTATGAAGTATTCTTTCAAAAAAAGCAGCAAAAAATCCAGGTCCGTATTTGAAAAAAACAAGTTTGTATCAGTAACTCAGTAAAAACAAATGGTATAAACAAAACAATAACGTCACTTTAGAGAAGATAAAAAATCGTGTGATTTTTGTACAAACAACTTTTTTCTAACTATAATAGTTTTCGAGATATTTAAGAATTAAATTTTTGACTATTTTTAAAAAATCCCCTGTAGATAAGAAACTATAGAGAATTTGGCAACTCCGTAAACGGAATATGAATAGGGACTAGAAATGACACATTTTCTCTAATTTAACCGACCTCGTATCTTTTACCATTTTGGAGATAGCAATAGTGGTATCACCTATTTTAGACACCCTGTATATAACACATAAATACAATGAGAGAAACAAAAACTGAACAGGTGGACTGAAATCATGCTAAATTTTAATTCCTTTTCGCGAATCTTGCTGTTAAGATTTTATTTAGCATTGAAGAAAAACGTCGGATAGATTATAATCGCAAAAAGACGTCAAACAAGAATAAAATATTTACTTGCCAAATATCTTGTAACCTCAGTCGCAGCTGTTTGTTTTCATTGAATTAGAAATTCTTTTACATTTTAACTGGATTAGGGAATTTATAAAAGCAATTTGGGACGGCTAAAAATAACACAAGCTAATTTTAGAAGATGTAGCATAGATAAAGATGGTGTTTATTCATACGATCTACTTTTCAACAGATTTCTTATTTATTTTCTTATTGAATTATGCCAGGTATCTGAAATCGGAAACTGGAAAGTTGAAACGCATTTTAATTTGTGGATTTGATAAGTCTCATTAACCTACTAAATTTTTCACTTCAAGTGAAAATATATAGGGTGTCCGAAAAGTCTTAGCATGGGCAAATATCTTTGCTATTAGTAAAGATAGAGATACCAAAATATTGCAGGTGTATCTTACTGGTTAATAAATCTACTTTTTTATGTAATTTAGCTTCTTCAACCCCCTTGAGGGGTGACGCTAGGCAGCTGAGGTTAAATTTTTTTTTGTCTAGTCTATTTTCTATTAGTGTAGCAAGTATTTTTCCTGGTATACTTCAAAGCGTTATTCCTCGATAATTGCTGCAGGTTCTCTTATGTCCTTTTTTTGTATATTGGCAATATAATACCTGAGTTCCAATCCTCTGATATTTTCCTATTATTTATTATGTCATTCATCAATTCTGTAAGCTTTTTTGAACTTCCTTTCCCCATATATTTTATCATCTCCGGTGTTATATTGTCTCTGCCCGGCGCTTTTCCTTCTTTCGACATTTTAATCGGTTCTTCCACTTCTTTCTTTTTCTATCTTTTTTTTCTAGTTCACGTTCTCATTTATTCCTGTTATTAACACTTGATCCTCTGTTTCAGAATATTAGGTCAATTCTTCAAAATATTGTCTCCATCTCTCCATTATCTTATCCTTTTCCGTTATAATGCCTTCCTCCTTGTCCTTTATATTCATTATATTATATTTCTTATTCTGTATCATTTTTTTTAATGTTCCTTTGCCCCAAGACTCCTGTTATGCTTTTTTGATTTTTTATTTTGCGTCTTTTTGTTTTTCTCTATATATTTCGCAGCCTTCATTACTTTTTGTAGTCAAATATTTTCTCCATTTGTCTTTTTTATCTTTTATAATTTTCCTTCATTTATTTTCTTTCTTTAAACTTTTTATTAAATATTTTTTGATATTTACTCCCTTTCTTCTGTTTTCTATTTTTTTCATTTCTTGTTGTTTCATTATTACTAGGTAGGTGATCGGTTGATTACACAGCTATTTTTTTCATTTCTTGTTGTTTCATTATTACTAGGTAAGTGATCGGTTGATTACACAGCCCCACAAAAAAAAGTTTTGGAACTGCTATCGAGACAACTGTATCCCCAAATAATTTTCGACGCTGAATCCGAATCCGAGGTCAAAAAAATCGTACACCCCCAAAATCAACCCCTATCGCTAAAAAACACACCCTAAACAGGGTAAAAATGACTTAACGCTCCACGAATAGTCTTAAATCTCAATAAATCGAATTAAATATAAACATTCAAATATATAACGCATAAATACAGAGCTAACACCACTTTCCATTAAAAAACCATCCCCATGAGTGGGCGAAAACTACCCCTCACACAACAGGAAAAAAAACTGCAGTGATTGCAAAAAAGCTTACGATGCTCATAGAAACAGTATGTAACTGCATTAGTATTGATGGGATGCTCAAAAACTACCCCCATAAAGTGGCGGAAACCACCCCTAAATTTAAATTGCAGCTGCTTAGATGACTCCTAAAAAGAATTCTCTGAAAATACTATTACTTACTTATATGGCCTCTAAAAAGAATCGTCTAAAAATTCAGAAAAAACATCTATATAATTTTCTGACTATACAGTTCTTTGGCCAGCCGCACAGTGGGATAAAATCGGAAAAACCTGGCCATTTGCCGAAAATCGAAGGTTCTAGTTTAACGCTGAAATCTGTCCCGACCGTTTCTAGGAACCCCAAAATACAAAGAAAACTGGTTTTCAACAGCGACATACAGATTAAAACGGACTAATATTGCTTGAACCAAGAATGACTCCTTTACGGACGCGCGCAGTGCCACAGGAACGCATGCGCAGTTAAAAGGTTACAGGACGGGTCTTAATATTTGTGTATGGTGGTAGGTATATCAGTTCACATAGAACACATATTTATGAAAGATTTAGTAAATTTTTAGTTTAATACGCCGATGTCCATGTAGAAATACGTATGGTAATAGGTCGAAAACTTAAAAAATATTTTTCATAAAGATATGGATGTTACCCGCGTAAATTAACACTGTGAAAGCCAGCTGTGTGGATCCGGCAATCGCAAAGCGAAATAAAGGTTGCTAGCAGATTTCCATCAGCGAAAAGGCCGACATACCGCCAAGAACCCTTTTACAGTCTAGATTCAACACAGTAAATATTATGTTTACGTGGAAATACGGCGACACGGTTTTTTCGTGACGCCAAATTGAGACATGCCTTCGATACACCCTTTACTAATTCCAGAATGATACTAAAAACGACACGAGACACGAGCACCAGCCACGCCAACACGCTATAGCATTTAGCGCAGTGTTGCCAACCGACAGGACATAAAAGCCGTGGCAAAGGAAGAGATTTTTTATTCACGGTTTAAATTTAAACACGTATTTTTGTTCCACTCAGCGGCAGTTAAAATACCTTTGTCATTTTTAGCATATTCATGAAACTGTTGACAGCTTTCCTTAAAATTAAAATATATTAACAATTCTGAATGAACAAATCCCTCCATTTTTTAAAATGCTTCTCATTTTTTTACCTTCATATTTAGCCTTTGTCGTGCATAAATGGCCAAGTATGCGTTTGGAGTTTTTAAACGAAAAAGTCGTGTTTCTATATGCGCGGCAGTACAGTAAGCTCGTGGCCGTACCTACCTTCGGTTTGAAAAGCCGTAAAAACACGGCAATTGCCGTGTCGTGGCAACACTGCTTTAGGGAGACGCGCTAACGCTACCTGCAGTGTTGCCAGAAGTCATTAAAAAAAAACTTGAGAGTGCTTGCGACTTGCGACTTAACCGCCGAAATTCCTGATAAATCGCGAGCCTGTAATGATTGCACCGGAAGTAAAAATAATAGGATTAAATAATCTTATTCTACTATCATTTATTTTAATAAAACTGAAAAAAATTTTACGATGTCAAAATATTAGTAAACAAATTTACAAACTTAAACAAATATCTATCACTTTGTGCTATAAAAAACGAAATATATTTTTTTATAAATAAAAGTGTAAAACTAACACAAAACAAAGAAAAAGAAAGAAGTTATTCATCTGGAGTTTCCATCTTATTTTTATCTGAATAAAATACGTGACCACAACCTAACCTTTTAATCGTATTATTTGTGATACAAAAATCGTAGCAATTTTTGTCTCTTGACAAACTTTTGGTATATAAAATGCCTTCTATTGTTTTCACTTTAGGTTTGTTGCGTAGGTAGTTGAGTTTTTATTAAACAAATGTGAAAAAATGTTTTTATTATACTTCTTTGAAAACACCTTATTTTCATCTGTTGTAGTAATAATGTAAGATGGGCTTTTTCGGGCTAGCGCACGGAAAGAGCGCACGGAAAAAATTTTCCTGGTCTCCAGTTCTTTCAGTGTGCTGAATGAAGATACCGACTATTTTTTGGCTTTAAAATAGAAATATAGGTATAGGAAAATAAACTAAACTCAAGAAAGTCTATATGCTATCTGATATTTAATATGTACCTATTTTGTATTTTATTTCGTAAATATTTGAATATTTAGATGAATTTCTGAAATATTTTTTGACGTTTTGTCAATCTTATCTGACATAGACAAATTTAAATCACCTTTTAAATGATTTGAAAGTTACCATGAAAACGCATCATACCTGCCAAAGACCAAATTGGCGACTCCAATTAAGGAAACTCAGCGTTGCCACCGCTGCAATCAGCTGATATAACGGGGAACAATGGCCCACTCGATGCAAAATTACAGAAACCTATGCGATAATTTGGGTTCATGTCTTCTCTGAAAAGTTCATGACATTTGTCAAACTAACCTCAACCTTACTTTTTGGTTAATGACAACAAACTGTGCTTTACTCGTAGTTCGTGATTATTAGTTAAAATCGTATTGTTTTTTAAACTTTTTGTGGGTTACGACATTATAGCGATCATGTTTTAAACCCTTTTGACTCTTTTTAAATTTCTTGAGAAACCCCTGCCTCTAGAAATGTGATTGAAGGGAGAGAACTTTTAAACGCCAAACCAAAGTTTACAGAATATATTATTCTGTAAACTTTGGCCAAACACATAATTACGTGTGGAATTTTAGAAAAAACCGGTAAGTAAGTAATTTTACATAAGGAAGTGTTAATAGTAGCCATAACGCAAAGTGCAATTTAAGATAAGTTCTGGTAGCTGTCAATACACTGATTCCCACAATTGTGTGAGTTAATCTTTGGGTAGTTTACCCTTGGAATTTTTAATTAACAAAATACGATTATGCGATATTGTTAATACCAAAGGGATGAATATTGTGGTTATGATGAAAAAAGTTTGTAGGTTATTACTTAAAAAACATATTTATGGTCTTGCCAGTACTTTCTAGGGCAAACATATTTTGGTGTGAATGCCACCTTTTTTATGTTGTTCAAATAACTATACATATTACGTAACTTATTTTGGAATTATTGTTTTAGATTCGTTCATTAAAATTTTGTCCCTATGTCTCCAAACATCTCTAAACTCTGCACCTCATGAAGTTACTGGAACTTTTAAAATTATTCACGATCAGCTAGAAGTTAAGAATATGAGGTGTTCCTGTAAGGGAAAAAGTGTAAGCATATACCAGCAGTTATGTTACATTGCACCAGGTTGTATAACTCATAATTAAATTGGGCATGACATTGAGGTTTTCCAGTGATTAAAAGATGATAACAGTGGCGTACCTACCATTTTGGGGCGGGGGTGAATTGGTATTATTTTGCAAATAAGAATACTTTTTATTAGATGCACAATTTTAGTAGCTAGGGGCGCCATGAACTAGGGCGGAGGGGGGCTGACTGCCCGCTAGCCCCCAAGGTATGCCACTGAATATCAATCATTATTAATTATCTTAGTTTTTGTTTCTGTTTTAGATCTAATTTAACTGAAATGGAAGAGTTATCTTCCACTGACATTCAGTGTATATAGAACAAGAAAAAGGGAGCTTCAATTTCCAGTTATATACCTCAGTCTATATTGAGTCTGGATGCATAAGGTAATTTATAAAAAATGAAAAACCACTTGAATTTAAGTTATATTTTTTATGTTAATATATACTTACATAGGTTTTGCTCAATGGGTTAAATTTTTATTTTTCTTTTTATTTAAAAACAAGTTACTGTTTATGGATTGTCATCAAGAAAGTATTAATATTCCATACAGGTTGTTAAAAAAATTGATTTTGCTTAATATATATATATTTATGTAAAATACTTACTTACATGTACTTAACCCCAAGCTAAAAAGCACCGCAAATATCTCGATTCACTTCAGATTTGTGCATTATATTTTAAACTAAATTCTCTACAGCATTGTTTTTTAACCGTTTTAGAGTCGCGACCCCCCGAAAAAGCCAAAAAATAAAGTAAAAAACCTTACGACCCCCTCACTGTACATTTTAATGTTTATCACAGTTTTACATTACTAAGGTGTAAAATTCATTATTTAATAAAAGGATTTTTAGTATACGTGCCTTATTTTCTTGACAGATTGCGACCCCCCCCCCCCCTATCAGATCGCGACCCTTCTGAGGCTCGCTGCCCTCAGTTTAAGAAACGATGCTCCACAAAAATACACGTGTTTTTAAATTTACTGAAAATTTATCTAGTACAAAAATTTTCGGGGATAATACCACGAGAGCTTAAAATTACCGATAATTTTTCACGATTGCGTGTTCTCTATAAATTTGCAAAGAAAACACGTAAGAGTGAAAAATTATCAGTAATTTTAAAGCTCGAGTGGTATTTAGGGGATTATTTCACGAATGAAAACACAAACTGCTCGAGTGATATTTAGGGATTATTTCACGAATGAAAACACAAAAAATATGAATTGAATATTTATTAAACAATTTAAACAACAAACCTTACTTTTAAATTAAAAGAAAAAAATTATCGGTGTAATTTTTTTAATTGACGTAACGTCAAAAAATTATCGCTGTAATTTTAAAAAACTTTACTCATCTTATGGGACTTTTAACACATGAGTGAAATAATCATGGAAATTTTTTACTGAAAATATTTTTTCCTAATCATTTGCGTCTTGTAAAAACTAATATTTTAAAACATTGGATTTCTATTTCTCTAGTTATTAAGTATGCAGATTGTGAAAAAACCCTTGTTGGTCTCGAGTCAAAATTTGCAGCACTTATGCGTCAGTGAATTTCTTTTAAAACTCCAAGTTTTTTATTATTCAAAGAAGTTACTTGCTGTTTATAAGGAATCCTGCTGGTTTCGAAAACGATGGTCAAACAATCTGTTACATGATCTACACTCTACAGGATGAAAAATTTAAAATATAAAAATGTGTAGGTACCTACCTCATTACCAAAATTTGATCTTGCACTATATTATAGATAGCAAACCCCAGCAAATTAAATGTTACTCTGACCAAAGAAAAACTAAAAATAAATATTTAAAAAAAATATACCTTCAGTGATAGAAAGTTCAACTATTTTTTTACTTTCCTTACCAGCGGAAGTATTTCATTTTTTATTTCCTTTACAACACAGTAACTTTTTGTCATATTTTAACATGTGATAAATGAACATTAAAAAACTAAGAGAAAATTTTAAAAAAATTTAAAATGTTTATTTTGCATAATGTACAGTATCCACAGATGGGGTTCACAAGAGGACCAAATTTTTAATGATAAGACTAAATGTCATTATTAATAAAAGTTTTTACTTGCCGAAAAAATAAGATTAATTCCTTCATTCTGTGAGGAAATTGCTAGTTCAATTGGAACCATATTCTATTCATGACTTTAGATAATAGGCTTGATGCGTTGTCTATCATGTATTGTAGCACAATTTTGAATAGACGATTTTATTATTATTATAACATTTTGTGTTAAAACTCTAAATAACGCATGTTTATTCTTGACACAATTCCTTATTTTTTGCATTTTTGGAGCACCCTATACAAGAAATTAAAATTTTCTTATGGTGAATCTAATTTCTTTGGTGAGCAGAAACTTTCATTAATTGATATTGTATATAAAGGGTGTCTGGAAACGAATGCGACATATTTTAATAGTAGCTTCCTGGAGTCAAAATACACCGATTTAGACAAACTTATCTTAGTGCTCTGGTTTGTTAGGTGGGTAGGGTGTTGTCAATGCAGTGTAAAGTAAAACACAAAGTTCTAAGGCCTATAACTGTTTAAGGAAGCAACATTATATGAAGATTAGTAGATCTAAATTGGTCTATTTTTACTCCAGCAAGCTATACTTTATCTCATAATATAAACCTATTTTATGGCATTCCTAATTTTGAGCCAAGTAAGACTAAGTAAATTGTAGTTTTTTAACTATTTGACAAAAATTTTAGGACTGGATACATACTGACAGCAGTAGGCTTACTATATGAGCCGAATTTTGTTGGACAGATCAGAAAATATCTTAACACTTTCTTGATCATAAAATTCACCTAGAGACCACCAGACAAAAGAAATGATGTGTGCTAGAAAAGGTTGGCAGTTAATGGCAAACAGAGATTAGAGTATAAAGAAATTAAGTCGTTCATTTTACTGGGAAGTTCCTTGTATCTTAAAATTCAACACTAGAAAAAACATTTTTTTTTTAGAATAAGTGCTGTATTTCAACATATAATAATATGTCAACAGTTGTAAGCATAATGAATTACTCCTTGACTCGAGAATAACTATGTATGATGTGATTGTTACCTTTTACAATACAAATTAAATAAAATAAAATACAAACTCCAGAACTACAACTGGTAATTCTGAGTTTTAAATTTTAAATGTAAACAGTCTTTTATAACATTTAGTACTAGTAGTAACATTCTTGTTAAACAGTTGATAAACAATCTTTTATTATTAAATGTTTGTATTTAGCTAAACAATTATATAATCCATTCAGAAAAATAAATGATTTGTGAAGTGATTTGATTTTTTATAATAATAGTATAAGTCTAAAAAGAGAAAATGCGAGAACATCCATATATTGAACTATAGAACTGCACAATATGAGTAAATGTAAAAACAAAGTCTAAAAGAAAAAAGCAATGTATAACTTATCAAGGTAAGCTAATCTTTTTAAAACAAGAAAAGGTGTTTAGGGGGCTTCAACAAATGTATGGCTGTATGGCAGTTTCCTTTGATTGCTTTGATGCTTCTGTACATTTGTCAGTCTTAACTCTAGGAACTTGAATCTGTGTTAACTATGGTCCTAGATATATTTCAAATAATCTACAAATAAAAACAAGAAACTGTTAATTTGATTAAATTTTTAAATACATTTAATGGTTACTGGTCATACAGCAGGTTGCACAAAACTTTTAATCAAGTAGTAAATTTAATTGATGTTTAAAGTCATCTTTGGCAATGATGTTAAAATGAGTGCTCTCACATTACAAGTGTCTAATTAGTTTAATTTGTGATTAAATTGTTTATGTAACCAGACGATAGTGGTGCATTTTTTTGGAAAAACTTTTATTTGCCCTTTTTCTTTATCTAGAGTGAGGTTAATTTGACGTATTAAAGTACTACTTCTTTTACTACTAGTAGTACTAGCTTTTGAATATATACAGGGTGTTACAAAAAGATGTTAAGAAATTTTAAGGGCAGTTTCTACATTTAAAAATATGAAAATAAGTTTATATAAACATGGATCCTTAAAACGCTTCTTTTTCGAGATACAGGGTGTTTAATATTTTCACACCTCAAGTATTCCGAAGAGTTAGGAGAAATATGCGAAGACGATTTAGAGCATGTATTGAAGCACGGAGCCATTTCCAGCATCTACTATAGGCTTAAATCAAAAAGCACAGTTTCCTGAACAAAAGATATTAAAAAACTCATTTTTATTATTTGTTTTTATTGTAAGAAATAAATTAATTTTTATCTCGAAAACGGTGCGTCAGAACAAAAAAGCTCAAGAGACAGTTTTCACGTAGAATTAGTTGGGCTTAAAGGAAACAATATCAATTTTGCAAAAAAAAACAGTGGCGTGCCATCTTTTTCGCTAAAAATAAAGACTTACTAGCACGCACGCCACTGATGCAAGTACTTTAGAAAATAAGATTTTGCACGTAAAGGTACCCTTTGATTACATACTGGCGTGTACCAAAATTCATGTCAATATCTTAACGCATTTTCGAGAAATTAAAAACAAACTTTTAAAAAGAAAATATTAAACACCCTGTATCTCGAAAAAGAAGCGTCTGAGGATCCATGTTTATATAACAGGGTTTCCACTTTTCTGGAAAGTCGGGGAATGTCAGGGGATTCAAAAGTGGTCAGGGAAAACTAGTTGAAAACCTGGCAAATTTGCCTTTTCCAGTTATAGATAAAAATAATTTCATTTCCCAAAAAAATTAAAAATAATCCGGGTGTGTCTTATCGATAAAAATAATTTCATTTCATAACAAAATTGAAAATAAGGCAATAAAAGTAGGTAATAAACCATCTATTAACTATAAAAAACAATTTTCTTGCGGTTAGCTTCTTTTTATTCTCGGAAATTGTGTTCAAGGAGACCTGGAAAGTCGGGAAATGTCAGGGAATTCGATTTAAAAATTTTGGTGGGAAGCCTGTAAAATTTTTGGATATCTTGTCAATTTGACCCCGTCAACTTACTTTTAAATTTCCGCCAAACCAATGATCACACGACGTGTGTTAAAATAGATTTTTTTGGTTGTCGGACATGCAGAAATGAATCCCCAGTACAGTTTTTTTTAAATATCAATAATAAAAATTTTCCCATATGTAGCCAACTTTATGGCGGACACTGTATGTATGTATATAGTAGGTACTGCTTTTAAAGTTTATAGCTTATCGACAGGACATAAAAATATGTTTATGAAAAGTTTATTTTAGTGTTTAATTTAAATTAACACAATTTTCTTCACAAAAGCTCATTGAAACAAGCGATGTCATAACTCTCCTAAACAAAATAAAAACACTGAGGTAAAGTAATATACCTACCTACCGGAGGTTTCTAATTTCTTTACAAATAGTTGTAGAGTAACTAGTTCTAATGCGTGAAAATAAAAGATAGTCAGTGGCGTACTGAGTATAAAAATTAAGATTTTTTTTAAAACATCTAACAATTTGTCCTCAAATTATAAATGTAAGATAATTAATTAATGCTAAGGAACTTAATAAAATTGTATAATACTTTGAACAACAGGGGTAGTTTGGCTCATAGTTTAGCCTCGATTCATTAACTTCTTATAATAAGTACATATGTTACGGGTAGAACCCTAAGTGCGGCTACACCTAAGTGTAGCCATTAGCAGTTGGCTAGTCCTAGGTGTAACGTATTACAAACCTCATTATAACCAGATACACCTAGGTCTGGCCAGTCACAGCCGGCTAGAACTAGGTGTACCAGCTAAGTGTCGGCTAATATTGAATGCGCGCGCTAGATGTAACCTATTTCTGGCTATACCTAGGTATCACCAGTCGCAGTAGTCTAGAACTATATTAGGTCTAACCTTATTCTAATCGGCTACACCTAGGTGTAGCCAGTCACGGTTAGTGAGAACCATAATACATTACATATGTCTATGATTGGTCAGAACTAGGTGTATATACACTTGGTGTCCGCTAATATTTAGGACAAAACTCCCGTGACGCTTATTTTTCTCATAATTGTCTTTGGGTTGTTTAGAAAAATTGGACTGGTGAATTGAACAATATATGAGGTAAGAACCAGAAACTAATGTACAGTTGACATAATATTGATATTGATATAAAAATTTTAAAAAGGCCTAAACTCCTTTATCAAATCAACAGACTTAGAAACATAGTTAAACATCCCATCTTGACTTGTGTAAACACCATTGTGAGTCATAACATAACATGAATTATTTATTATTATTATAGCATACATTTTTAAAGGGGGGTACCAACTAGTATCTTGAATATAACTGAAATTAGGCTCCAGGCTGCCACACAGATGCACTGAATGCAGGTCTTCCCAAAAACTAAATTTTCTTTGCAATTTTCTCACCTGTACGTGACATAATATTTGTTATTAAAAAAATATTTGAAGCAGGCCACACAGGTAAAAAAATGAGTGAAAATACAATCAGGTCTTTTCCAAAAACAGACAGCAGGGAACCTTTCGCCAAGACTAACGTTTTTTAAATTAAGTATGTAAAGCATTTTTTTCCCAATTTTTTCACCTATTTACCAATATCCAATAGAAAAGGGACCTTGTGTGTACTGTGAATGAATTTTTGGCTTTGGAAATGAATTAATTAGGTATACTAAATGTATTTTTTTCCTCTTCCTCTTTAAAAATATGCTTTTAATAATAAACGAATACCTATATCAAGTGCTGAAAAAAAATTCCTTCTTTCCTATGCATGTAACAAACCTGCACTTTGAAAAAGACCTGCTTTTAGTGCACTTGGTGGCTGCCTCGAGGCATACTTCACCTACATACATTAACTCTAGTACATCTTAGTGTTCAAGCAGCTTTGTTCGAGTAGCCTGAGGCTAAACTTTGCTATGCATGTCTTATTTGTGTGTACATATATGCAGTATTTTATAAATAAAGAAAATTTATTATTACTTTTTGTAAATATCTACTTTGTAAAACTAAGTAAAAATACTTGATTCATAAAATTATATAGATACTAGTTTGTTTTCCCCGCTCACCTTTTCATAACCAAATTTCATACTTACCTACTGATGCTTCAGTTCTTGTATTTCTTAGCTTCACAATAATTGTACTAAACAGAGATTATACTGGTAATTTCTGGGAGCAACCCTTTTTAATTTTGCATGCCTAGCATAATTACCTAAAATGAACAAAATTTATAAATATCACAAAACTATTTTCAAAGACATGTAAAGTAAGGAGACTTGAAAATCCAAAATACCCACTAGATGATTTTAAAGTAGTTCAATGTTAATTAGGCTTATAAACAAAATTGTATTTAATTTATTTAATAATAAATCAGAAGTGGGTACTTAAATTTTAGAATATTTATCAGCTACTGTTCCTTCATATTTACTATAACTCTTCGTATAACTCCAGTATCAATCCCCATGTAGGGACATTTTTACATTATTAAAGCAGTTTAAAAAAGAATCAACTATAGGTTAATTACCTATCTAATATAATAGTAATACTTTTATGGTCATCAAAACATTCAAAAATGAACACTGACAATATTATATTGTCTATCTATAATAGAAACCAAGTTATTATCTATATCTGCCAGTCATTAGGTTTGTTAAGGAGTACAAAAATGTAATTTGCTTTTAAAAATAGAATTTTATAGTGCATAGAATCATACTTTATATATTATGAGAATACGCAGAACATTGTAATACATTGCCCTCAACATTGCCTTTTAAAATGGTAAAAGTTACGTTTATTAACAAACACATTTTCACAATTCTTAACTAGTTAAAAATGATGAATTTACCTACCTCCATCAGAAGCAATGAATTAATCTCGTAGTGTAAAATGTAAGAAGTACACTGTCACTCATTTGTAGGAAAACCTTATTATATATTCCTCATATTTAGGTTTGTCTCCAGTATTGTCCATAGGTATTTTCTTCCATCATTAACAAGGTGACCAACTTTCTAAAGTATAAAATCGGGATATTTTAAGGAAAATTTTTAAATAAAGATGAATGTACTTTTAATTTGTCTTTTTAATACATACGACATATAAATCTATGTAGATATTCAGGTTAATCCTTAATTTTAATTATTAACATTAATTAAACTAAACTAAAATAAAATTAATCAAGTCTTACAATAAACATAATGTACCCTGCACTTCTTACTTAAATTTGTATTTTGATTGACTGCTAATGGATTTTAATGCCATTTCGTTCTCAAGTAAAGCCTTATAAAATTCTAAACACGTTAGTTTATTATTGACCCGAGTTGTGATCATCGATTTTAAAGTATCAACCTTCAATTGACTTTTTTCTGCTGTCCAAATATTATTAATTATAGAAAACACCCTCTCCAACTCAGCGTTAGTTCCAGGAAGACATAAAGCGAATTCAACCAACAATAAAGTATTGTAGTAATTTAATTTATTTTTCACGCAAAAATTAAAAATTTCAGTCCATCTGCAACTAACACTGATATTGCTGGCCTGCCATTCTTCAATTTTTTTTTCTGTGACATATTGTTTTATGCAGGTTGTTTCATCAAATAATCCATCCTCGTCTATTTTTATTTTGGAATTGTTTAATGAAACAACTTCTAGGCTTGGCTGAATGCTTGAAAATTGAGGAGTTTCTTGTAACAAAACCCACCTAAAAGTTTCCAAATTTTGACAGTCAGGATTTTCCCATTTTCTCAAGTATTCTTCGGCAGTTAAATAAAATTCAAAAATATGTTTTTCTATTGTGTGCTGTTTATCAAGAAAGTCCTCAGTTTTTAGCATATTTTTTAAAATAATTGGAATATAACTCTCCTCCTTCCGAGCTGCAATTTTTTGCTTTAAATCTTTAAATATATTTAGGCTTTCTAAAGCCGATATTTCACTGCTTTGAATGAGTAAAACAGTTTTGTGAAATAATGATGCAACATTGTGAACGAAAAGAAGCCAAAATTCCGTCTCCGGATTATTGAAAAAATTCTTAATTAGGGTGGGACATTTTTCTATTGACATGAAATATGATTTTAACGCTGGATAAAGTTTCAGTTGTTTTTCAATTGCCGGAAGAAGAGCAAGCCAACGTGTATTACTGTACCCCAATAAATTTGTATGTTCTATATCTACAAATTCGCAAAATTCTTTGAGTTTTTCCACTCTGACAGTGTATGTATTAAAAAAATAAAACACTTTTAGTATAAATGTCTCTATATCAACTGGAAGAATGTCGCAAGCGGTTTTGATACAATTATTTATAACATGTGCCATGCAACCAATTCCCACTAAGTTAGGCTTGTCGAGACCTTTTTTGATTTTGGTATAAACATTATTTGCGCCTTTCCTGGCTGCCCCGCCAAAATTTGAGTTAGTGTTATCCGCACATAGCCCAATCACCTTATCATTTATATTAAAATTTGTTATTACGTTAATAACATACTCGCTTACCAGGTCGGCGGTCTCGCCTGGAATATCTTTTAACTCTAAAATCTTAAGTTGAATACCAGTTGATGGAAGAAAAAATCTCACCAATATAGGCATTAGTTTTGTATTTTTGTGATTTGATGCATCCCAACATACAGTTATAAAATTTACTGAATTTAAATCAGCCTCGACGGTCTGCATGGTCATAGGTTCAAATACCCCACTAATTATTGCATTTGATTTAGTACGAGCCGACGAGTACTTGGGCTCGAACATTACGTTAATTAATTTGGACGTACAATCTGCCGATCTGAAGCTGTGGTTATGCTGAATTAAGTGGTAGGCCCATGTACCTTCGGCAGCAAGTACCTTTTTTGTTGTTTCGTTAAACGAGGTTGTGATACAAAAATTCTTAATACTACTGGTGCTAGCTACTGCCTTTGCACTATTTTTGTGTTTGGTTGAGTTTATATGGCATTGAATATCTGTATTACCTCCGTGAGCCACTGAAAATTTGGATGCACAGAAACTGCATTGTACTTCTGATTCATCTTGACTATAATTATGTATGAAAGGATATTTTGCCTGCAAGCTTGCATTAAATATGCACTTTCGTCTTTTGCCACCATTTTCAGACATAACGTAGCGTAGGATCTAAAAAAAATTAAAATTATACATACTTAATTTAGGTACATTGTTTAACAGTAAGTAACATTTCTTTAAGCAATTTTTGGACTTTACTATATTACTGGCTAAATATGAATATATCAAAACCTAAAAGAGTTACTTACTGGCCACTGGCCGATTCAAGAACAGGGCTTCCACAGTTCACAGCACTCATCCACTCACTAATCACAGCCACAGCAGTTGGCTCGATATTTTCGATAGATTTCGTAAAATAAATATTTTATGCAGTGTCCCCGGGGAAATCCCGAAATCTTTGAAACCTGTCGCGTTTTCGACCGAGGTAAATAAATATTGCTTTCCGATTTCGTCGTAAGATGTCGGCCAAGTGAGGTTTTTCAAAACCCAATCGCAAAATTCACAAATCTTAGTTACGGTTAATGCAGCGTTGTCATTGTTTTCGAAAATTCTTTGAATTCGGTACAACTGGTACAAGTACGAACACAAACGGGACATTTCGGGACGTATTTTTATTCCGGGATGACTTATCAAAAACCGGAACTTGTCCCGGCCAAATCGGGACGGTTGGTCACCTTGTCATTAAGGATATGGTCACTCCATTTTTAGGGCTTTTTTTGATAAAAAGGGATGTGAGCTTACACTTACTCAAATTTCATTTAAATTACACACCTTTGCACACTGTTTTGATTCGGTCGGTGGTTTGGTCTTTTGAGGTTAAAAATCTTGCATTTTAAAAATGTAATAAGCGAAACTTATACCGAACTATTACACAGAAATATTAAGAGAACTGAGGAAATAGTCAATGCACAGTCTTTTACACGAGTAAATCGGATATTTATGCACAGGCATTGAAAAACACTAACCAGTTCGTCGAATGGCGGGGCTACTAATCGACTTTCCCACTCGAGTTATACAAACATGATTTTTGGGTTTGATTGCTGTTTTTGTTACGTTTCTTCTTTATTTCTCAATATACTTTAGATTTCGTAACAAAAATTATAAAATAGGACTAATTCTGAGGTTTTAAAAATGGTATAAATAAACAAGAGGTAAACAAGCCCCGATATGCTAGCTACAAAAGTGGTCGCTAGAGGCGCGGGCGGCGACTTATCCGAGCCGACAAAATCCCAGACATACGTTCTTAACATATCCTATATAGATGACAAAGTAAGAAGTAATATACAATGTCTAAATTGTGTTCTCGGACCGTTCCAAGCGTCAAGTCGAACTCATCCGCCATCAGCTGATTCCCCGTTATAGTAGTTTAGCAAATCGGCTGATGAGGACGCCACGTTCTTCATTTGTGTCCCGACGCATTTCATTGGAAAAAATGAGAAAAAACATTATAATATCCAAGAATTACAATGAATTGGTACACAAAAATAATAATATAACCTAGAAAACTGTTATGGTACACTATTTCATAACCTTGGGCGGATATTATGCCTTAACATCAACGAAACACTGAGCATAATTTACCGAACGACGGGGGCAAAAAACTGCTGTGTACACAAGGTATTTCACAATGATTTTTGAGTTTTACTATTGTTTCTGTTGTACTTCGTAGTCATACTTATATATACTTGAGCACTCCGAAAAAAACTTTTTAAATAATACTAAATTCGACGTTTCAAAAATGCTACAAAAGTTATAAAAAACGTAAACATTCCCCGTTATACTAGTACCAAAACGGCCGCTAGTTGGCCAGAACGGTGTTGCCGTCTCCCTAATTGGAGTCGCCAATTGTCAGCGTTGTTAATTTTCTGTCAATTAAATTCATTCTAATAAAATGTTCTCTCAACCTGAAAAAGTGGCATCTTTCAATATTAATAGTTAATTTTTAATTACTCTAGTAGTTTTTTTTTTAAATTCCGATAACAGTTGTGAAAATAAAAATATTCCAAGTTTATTTTGTATGTATGTATTTTTTTATGTTATATTTTGTTTTATGTTATCGTTTTCAAAGAAGTATAATAAAAAATATCGTTCATTACACGTCCAGAAATGGATTTTCCGTGCTTGCTTGACTTCCCGTGTTCGGCTGCGCCTCACACGAGAATTTGTCAAGCGCGCACAGAAAAATCCTTTTTTCCGGACTGGTAATGAAATATACTATCTCTCTACTGCTGCTTTCGAGTGTGGTAAGCAAAAAATCTGAAAAACAAATCTAACGACCCGCAAATTTTAGAGAGTCATCCGAGATTTTTACTAATGAATTTTTTCCCAAAACAACAAGGTATCGTTATCAAAATTGTTTAGTGGGATCTTGACATTCGCCATTCGTTATTCAGATTTTGGATTTCATTTGGATTATATTGGAACTATTTGAACTACGTATATTGAGAAAGTGCAATGTGAAAATAGAAACAGAGTTTCAAACCTCAATTGCAATCAAATTGCAATTTGCAAAGATCAATGTCGTGAGATTCGCTGATTGATATTTCTATAAAGGTAAAAATCGTGAGATTTGGTACTTGATTCATGGGATCGGGAGAAATAACCGAAATCTGACAACACTGGCCCACGCAAGCAGCCCGTACGAAGCAGACCGAGGACGGACTTCGGCTGCTGCTCCGTTCCTGGATCTAGATTTGTTCGTTGCATAGATAAAGCTGTGTTTATTTGAATTTAGTGGCGGACGAACCCGTCTCGTGGTTAAGAATACTATCCCTTTTTAACTACGTTATCTAAACAAGGAGAGCGCGCTGACCCACTGGAATCGGCTTGTCGTTGATGAATTCGGGAACAAGGCTATTCGTATACTGCGCATGCGTTCCTGTGGCAGAGATTTCGCCCATAGTGGAGTTAAATAGTTCTGCGCAACCTATGTATTTTATGAAATATCAGCAGTCCAAGTATGTATGTCGCTGGTTTTCAAGCGCTAGATGCCGCACAAGAATCTCGCCACACCAAAAATTTGTAGCTGCGAGCCAGTCGAACGCTTCGCATGTGCCTCCAATAGATGTTGCCGATAAATGTCATATGACTTAGGCCGGATTCGCGCCTAAATCAACTGTAAATCCATAACCTATAATAATAACGGTTATTCTCTGTAGTTCTGTGTTTGAAGTTTGGATTCGTTTTCGTGGCTATTGCAATTTGCAAGGAACATTTTCGTTGTCTATGGATATGGAAGGTACACATCATCACACATATCGTGTAGAGGTGTAAGCCAATAGTTATTGTATTTTACCTTTATAATAAATTCTGAGTGATATTATGTAGGATAATAAGTTGGTTTTAAAAAAAATCACTCGTAAGTTTCTTGCAGTTTCTTCTTACGGGTTGTAATCGAAACTGTGGATTTCTTAAAACTAAGTTTAAATAGAGGACTTTAATATTATGTATGCTTTTTATTTAATATAAAGACAAAAGTTTTGTTTATTGGTTCATGACAAACTAAATTCTATATAGATACCTATGTAACACATTTAAATTAAGAACAACAAATGAAGATTTTAACGCAATTCAGTACAACTAAACGATTTTACTGTCCAGCTAAGTACTGTACTCAAAATGTAATAGAACCATATTATTAAAAACAATTCTTGTATCGGATATTATCCATGACACATTCACAAAAATAAATAGTCTTGCTTCAAAATAAGGGATAGGTGTTACGACAAAAAAAATTAGAGATACTTCTGCTCTGAAGCGACATAATATACTTTACAAGGAACATAAAAGGGTTTGATACTTTATCACGATAACAAATCATTTATTTTGAAGTCTACGACCAAAGAGAGACGATCGTCAAAACAATAACTAAGATTTTAGGTTAGGTTGTTTCGCATTTTTGACGCCAAACATGCGCCAAACTTAGGAAATCATGAAATCAATCAAAATTCCTGCCTCTCGCCGAAGCACTTCGGGAGGGGCCGAATGCTTCCGAGGTTTCTGTGATATTTTAGTGTCGCCTGATTGGCTCGCAGCTACAAATTTTTGGTGTGGCGAGATTCTTGTTAGATGCCGCGGAGCATTGCATTCGGAAGTTGACCGTTGAAGGAAACACGTCGTGAACGTAAATATATGTAGTTCTGAATGCAAAAGTGAAACTGTGTGCATTTCAGGATAGCAAAACATATTGATAAGTCTTGCTATGGACTCTTCTCACCAAGGTGTGTGGAATTCAACAAAACATTACAATTTGCTTAGTTGCTAACCATAAAATATTTATAAACAATTAAGTAAATCTATGTTTTTGTCATTTAAATGCGAGAATTTTTGTAAACATTGATAAAAAAGTTTACCACTCGACTTCACTCGATCGATGGCTATCACTGTAAATTGTTTAATAACCCCTGAACTTTGAATTCGTGAGGGAGTTAGCTGCTACAACCTGCTACCCCGTTGTTTACACTAATTTGTATATAAACATGCATATATAAACAAAATATAAAGAAAATGTACATGACTAAAAAATTGATTCCATCTTAATGAATGTTGCTGAAAATGGTTACATGGGGGTTTTTGAGGTCGCTGATTACGAATCTGATGATATTTTTTTAAAACAAAATGGCGGATTTAATATGGCGGGAAAAATTTTGAAATGTCAATAAATCTTTATGTATGTTGTTAATCAAGAAGATATATCTGATTTTTAGGTTTTCGGGGTCGCTGAATTCGCATCTGACAATATTTTTTTTAAAACAAAATGGCGGATATAATATGGCGGCCACAAATTTTCAAAAGTCGATAAACATTTACCACAACTGTTACTCGGGGGTTTTTGGGGTCGCTGAATTCGAATCTGACAATATTTTTTTGAAAAACAAAATGGCGGATCCACTGTAGTTGCCGAAATGTTTAAAAAGTCAATATATAAATATTTACCAAAATCGTCACTGGGGTGTTTTCGGGGTCGCTATTTACGAATCAGACTATCGAGTAAAAAAGTGAATTGAGTGTATAACCTAAATAAAAAATTTCAAGAATATTTAATTCATTTTTCCCCGATTTTCCTTGCAATTTTAATCTAGGGGTGGTTTCCACCACTCTATATGGGTATAGATTTTGAGCATCGAATCGGAACTAACGTAGTTACTCACTCTGCAAAAAAAACAGGGCATCGTAAGCTTTTTTTGCAATCGCTGCATTTTTTTTAGTTTCCTGTTGTATGAGGGGTAGTTTTCACCCACTCATGGGGGTTATTTTCAATGGAAAGTAGTGTTAACTCTGTATTTATGCGTTATATACTTGAATGTTTATATTTAATTCGATTTATTGAGATCTAAGACTATTCGTGTAGCGTTAAGTCATTTTTACCCTTCTGAGGAGGTGTTTTTTAGCGCTAGGAGTTGATTTTGGAGGTGTACGATATTTTCACCTCGGATTCGGATTCAGCGTCGAAAATTACATAGAGATATAGTTGTCTCGATAGCAGTTCCAAAAATTTTGTTTTTTTGGGGACTGTGTTATCTATCTTTTTTCTAAGAAATAGGGTATTTCCTTATATTCTATGATGTAGACTAACCTGCAATTATATAACGAAACAATTTTTTTGTTTCATAAAACAAATCTTAACAAAATTGTAATTTCAGACTCTCATCTGCCTAAGATTTAATTATTAAACTATTCTGTCTTCTTTTAAATCTTAAATATAAAATAACCCATCTAAATTTTAAATTATGGGAAAAGAAAAGTGCCCTTTTTAATTTATTATTTCCTGCTGAACTGACTTTGTCTTTTGTACCGTAAGCTTGGTACATTTTTTCCCATTTATGAGAAAATCTAAATTTCTATTTATATTCGTCTAAAACCAACATATCAAATAAGTTAAAAGGTAAAAAAGAGCGCAGGTAGGTGTATGGATAAAATATTTATAGCCGCCTTTACGTCCCCCGCGTTTAGCTTAAATCACAGCGGTTTGTTTTCATAAAATTCTCTTAAGTTTTGGAATCTTAGAGAAGTGAGGAATGCGCCTATGCTATTTATAAGTCGTCAAATATACAGACTCCAAAAAGTCTTAGGAGGAGCAAATATTTTTGCTATCTTTAGTTCTGTTATTATTCTCTCGTTCCTTACTCGGTCTCTTCTTGTACGAGTAATTCCTTTATTCTCCTCAATAATCTCATTTCAGTAGCTGTGTCTTTGCTTTTATGGTTTTTACTTAGGATCCAGGATTCGCTGCCATATATTATTGATGGTCTGACTTTCTGGAATACTTGTGTTTTTATTTCCTGTGGTACCTCTTTCTTTCTAAAGAATGTGGTTTTTCCAGTCTTCCAGCTTTTCCAATTCTCTGTTTTATTTCTATATACGATTGAGCCTAAGCAGTTAGCTTGTGACCTGTTCTAGCTCTTGTCGTTCTATTTTAATTCTATATCTTTTTCGCTTGATGACAATATCATGGTTTTACTTTTTTCGGAGTTTATTTACATATTTATTTTTCTCCCTTTTCTTGGTATATTTGTATGTTTTGTTCTAGTTTGTCCTCTGGTTCAGCTACAAATACCATGTCATCAGCAAACAAGAGTTATTGTAATGTCACATCTTTCAGTTTCCATTTGCCTATTGTCATGCTCTTGCATCTTTCTTTGCATTGTTTTATAGCGTCGTCTATGACTATGGAAAAAGTAAGGGGCTCAGCACGCATCTCTGTTTGAGTCCCATTTTCGTTTGAAATTCAGTGGATTCTTGGTTATGCATTCTCATCTTGTTTCTGTTATTTTCGTATAGGGCCTTCATAATTTCAATCATGTTCTTTTTGACTCCTCTTAGTCTCACACTGTTTCAAATAGCTTTTCTTCTTATTTTATCAAATGATTTCTTTAGGTTAATAAACCATATATGAACTTCCTTTCCCTTCCTCACTAGCTTTTTTCCCACTTGTCTCAGTATAAATAGGTGTACTCGTTCCCCTCTTGAATCCATGTTGCGATTCTTCCATTGTTATATGTAATTTCTGCCTTAGTCTTTTCTCTAATATTCCAATAAAAACTTTGCTAGATATATTTGTATGGTTTCTGGGTTGTCTCTTACTCTTGACGTTTCGCCAACACGAGTGGTGCGCATCTTCAGAAGGTGCCCTCAGTTTAACTGCTCGCGAACTACTGGAACTCTGGCGTGGTCTCAGGTCATATTTATGGGTCGCTAGAGTAGGTGGGGCCTCATGTGTGGCATCTAGTGATTGGTTGGTTGTGACGGCAGTTGGCTTTGTATTCCTTAATTCTGGTGTTTATTAACAGTTTTGTTGTTCTTAGGTATACGCTTCCACATGTGCAAGATATGCGGTATACTCCCGAAGCGCCCTAGAGCCTTGTACAAAAATGATTTCAATAGCGAATTTTGTAAAAATAAATATTGTAACATAAACATTAACCGTTTCTATATAATATTCTACAAAATATTATAAACAAAATCTTATCTCTCGACAGTAGTAAAACATTTTTCACCTCGGAGTGTAATATACTCAATTATATAATATAATTCCAGTTTACTTTCATCAAAACTACTGTACAAATAGCAATCTTTTATATACCTAGTATACATATAACCTTGTATTCGCTGCTACTGACTTTCCGATCAGATTGCAGATACGCAGAGATACTACAGTAACCTTTAATATATATGAACTAATATGTACGGAATATATGTTTATTTTATTCATATCACTACAGTACCAACAAATAAATAAAACGGTACGCTACCGGGTTTACTATAATTTTGCACAGCTTTATTAACTTATTTATTTATATAACTTTATATAATTTATTTATATAACTTTATTAGACTTATCAATGACCCAGCCCTCACGAGAAAACTCCCTTCTCTCGCTTATCCCTTTTCTACCGCTACTTCCACGGATTTTGCTCTGAAGAACTAGCCGGTATTATTCCTCCCTTGAATGTCCCTAACAGATCAACAAGAGGCGCGTTACGTATGCATCCCTTTACTGTCCAGCTACAAAAGCCTAGAACATACCACTTCTCTCGCTCATTCATACCGAGGATCTCCAGATTATGGAACAAATTGCCTGCAGATGTTTTCCCTTCCCGTCCCAACCTCCAATCCTTCAAATCCCGTGTCAATAGACTACATTTCCCTTCTCTCCAGACACCCACGGTACGTTAGTACTTAGGCTTGAAGTCTACGTGGGATGTCTTCGATTAAAAAAAACGACGGCTTGCCTAAAATAAAATCGTTTTTTTTTCAGACATAATCCCGCTCCTATGTTTTAAATAAATATTTTCGGTTGTAATTTATGCCCTAAAATGGTTCAATTCCAGAATAAAGGGTGATAAAGTTTCAGAATAATGTACTCTTTGACCAACCTAGATTATTTTTGAGACGCCATTGATTTACCCTGATAAATTAATTATTAATTATATTCCTCTCGCCTTCTGCAAACTTTTTTGTCTGTTGCATTTTTAATATTTTGTATCTACCGTTTATAAATTATTTAACAGAATGCTTGTTCATGCCTACGTGGGATTTGAGCCTTAGGGCGCTTATCAAATAGACGAGCAATATTTTAAACAAAAAAGTGGTTGATTATTTATAAAAAAAAGTCTACCGCTTTAGTTGGGGGCAGGTTTGCGAAAAAGGTTGATCGATAATTTAATTCCATAAAAGGTCAATATTTTTTAGTTGGGATTTTTGAAGCAGGAATTTATGTCTTTATATCTTCACATAGTTGAAAATTTTTACTTTTCCAAACAGTATTTTCGGTACTAGGACTTGAGGATGCGTTAAACTTTCGGGTTCCAGATGCTTGGAAACCTGGCTGGATATAATCCCGGTGGGAAATGGAGATGGATACTTTGGCACTTGGTATACCAAGTGCCAAAGTATCCATTTCCCATCCCCCCGTCAATATATTGACGAAAACAAACACACAAACAACAAAAATACAAATTATTCAAATTCAGTAAGAGCGTAGTAAAAGGAGATTTAGGAGGGTAAAATGAATCATGTCTTTCTCTACCTCCCCTCCCATACCATGTCCATTACTATTTTGCCGACATGTCATTATCTCTCATTACATGCTCATACCAGTGTAGTATTTTTTCCTGCATCTTTTTATATATTTCCACAAACACCATTCCACAACAAATTCTCCCTAATAACGTGGGTACGGCCGTAGTTAAAAGATATTGTATACGGCACTACGATCAGGTTTCCAACAACAGAAAGAGGCGGACAAAGACAGCGAGCAAGAGCGAGATAAAAAATAATATGTATTTCTTAGTTGTCCTGTCAAAAACATGTGGTGTGCCAAAGAAGTTATTTGAAGATAGAAATTTTTCACATTTTAGTGTCCTATGTTGTCTTATATTATAATATTGACGAAAACCGTTAGTTTATGTGAATAATAGTACCGGGGGCCGAACCCTACCAAAAAAGTAATAAATGGGTGATTTTTTGTGGTGCAGTGAAATTTTGAAGCCTCGCTGAAAAAGCTTTTACGAAGTATGATTTAAACTCGGTTATAAACAATTTATTGTTTGACTTTTAACATTTTTTGAAAAGCAAAAGGTTTAAGCTAGTAGTATGCTCATCCCATTAATAAATAACGTAATAGGTAAGTGACTATTCTTTGTGTTAATGGTACAACATAGCATATTTTGTTCTGGTTACAATTTCAACCGAATTAACGAGTGTTCCATATTTTCCCATATTAAGTAAAAAATGAACTATTAAATTAAAAGACACATTTTTAGTAAAATGCGTTTTTGGAATTAAAATTACTTTTGATTATTTTCGGTTTTCTGATAGAAACGACTGATAAAAAATGAGATGTCACAATATTATGTAAGTTTGGCAATGCCCCAACTGGATTATTTGTTTTTTCTTTATAATATTAGAGCCCGTCACGTCAGGCTCTTCAGATGCATCGGATAAGGGCCGGTATTTGGTGATTTTTTAAAATAAAAAAATGTGAGATTTGAGGGAAAAAAGTATTGGGTATGTCTGTAGACTACCCCAGGAGTCATACATTCAAATATATGCAGTGAATTATATAACACCCTGTATATGGTTTCTAACAAAATAATTAAAAATAATTATACCTTACTTATATAATAATATCTATAGTAATAGCTACACAAAACCAAGAAAACAACTTATGAAAATGTATAATTATATCGATATTTCACAAAAAATACCAACACATATATATTTTTTGAAACCCGTCTCATCTTTTTCTATCTAAGATGCTGAACACACAGATCCTTATTTGCACAAAAGGCCCTTTTCTGTCCCAATTAGTGAACAGAAAGTGAAATCTTATGTTTTTCTGAAAGACAAAAATAGAAATGTCAATCGAATCTTTTTTATAAAATGTTATATGGATCTTTAATATTGTATTATGACCTGAGATTGTAGCCAACGATATTGCTGCTCTCTTTGCTTTAAAACTAAGCAAAAAAGTCAATTCTTATATATATATATATATATATATATATATATATATATATATATATATATATATATATATATATATATATATATATATATATTACGGTTAATTTGGATACTTCGCTAGTTTACAAACTAACCAGCTAGTTTGCAAACTAACTAAAGACACTGTTATTTTGAAGAAATCAGCCATTTCCCACAAAATAGCAGATGGTTTATAAACTAGCTGGTTAGTATGCAAACTATCGATTTGCTTCAGTTAAGATGAGGATTTTATGGAGGTTACCTTAACCTAAAAATTATGTTTTGTTTGTTGTCCAGAAAATCTAGCGAACGGTGGATCGGAGGGCACCCTAAGGTCGGAACAGGGTTAGCACCTGGTTAGGGGCCCTAACCAGTCTCTTTCCTCGCAGGCGAAGAGGGATCGGTGCGATAAAATCCACTATTGTTCCTTCCTCTGCGCATGCAGTAATGACAAATCTGTACATAAGGAACAATAGTGGATTTTTTCGCACCGATCCCTGTTCGCCTGCGAGGAAAGAGACTGGTCAGGGCCCCTAACCAGGTGCTAACCCTGTTCCGACCGTAGGGTGCCCTCCGATCCACCATTGGCTAGATTTTCTGGACAACAAACAAAACATGATTTTTAGGTTAAGGTAACCTCAATAAAATCCTCATCTTAACTGAAGCAAATCGATAGTTTGCATACTAACCAGATAGTTTATAAACCATCTGCTATTTTGTGGGAAATGGCCGATTCCTTCAAAATAACAGTGTCTTTAGTTAGTTTGCAAACTAGCTGGATAGTTTGTAAACTAGCCAAGTATCCAAATTAACCGTAATATATATATATATATATATATATATATATATATATATATATATATATATATATATATATATATATATATATATATATATATATATATATATATATATCGGTAAATAATAATAATAATAATAATACTAATAATAATCGAGTTTATTAGATATACAATAGTAATTACAATACAGATGTTGGGTATAAAAAATTTAATTTAAGGGCGAGGTTTAGCTAAGACCAGAACGGAAAAAGCTATTCTTACCCTTCTTTAACTTAAAATAAATATACAATATTGCCAGATAATGCAAAAGCTTAAATTCTTTCGCTAGTGCAAAACACAAGACCGTAAAGATAAGAATTTCAGTCCGGGCGCATATACTAAATTAATTATATCTTTCGACTATTGTATTTTTCTAGTTGTTTTTGCAAGTTCCAAAGGTCTGAAAAATGGTGTAAGCTAATTTATATACACCGTTTGCAATAAATTTAAACAATAATTTTGTGCAAATACCGAATATATTTTATTATTTTTATTAACACCGTTCAGAAAACCTATTTGCCTGGACTAAATACTGTCGATATCTTGGACAGTTGGCATATCCAAAAAAAAAAAAAAAACAGTTTTATACGAATATGAATTATAGTTGACGGGAACTATACCTATATTAGGTCCAAAATATCTGATTGCCAGTGATTGCACGGAAAAGATGATAGAAAAAAAATATAATTTTTTTGTCAAAAAAGAATTTTATGGATAGACATCAAGTAAACTAAACATGGCAAGTTTTTTAAAACGAAACAAAAATTGGCTTAGCACGGTAATTTCCGAATCCGGTAATCGGGGCAATGCTATTACCACAGCAGAAAGATCTTGTGGCTGCCCAAAAATGATTTTAGTTCTTTAAACTTCAGATCAAAACAAAGACAATGTAAAAAATTCAGTACACGTCACCGTTTAGAACACAACACGCGAAAACTAAGTCGAAAAAGAATATGGAGGACCTATTTCATATTCCCTTAATATCGTCGAGGAATATGTCTCATTCAGATACCTACCTCAAAGAACCTTAAGTTATTAAAAGTTTGATTTAGATGAATAAACAGATAGGGGTGTGAACATAAATAATTTATCAAATTTATAATCGCGGTGTGCCTACATTTCTATAGCCCCTAGATCGTTTCTGGTTTGCAACTTTATTCTAAACCATACCATCAGTATTAATTTGACAAAATGTTTGAAATACATTACATACATATATAAAAATTGTCATCTGAATTGCCATTGGTGGCATATTAAAAGCATTAATTTACTCAGCCTATTGAAGGCAATGGGTATATATGCAAAATAAAGTAAAAAACTTTAATTATAATTTCACAAACCCTACATAGTATTTTTGTCGTCCCAAAAACACACCCTAGACCACATGCACCACTATAACCCATGAGACAATTTTCTCAAGAGTAATTTTGCATTTCCAGTACTTCTCCTATAGCAGAAACAGTAGCATCACATTAATCATGTATCAGCAGGAATTTGGATCTACAAAATATCGATACTTCGAAAATATTTTTTCGTAGGTAATGTACCTATGTTTTTTCGAAAATAAAATTTTTTGAAAATTAAATTCTGTCCGTAATAATAGTTTACAGATTGTTAACAAGAATAAAAGCAAAATCATTAATTTTTCTTAATAAAATTTAGTTTAAAAAAATCGATAAACAATATCCTTAGGACAAGTTCGTAATTCGAAAGAATATTTTCAGTAAAATATAAAAATCAAAAAACGTAAAAAAACTGCTCAAGGTCAGCGTCTTCTACAAGATATACCACAGACCCTATCAATTTTTTTGATTTTTTCTCTAAAATATTCTTTAAAATGCTTTTGAAATAGAAAACATCTTCTATGAAAGTTTATTGTAGAATACCCCTCATTTTTTGTTATATTTTTCTTATAAAACCTATTGAACCGAATAATATATTTTAATATATAAGTTGTAAAACAAGCTTACATCCACAAAATCGCAGTTTCAAAAAGCGTAAACCGGAGAAATCGTAAACGAACGACCGACAGGTAGTTATTTTTTATTCAGCCCCGGCATATGATACACCCGAGGGCAGACGAAATGGGCCATTTCGGCGACGTTTTCAGTAAATAGTAAGTAATATTAAAGCCATTTTTGAGCCGTTTCGAACGTATAAATGGACAAATGATGTAATTTAACATTAAAATAGATTTAAAACGTTATAAAAATAAATTTAATGCTTGAAAGGTTTTACAATCTAGAAAATTATTAAACTAAATAAGCCTGGAAGGTTATTGACGCCCTTAGATCATATATTTTTAACACAAATAAGGTATTGCCACAAGAATTTGACAGAAGTTCGCGGAAGAGGGGCATTGTAAAGGCGTCAAACACGCCGATAATATTAAATAATAATGCCAACTCAACAAAATACGCGACCAAAAGAACAAACTCGGTGGTAGACAAGCTTTTCCTCGACCGACAAGGTACCATGACACGCATCCACTGAAAGAGCTGGCGAAATCTTAGCGGATGTAGCCCTTGGTACGTGAGTCGGTCTTCCTTTCTTTTTCCTCTTCCCACTGTCATTCTTTCTCTTCTCTCTTTCTCTGCCACTGTTAATCCAATTATCTTTCTTCCTATCCACTTTTTACAAAGAACTGAAATTGATGATGGCGCTCCCAGGGGTGAAAAATTCCGGAGGTAAACTACCCCTTCATTCGGATCTTCGGGTGAGGGGTATCCAGGGGCGCCACCATCGAATAATTCCAAAAGTATAATAACCCTTCCCAACATCTGCGGTTGTACTTCCAATCTTTACTCTGTCCATTACTACCTGCAATCATGCAAACCACACATTCTTTTTCTGAACGAAATCCAAATCAGTCCCAAACCCTCAACTAACCATCTTCTGTTTCCAGGCTATGAACTTCTCGCATCTTTTCGTGTTTATGGTGGGGCATGCGTCTACATTTGCAGCAGTCTCTCTTGCACCAGACTCCCAAACCTGGAATCAGGCAAGTCCAATGTCCTCTAGCTAAAACTTACCCTTAAATCTTCCACTTAACACCACACAAAAATTAACCATCTTACCTCTAGATTTTTCTGTGCTGTAGATATCGTCCTAGCAAGGAATGGCTACGTTCCACAAAAACCGACCCAGAAGGCAGAGCGGCAGAAAACTTTGCAATGAGCAGCTCGCTAACCAATTTATCAGGGAGCCAACATACTTTTCCCGCGTTACTACCCCTAATACAAACTCACCAGATCTTTTCCTTACCACCTATCCTGAGCAATACTTAACATCAGTATGCGCTCCCCTTGGTCGATCAGACCACGGCCTTATTACCGTCTCTTGTACCGTACATCCCGAGTTCGTCGAAAACACGAACGCACGATCTGGCACTACAATTCTACCGACTGGGGCGGTCTAAATTTTCGTACAGACCAGACCACTGGCTATCGCACGTTCGTTGACCGTCGGTAATACGTGCATATTATTATGCATCGGTGGTGAACAATCACATTATTTAAAAACCGAAAATTATATAGTGGAAATAAAATGATGGCTGACTTACAAGTCAGCTCGCTCGTTCCTCGTTCGCTTAAATTGTTAGATTCTTTTGATATTATCGCCACGCTACGGATTGCGGGCAAACGTTAATGAAACTTCGTTGGCGTTCACTATACCGTACACATCGGACCAACAAGTGCCAATGAAACCCCTTCGTTGGCCTTCCGTGGCCCGGTCTGTACGCACCTTTAGAAACTTCTTCTTTGATTTCCCTTGGAAATCTGTCTGTTTTTTCACTTCCGATCCCTTCGAAATTTGCTTTCATATCACAGATATTAGTCAAGTAGGTATTGAAAGTTTCATTCCACATACCTGCAAGGAACCTAAACTACATTATCAAAAGCCCTGATTCTCCAGGGTCTGTGATACAGCCAAGTTAAAAAAGTCCAAGCTCACAAAATGTTTCTCCAAAATCTCACACCGGAAATCGTCAGATTTTCACCGAGGCAAGAAATCAAACTATTCTGGAGCCCAAAAATGCTTTTAGCACCCTCATAATCGATAAGGTGCTTTCCTGTTCCAACGACAGCAAATATTTCTGGTCATTTGCCAGAAACATTAGTTGAAATTTCCGTAAAAGTTATCCCCACCTCTCAAGGAAAAACTGAACTATTTGCCAAACAATTCGCTGCCAGTTTCACCTTTTATCCTCCTGCCAATCTCGCTTTTCCAACCGCTATGTCTGTACCATACAAAATGTCCGACAACATTCTTAAGATCAAACAAGTTAAAACCATTCTTCTATACCTTGATTCCACAAAGTCCTCCGGTCTGAATGGCATACCAGCACTTATTCAAAAAATATATGGGCTCTAGAACTTGCACCTATTTGAACTCGTCTTTTCCAGATCTTCTATGATGGGGGTATGTTCCCAGACAGCTGGAAGACTGCTCGTCTGCTCAGGTTGGGTTTGCGTCTGAGTCTGCCCCGAAGAAAGGTTCCGAGTCCCTTTCATCCAATTATAGACATATCTCTCTTTTCTCTGTTGTTTAGGAAACTTATGGAGAAAGTCATCAACTTGCAAATTATATAAAACAAACTCAAAACTCAACTCAAAATATATAAAAACACAATATCACAATTGACAGACATTACGAATTTCGTCACCAAAGCTCCACACCACATTTAATCTGATACCTATGTCACGCACAACTAGAACAAATCTCTCAAATTCCATGTCGAATCTCAGGTTGTCTGTGGTTGACATCTCCAAGCCATATGTCGCCGTCCTCAACGAAGTACCTTTTAATGGCCTTCCTCCCAAACTATGTACCTGGATCGGTAGCTTTTTCTAATCGGCGCATATCTGTCGTGGTGGCTGGCCACTCATCTAACTTCCATCCTATCAATGGTGGCGTACCTGAAGATTCAGTCACCAACCCTATTTCTCCTTCCCATTAATGACCTGCTCTCCTCAACTACCAGTCGTATCCATAGTTACGCTGACGATAGTACTCTTCACTCCAACATTCAGTTTTACAGACAAGTCTCTGTCTATCCATGCACCTATCCCTTTCCCAAGATCTTCAATTAATATTAGATCGCCAAACACCTTATTCAGGTCGATGCCTCCAAAACCAAGTCTGGCTTCCTGTAATGCAAAAAAATCCGCCAACATTTAGGTACCTGATCACAGGCAATATAACTATCTGATCCACATGAACGGGCAAGCTCTACAAAACAAAGAAACGTTCAATCTTGTTGGCTTCACTTTCGAACGTGCTCCCAGCTGGCACAAACACATTACTTCAATAGCCATATCACCAGCTAAAAAGCTTGGTTTTCTCTTTCGAGCCAGAAAATATTTCTCCGCTTTCAATTTACAAACTCTGTGTGTTTTCCAAACAAGACCTAACCTAAAATACGGTATTTCTAAGCGGCCACCTATCCTAGGGCTGCCAGACTCAACATCTTCAAAATCGGGTATCCGCGTTTAAAAGCTGTTTGGAAATCGGGACTTGGGGCAAAAAGTCGGGACGCTATTTTTTGCACTAGAATTTAATAAATGAACAGAAAAAGCATAAAATAATCAAAAATATAATTTTTTTTATGAAAGTTAAACATTAAAAATATGGTATATGCTCTAAAAACTATGTTTTATTAAAAATTTTAAAAATCGGAACAAATTGCGTCCTGATTTGAAGTGTATCGGGAAGCCGGACATACCTTTTAAAATCGGAACTGTCCTGATAAAATCGGGACGTCTGGCATCCCTAACCCATCCAAGTACTAACCGTGCCGAGCATTGTTCAACTTCAGTAATCGGGCGGAGAATGGTTCGACCAGCAAAGTTACGAGTAAATACAGATCGTCATTTCATGCAATGTTAAATGCTTTACAGAATTTGCTATACATAAGGGACATAACACATACATACGAAAGTTGCACGACTGATCCAAGATTTATTCAAGCTTCGCAAATATCGAAAATCTTTGTAAATCCAACACGCCTAAAAATTACACTTACAACTTAAATTTTATTTTTTATTATTAATGTTGAAAACCCATTTGTAACCAAATTGCTTTACAACATTTAATTTATTCGTTATATTCCAATAACGTATGCCCAACTTGCATTTAAATTAAATCTACATAATATTATTAACTAAAAAAGAAGGTTACGCCCGCGGCTATTAAAATATTAGCCACGAACGTCCGACCAGCTTAAAACAATTGACTGGTTTCCAGGGTGACCGCCAAAAAAAGAAGTTGCAAATCCTTGATATCGCGGACCGTCTTCGATTGTTAGCACGATACACATACAACGGCACAGTTTAAAAAACGGGCTTTTCAGCCCTAATCAGTTGGGTATCTTAGCAAGACCGTTGAGGCCAAGAATTTGGACCAATAGCAGCAGGCCTGCCTAGTTGACGCTTGCGCATTTTTCAATTGATTCCAGGCGGCAAACATTGTTGCCACGACGAAGGTTTAAGAAGTAGGTCTAGGAAAACATGTAAATGCTATATTGCTAAATCTAATTATGTAATTCTAATCAAAGGATTATAGTCAGATTTAATACAGAAGACATATCTGTTAACCCTGACTGAACCAACTGGTTCCGTTAATATATTGATGGGTTACGCTTCCGCTTAATTAATTTAGGGGGTAAAAAGGTAGTTTTATTGTAACAAGAATAGTAATATATTAGTTTATAGTCCTAACCTAAAAATATAATTTTTACTCTGATTGTGTTATTTCTCCAATATTACTAACAAAATTCTTCGGGTTTTGGGGTTATCGAGAATTGGCAGCGCTGCAAGAAATGCTTAGGACACGGATAAGACGTACGTGAAACATTTTTCTTGCTCTAACTGTAGTAATCCGGTTCTGCCTAATCGTAGCACATACGTCGTAAATTGAACCATTTGCCGATATTTCGGCTCTCATGTGGCTCTTACTGCGCACACTCTAGATACGCAGACAGCTATGAAAAACAATTTTGTGCTCCACGTTTATGAATGAAATTCGCAGGAGTTGGCAAACTGATTCGCGTTTTCTCAACTGTGACAACGGTATTCTACGCTGTGAATCAAAACACGTCGTGGCTGCGCAGATGACGTTTCTTCGAGGGAACATCAAAGTGACTAGGCCGCTTGATTAATGCAAAAGCCGTCAAAATGGGAGGAGCCTGGCCAGTCGATCGACGCATCGGCATATACCGTTTTGTTAGTGTATCGTGATTGTTAGTGAGTTGCAATAGAATTTATAGAGCGCGGCGGAGATTTTTAATCGTTGAAAATAATTTTGGTGCTTGAATTAAAATATAGTCTCGCTGTTTTTGTAATGTACAAAGGTATGTTTTTAGGAACTTGGTGCTCTAGTGTCGGTAAACGTTTTTATAGGACCTTATACCCGGAAAGAGTTTAGTAAGTACCTACAAAATATTAAAATAATAAGTTTTATTAGTTTAAAGATTTGTTCTCTTGTATTGAATGAATGTGCACAAACCTGTGTACTGATTTTCTTCCAATGGGTGACTTTTGCAAACAAAACAGTGTATTCTAGTGCATTTTAGTGAAACACAAACGAACAGATTTTAATTTATATATACGGAAAGGCTTTCTCAGGACAAAAATAACTATATTATGTAGAAAAGCATTTTATTAGATTAAACAGAATGATTTGTTCCAATTAAAATATTAATTGGAAACGAGTACCAAGATATTTTTTCACACAATTAAAATATATTATGGAGGTCAGTTTAGGTTTTAGTGGGAGACTAGACTAATCCCTTATGCATTTTACTTTTATTTAAATACCGGCATTAAAGTGCAATTTAATCGTTCATTTCAAAAACAACCTAAGGGGTCATCCATTAATCACGTCACATGCAAAGGGGGAGGCAGGGGGTCCACAAAGTGTGACGAAATGCGACAAGGGGATGGAGGAGTCATAAGCTCCATGACGTCACATCTAATCTAAAAACTAAATAGGGAATAGGGCCACGGGCGAAATGAACGTTCTATCAGTATTACTTTGAGGTTTAAAATTGTTTGCTTTTAATACACCGAAAAACCGATACCGCCTCTAAAAAAACCATGGATTTATTAGGACTGGATACGGGATGAGTTCACATTCTTTGAAGCCAAAACAAACCATTCTAAAGGACACTGTAAACACAATTTGTAAACATTGGCCACATCTTATTTTACCTTGTATTTTTGTACAAAAAATACGTTAGAAGCATCACAAGATTTAGATACTAAAAGTAATAAAAGCCCTAAAATATTTTATTTTTCTGCTAAATAATAATAAATTTAAGTTAAAAAGGTTTTATTATTTATTTAGGTTTTAGGTTATGTTATTTCTAAAGGTGTTTATTTAAAGTCGCTCCGAGTCATTTATAAATCTATATAAATCTATACGTCGCACTTTTTCTTTTCTAGTTCATTAGACAAAGGCGTACGTGTAACCGAGTGTTCAGACCAAGGTTCAGCCGTGTTCCTAAACAACCATAACAGACAGCAACACTTCTGAGCTCCAACACTCCAATGCTATTTTATCTCTTTCTACTACCATTCTTGATTCAATTATGTAGTAATTCGTAGTCTTGTCTATGTTCGTAGTTCGTAAACTGCTCCCCCAAGAGAACAACAAACAACAAAATATAAGGCTTCACGTTCGATACGCTCACAGTATACGGATATCGAATCCTTATTATAATAAATCCATGAAAAAAACCGACGTAACGGGATTTATTATTTGATTGCAGTTTTACCAGGCATGGGCGTACCCAGGGTCTGAACTAGAGGGGGGCAACTCATATTATTTTCAAGGGAGGGGCGGGATGCGAATTCAGTGTGCGAAGATCATAGACTATATTCTCGTCTAGGAGGGGGGGGGGGGGAGCTGCCCCGGAAGAGGGCGGGATGCGAACTCGCTTTACGAAGATCATAGACTATTTTTTCTTTTAGGGGGCAGCCGACCCATAGGGGGGGTCACACGAATGTGATTACTTATACAAGGGCGAGGAGGAGGGGTCAGAAAACAATGAAATTTATGGGACGTAATTTATGGATGTCTTCTAAGCCAAACATTTTGCGAAATTGAGTTTTGGGCATAAAAAGTCGATTCAGGGTAATTTATATTTACTGTGTAAAACCCACACAAGTCTCATAGCACGTTAGCTATTTACTTCGGTGTTAATTTCTGTGTTCACTTCAAAAAACACATTTGTCAGCGACTTCAGCGACTTGCGTTGTTTTTGCGCGGACTACTAAGACAGAGGGAAGAAGAAAAAACACAAGAATCATTTTCTTACGTGCTGAAAATGACCCCATCAATTTTCAGGTAGGTCTAAGTTGAATAATTTTGCAGAAAAAACGGTGTTGCTAGTTAAGGTACCTACCTCAACAGTCCTTAAGCTTTTTTGATCATTTTTAGAGTACAACCAAAAATTGTTATGGTTATCCGGTCGCAATTAAAATTTGACATCGAAATGCGTTCCCCTAGAAACAAAGTGAAGTATTTCAGGATTTTTTAAATAACGTAACAATAACGGAATTATATAGGGTGGCTCGTTTTAATTGATATGCTTTGTATATACAATTTATCGGGAAGCCGTTAAATGGAAGCAGAGAGTCATATTTACTTGACGTAATGTAATAATTACTGAAATTAAAGTAAATTCACTTTGTGTTAGCATGCGGGGCAAAGTAAACCACCTCAAAGTATATTACCAAATATTGCGGTATTTGCATTTGGTGCATAAACAAAACTGTGAGAAATTAAATTGCAACTGGGCCCTTAGAGAGCAACTTGTTTCTGACAATAAGGAATACGCAGATATTTTTTGTATTGCATAAAACGTTTAAGGAAGTCATTAGAAAGAAAAAAAATATTTTGAAGAAAATTACTAGGATAATTTAGCTACAAAAAATGTTTACTTTTCGGTATAATTTATTACAATTTAAAGAGCAGCAATTTGTCCTTAGTGAGAAGTGACGTCAGATCAGCAAAAAATCTACATTTTAACGTAAAGCTGAACCTAAAGTCGAACAGGTTTGATTTTCTCGGAAACAGTCAGAGGGAGAGAAATCGAATTTTTTAGGGTTGACAGAGGAATAGTTCAACTAGCTTCGGTAAAAAATTCAGTTATACAGGATGTTTCGGAGCTATCAAAGTCGAAATTTCCGCGATTTCCGTTGAAATCGAGTACGGGTCGCAAATGTGAATTAAATCGATGTAAATTTTCGGAGGTTGTAGGGGACCCGGAGCTTCAGAACTCCACTGAAACTGGTGATGATCAGAAAATGGCAAGTAATTCTTTTGAATTTTTTAAGTCGAAGAACGCCATTTCCAGACCACTCTTTGGTACCTAATAACTCGAAAACAAAACGTCAGATCGAAAACCGGATTCATGTGAAACTTTAAAATCTCAAATACTTTTTTTTGCAATACACTTACCTAAACCTGAAATCACTGGAAAATGGAAATATTTGGAAAAAACTGGAAATAAACGTTCAGATTCAAGAAAGTTTAAGATTTAGTACTGGTTTAAATTAAGATCTTATAGTTGACCAGTTATGTTTTGATAGGTTTTTGTCGTGTCATTGTTAGTAAGTCGTCATTAAAAACTTATGAAGTATTCTGATATTTCAACGATTTGCTGGGTTTCCAAATGATTTTCATCTTGGAACGAGTTGCTGTAATCAAATTAGTTCTATTATTGTCGAAAGTACGTACTTAAATTGCCCTTTTCTTTATAAATTTTGCAAAAAAGCTCAGAAATAAATTCATAGTATCAAACTTAAATGTCTTTTCTTACACTTGTCAGTCTAAAACTTTTGGTTGTCAAATTAGACCGGACTAGCGTTGGAGAATCTGGCTGTTGGATTTTTGACCCAAATATTTCACGGTTTTTAATTTTTTGTGGGGTCAAAATGGTGCAAATTAAAATCCCATATATGTCATCGGAAACAGCTCATCAAAGTATGTGTTTTCCATATTTTTTAGTTTCTTCATTCTGTATAGGAAGGGAGCAATCGCCGATTAAATCTAGATTTTTTGTATTTATGTGTATTTTTTCCTATCTATTTTTTCCCCAATCTTTCAACACTATCTTATAAAGGGACAATCACACTGTAAAATGAATACCGAATGGGATATCCAGGAGCGTATTTAAGGGGTAAAAATCGGATTTTCTTGATTTTTTCCGACAAATCCTATTTTTAACCGACATTATTCCACACTATTTATCCTATTTAGTGATTCTTTTTGGGTTTATTGTATTCGTTAATTATCTAAGAATACCTCCCACTAATTTAAATCGCTTATTTTTTCGATAAAGTTATAAATAAATAGGCTTATTTGCATCGGGGACATCTACAATTTGAACATTTTTGAATTTTCGAAGATTGCCATGAAAATAAAGGATTGCAGTTTATTTACTCCAAATTATTAAGATGGTATGTCAAAATTTCGCAGAAAGCCAATTTTTTTTTGCAAAATTGAAAGGTTCCTGGACCGATTTCGACTTGAAGTATACATAAATAAGATTTTAGGAACCTTCTACTTTAGGTGCAGGAATATTTCATTGGATGAGTTACGCATTAAATACCATTTTTATTGAGTTTGTGATGACTCTACAAAACTGGAATTCGCAATGTACTCATGATGAGTCTTAAGTTCAGTTTTGACGACACAGCCACTGGGATCTCGTTTTACAAGTTTCGAAATTCGCGCGAGAAGTTGCAGTCTCAAATCCTTTTGTTAATAAAGACCAAAATAAATGGATAATAGCAACCGCCATGAACATTTAATTTATGTAGAGAATATAAAAAAAATATTTCATATTTATTTGGCATATGCATATTCATATTCCCTATTAACAGAAAAATACCTTCAACTAAAATTATGCTACGTTACAACTTTGTCAGATTTTGTGTAGGTTCGAGTACCCCAATATCTTGGAAGTCTCGAGTTTTTATTTCTAGGGCTAGCTGTTACTAAGACCTTTATGTACCTATTAGGAATTAGGAGTCTCGCTAATAGGCAATATGTATGTATTTTTTTATTGCATAAATTGGTTAAGCAAGTCATTACAAACCTAAAAATATTATTTTGAAGAAAATTACTAGAATAATTTAACTGGGAAAGCTTTTGTTTTACTTTTCGTTATAAGTTATTTCAATTTGAAAAGTCGCATTTTTCGCGCGCCGTTAGTTAATGTGGACTTTTTGCAAGCAGAAATTCCAGACACTCTAACCCCTAAACGCTAAATGAAACCTGCGATTTATAAAATCCGAAATAAACTGAAGAAATGTTAAAACCCTTCCCCATTTGTGGTCGGTTTAGAAAGTCAATTAGTAAGTGTGGCAAAAACTCTGGTTAAAACACAACTCTAAAGTTTAGCGTTTAGGGGTTAGCGTGTCTGGGATTTCTTCTTGCAAAATTCACTAATACCTATCTAAACTACGCGTCGCTGTTTTGTTCTTAAATTCAATCTTTTTGATCTTTTTGCTAGGAATTTTGGTTGTCAATTTAGACCAGTCTATCGTGGGAGAATTTTGGCGTTAACTATGTTAATAATAAATAGAATATTCATTATTACTTAAAATTTGCTGACGTTGTCGTGGCATTGAGGCAATCAAATTTTAAATAACAGTTTCAGGAAGATTTATCCAAACCTCATTGATTGTGTCCATCAACGATTGTTTATTTGAAAACAATTGTATGCGAATACGACGTTCTACTTCTTCCCACAGATTTTGTATGGGGTTTACATAGGTCTGGGGCCACTGCAAATCTGAAACATTATTCTCCTGAAACCATTTTTAAACAAGTTGTCAAGAGTGCTGTAAAGATGTAATTTTTCTGATAACAGAATATTAAAATTTGTCTTTTCTTTTTCTGATTTCATATTAGTATAGTAATTGTTTGCGTACCCGCCAAAAAATATTATCTCTCTCTCGTTCCTGTGACAGATATATTTGCGATACTGTTACTATGTATGTGTAGATTTCTGTATAAATTAAAGATAATTTTATTTACCATCAGTTTAATGAGGCTGTCTAGACTCATTTGTTCAAATTAAGGACCCTTTAAACACAAGGCTTCACGTTAAGTAGGAGGACTAAGGACGGAGGACAAACACATTATTTTATTTATTTTATGCACTGAAAAGAGAAATACTTTTAACGCTTAGCAGTTTGAGCGAATCTAAGGTTTGTTCACACTTAAGTAAATATTCATTTAAATATGATATATCATATCCTTACAAGTTCTTATTTAAATTGAGTAAATATATTATTATGTATCTGCACGCCTGATAATACATGCTTAAGGAATTGTAGGAATTTATTTTAAAGTTACATAATGTAAGATCAAAAAAAAAGTCCTCAAAGTATGCCGTGGAATCAGTCACGCATGTCTTTAATAATTACTCTTGAAAGGTACACATAGGAAAAATGGTATAAGTGAATGAAAAATAGAAATGTCAAGTTCTGAAGTTTTTCATCAAACCCTATAGGTGCAAAATTTCAAAGCTCTAGCTGAATTAGAACTAAACGAAATTTTCATTGCAATATTTGACCCAAAGATACTGACATACATACATACATACAAGCAAATTAACAGGTGAAGATAAATAAAAGCTTGTAATAATATAGTTAAGATAAACGTATAAAAAAGTATCGAGTTTTCCATCGAATATACAGGGTGGTGCCACCAAGACGGGGTGGACGATTGTGCGTAAACGGTGAGGAATTTCGAAAAATTTTTTATTGGATATTATCGATAGTCAAACACGCTATGTTTTAAAATTATAGCCATAATACAGGGTGGTCCGAAAAACTCGTGGCGAACCAAACTTGTATTCTTTTAATGTTGTTCGTTACGATCATTTTGATATAGGGTTTATTGGGTCTAAAATTTATAGTAAGGGAATGGCACGCGGTTAAAGTTGAAAAAATAGTCACAGTTCGGCCATGTTTTAAAACAATTTGAAACAGGTATGGAAAAACCAAATATTCCATAAAACGCTACATATGCTTGAATACATTAATCGCTTGCAATTTGTTTAAAATTATTCACTTTTATACAGGGTGGTCAAGTTTTGCAAGTACGCCCTGGACTCATTTTTTTAAAATGGAACACCCTATATATTTTATTTTCATGTTAAAGATAACATTACTAGCTTTCAAAAAATAACATACATGATGCCTTTCTGACCAACAGTTTTTTAGTAAACTAGCCGTGAAAGCAAAGTTTCATTATTCTAATACGATTATACTGAATTTACGTTGTTTATTATTAAATATCTAATATTAGGAGGCCATGACACTATCAGAAATGAAACAAAAGATTGACGAACTTGTCAAAGCTACTGCCACATAATCCATTATTTGCAAGTTAAGCGAAGGTGAGGTAAGAAAACTGAGACCCGAAACCTTTACATGTTTATTAGAGATATTTCAAAAAACAGAAAATATTGTTTTTAGGAAATGTAAAGTAATTAATAAACCAGTTATAAACAACTTTTTGAGAAACGAGTTGCCAATATTGCTTGAAGATTTACCTTTAATGGTAAGGGGATCCTTATGGTTTCAACATGATGGAGCGCCCCCGCGCCCCCGTAAGATATTTTGTCGATAATCGGAAGACAGATCCTTGGATTGGGCGAGGTTGACCAGTTAAGTGGCCAGCCAGATCACCCGACTTAACATCACTAGATTTTTTCTATGGGGGCATGTTAAAGAAGAAGTCGATAAAGAGGTTCCAACCACAGTGAAAGTTATGAAGACGAGAATAAGAAACAGTTTTCGCAACATTTCAGAACAGACTTTGGGAAAAGTGAAACTTTCATTTATGGATAGACTCGAAATGTGCCTTCAGCAAAATGGTGGTTTAGTTGAACACCTTATATGAGCTTTTTTAATTGTTTATATTAAATTAGGTTGACAAGTAAGTACATAACACATAACTAAATAATTTTAAAAGATGTTGTGTTTGTGCTTAATTAATTTTCTTACACTATTAATAATACTGATAACTGATTATCTTTGTTTATAACTGGTTTATTAATTACCTTACATTTCCTAAAAACAATATTTTCTGTTTTTTGTAATATCTCTAATAAACATGTAAAGGTTTCGGATCTCAGTTTTCTTACCTCACCTTCGCTTAACTTGTAAATAATGGATTATGCGGCAGTAGCTTTGACAAGTTCGTCAATCTTTTGTTTCATTTATAACAGTGTCATGGCCTCCTAATATTAGATATTTAATAATAAACAACGTAAATTCAGTATGATCGTATTAGAATGAAGAAACTTTGCTTTCACGGCCAGTTTACTAAAAAACTGTTGGTCAGAAAGGCATCATGTATAGTATTTTTTGAAAGCTAGTAATGTTATCTTTAACATTAAAATAAAATATATAGGGTGTTCCATTTAAAAAAAATGAGTCCAGGGCGTATTTGCAAAACTTGACCACCCTGTATAACAGTGAATAATTTTAAACAAATTGCAAGCGATTAATGTATTCAAGGATATGTAACGTTTTATGGAATATTTGGTTTTTCCATACCTGTTTCAATTTTTTTTTAAAAATGGCCGAACTGTGACCATTTTTTTAATTTTAACCACGTCCCATTCCCTTACTATAAATTTTAGATCCAATAAACCCTATATCAAAATGATCGTAACGAACAGGAGAATCAATTGGAACAATTATATACAGGGTGTCCCATTTAAAAAAATACAAGTTTGGTTCGCCGCGAGTTTTTATTACCACCCTGTATTATGGCTATAATTTTAAATCATAGCGTGTTTGACTATCGATAATATCCAAAAAAAAAATTTTCGATATTCCCCCCCGTTTACCCACAATCGTCCACCCCATCTTGGTTGCACCACCCTGTATGGTCCATTTTTTAAAGCCAGCCATAGGGTAAATGTTAAATTTATTAATATACAGTAATACAGTTTTAAATCTTTAAAAATGTGTGTCACCTTTACTTGCCTATACAAAAAGGTATAAAACAGTACTATACAAGGGGTTGGAAAAATTAGTTTTTCGAAAAACAAATGCATTTTTTGGCATAATTGGCAAATACTCTGAAATTTACCTACATATGTCACGTTATATCTCCATACTTCTAATAGAACATGTCTTAAGATAGACTTAAGATTTAACATCTAAAACCGTACGGTCCTCTTTAAAAAAAACATTCCATACAGAACAGTGTAATTGTTTATTTTTTATTTATTTATTTATCCATTTAACACATTCCATACAGAACAGTGTACTATAGTAGCTAGTCAGTTATAATTTAAATTAAGAAAAGTATTTGTAAAAAGACAAATCTGCCGTACGAAAGCAGAACCTAGTAACTCGAGTTACTAGGTTTTAAAAAAGTAGTGTGTTTTGAAGTCAGCTCGTCAACCTACATCTGCACATATTTTTTTTCTATTTTTCTAGATTACGGTTGCTCCAATAGAGCTCTTTCGTTTTCTAGTAACTTCAAAATTCCTGTATATCTGCTTCGGCAAAAGACAGTAACTACAGTTACGACCCGTAGTAGTAGTAGGATCTTATACATATATGCGTTTAGGAGAACATAGTAACTCCAGTTACTATGTTTTGCACACGTAAATGTACCTACAGTACAAGTAGGAACTAAAGTTACTGCAAGTAGTATTATGATTCTGCACACTCGTATTAACATAGTACCATTAGGAACTGAACATTTGAGAATTGTGGAACCACACCGGAAGAGTACTACAATGTTTATATGAGTTATGAACACACGAAACGTTACTATAAGTTTACTAATCTTTATTATGCTGTAGAATTCCTATAACTAATGAGGCTATGTTTTCTTACCGTCCAGACATTACTTACTAGCAGTATATTCCTTGGGCAAAACCCAGTAACACATTTTTCACGGCAAATTACTTAGAATTCGTGAGTTTTATATAGGGCATGTAAATCCTCGTCAAAAACTATGCCGCTAGACCCCAAGAACTATAGTTATTTCTTTATCTCTTCAAACGGCTAGAGAACTTTAGAAAAACCGCTCTCCTGAAAAGTGGCCAATTCAGAGTTACTAGGTTCTGCTTTCGTACGGCAGAAATATATACACAACATCGCAAACAATATAAATATAGTTTTCAAACTCAGCTTGTTACAAGTATATCGCCTGAGTCCAAGGGAACAATGGGTTGCATACTTTTTTTATTGGTTTATTAGAATTCATGGTCAAAATGAAGTGCAAAAATATTTTTGTTTGAATTTTTTTGGGAAGCGGGAAATGCCCTAAAAATCAAATTAAACTTTGGCGAGTTTTGTGGTATAGGCGAGTGGTGTCATCATTTCCCTGCATTTTGATTTGTGTTACACTTTTGCAATATTGCCAAATCGTTCGGCGCTCGGGCTGGCATTCTAAAAGTCTGCCTCAACATAAATTTGCTTATTACGAAAAATATTCCTAAGGAATATAGATAATTATAGAGAATAATGTGAGAAGCATAGCTTCTTTGTATTTATCGTTTTAACTTCACCTTCGTATTTCAGTGCTAAAATATTCTGCATTTGAAAGAAAATATTCATATATTGTTATGTCCATATTAACTTTGGGCAAATTTCCCGAATGAGCCTTTTCAAAGACTTGATGCATTTTCCACTGAATAAACTATCACTAATAATAACACAAAGTTCAAAATCCTCAAAGGGTTTATTAGGTTATAGTGTTTCACAACTGTCACCTTACCTGACGGAAATGGTTTGTTTGACGATTACATTCATTGAATTGAATTGCACTCTACCCACTATTGTTTTAATTATAAGTAATATTTAAATTCGATTAAGTAGGACAGACTCGAAAAAATACATTCCCCATCGAAATCTTCGAGTATTTTCCGAAAATTTAGTTATGTTGGAGATATCAGGCATCAACAAGAACAAGTTCTGTATATTTGTAGACACACGCCCACGCAATGATTTGTTAGATTGAAATTAATCACTCAATATCGTGCGAAACTATGTATAGGCTAATGAGCTGATGTCATGTATTAATTAAATACGAGCAAATTTGCATTACTTCAACCACACAATGTTGTCTAACAAATATCCTCAAAACATGTTAGCTATACATAGCTTAGAGCTCTACCTGTATTTTGTATCACACGGGAAAGTTAAGGAAATCTTATTAGAGTTGGGAGCTGAAGTAGGAAAATCGAAGGTAGATACCGGGCAAACTTGTAGCAGCAGACTTAGTTCCTTTAATTAATGTTATCTGACTAAACAAATCTTAGAAGTTCGAAGTAGTTAAATTGGCATCCAATGAAATTAAACTACTTAAAAGTGAAATAAGTTTATTATTACAGCAGGGTTGGTTGTTTATAGACAAGCTTCAGTTCTTCCTCTTTAAATTTTAAAGTCTAATTTTCGTGTGTTCTTTAAAGATCGTTGACAAATCATATGTTATTAATGTTATACTTGGAATTTCAAAAAAAATTCATTCTCAAAATCCAGTTCCATTTTTATCATCGGCTTTAATTGTAATGTTCCTTACTGTTATATTTTCAAGTCCTTTAGTTGTTAAAATTTTGCGTATTTTCAGGCATAAGCAAATGAGACGCGTGTTTGTGAACGAGTGCATTAACGTAGTCCACAGCCTACAAATGTGCTGATAAGACCGTCCCATCTAGAAGGATGTCTGTCATTTTTGAGCTGTCATTTCCTATTGAACATCTGAGTAACTGGGGTATTGGAGAAATCCTAAAAATCCTGTTTCATTCCTTCTTTTTTTACAGATGAATCTAACAAAACTGCACCTTTGTTGGGATTCTAAAAGGGCGAGTATGCTGATTTTGCTCATGTTTATTGCATATTTTATATAGACGAAAATTAAAACGCATGATCTGACATGTCGGCATGTATTTTGGTTATTGTTTTTTTTTCAGTTTTCGCAGTTTTCAGTTTTTTTTTGTATTATACTCGTAATTCTTTGAGAACATATTAAGATCCTGGTGTAATTACGATTCATCTTAAAAATCAGTCTTAAGATGTTTTTTTGGTTTTAGACGGTTTGGCTAAATATGTGACTTGTGTCCCTGCTTAAGCTGCCATTGAGGGGTTGGCTTTACTGGTCGAGTGTTCCCACGACGAAAATTTTTTTAACCTTGGAATCAACACTTGGTAAGTATTCCAAAGTTCGCATTTTCATTAGCATCAAGATAAATCCCTACTTTTTTTTTATCTTCTGACACCCCACGAAGACCGAAGTCTAAGTACTATGTACCGTGGGTGTACTGGGGAATCGACTCACACATCCAGAGCTGGAAACATCCGAACTTAATTTTGGGATTGAAGTAGAAAGCCCAGTGTTTTGAGTAAGGATTTTATAAATAAAATATACCACTGTAAAGGTGTTGCAACTTCCTGGAGCTAGTTATAGTATATTAAGTATTAAGGTCAGTAAGTGTTCTGGCAAAGGATGTGTTTGGAGATCAAAACGAAGTCTATAGCTCCAAAACATCCGAAACCTTACCAAATGACTGCAGTGCTTAAGACGTTGTTTATGCGCTTAAATGTTGAGTAAATTAATTAAAAATGTTTTAAAATGTATATAATTATATACTTAGTTGCTTAAGTAGCATATGAAATAGTTGCTGGATTAAGTATGGCAAAGGGTTTATTGTTGAATGAAAACTGCCGTCATTAGAAGTTTGTCACAGATTTTTAGTTTAATGTTAAAAATTTTTGTAAGATGTGAATCAAGAAACTGACGATTCTGATTTGAAAAATGCTTGAAATGTAGAATGTTCCGCGATTATTCCCGAGAAGTCCAGAGGCAGATACAAAAAAACCTTCCAGCAATTCACAGCGTGGTGCAACAAGGACAATTTTGAAAACATCACAGAAAAGGTAATGCTTGCCTATTTTGTTAGAAGTAATGAATCCCCACGAAGTTTATGGGCTAAATATTCTATGCTCAAAACCACAATATTTTTAAAAAAGCTTCACAGAGAGAAAAAAAAGCTGGTGGGTATTAAATCACATTCTATAATTTTTTAAATAAAAAAATAATTCCCTGGATAAAACCATATTTCAAATAAAAAAGCGATACTTGCAACAAAATTTCTTTTATATTTTGCATAATTACTGTAATTAAAATATTTAGTTGAGAAATATATTCTTAAAAAAATTAAATTATTTTTCCGCCAACAAAAGCTTTAATAATTAATAGAAAAATTCGCATAATTAAACATTGTATTAAACGTTTCATTGTACAAATTAAATTGTATTGTCGCAATAACGAAGAAAATCTACTGACAATTATAATTTAATTTTCCTAATAAGGGAAAAACAGAACTAAATATGTAATTCCAAAAATTAAAGTTTATTCCTGACAACTAAATCGCGGCTTATGAGAATAAAATTATTCTTTACGCTAGCCCTAACCGCCATGCCATCCCGTCGACATCCCGGCGTGCATCGCATTTACCCATCGTCCCTTGATGAGACGGCAGTGGGCTACTCCAGTAGTAACAGTGAAGGTGACGGCCATTTGGTCTATTTTTGTTAGTGTATATATTTATGGATAATATAATAGCCTTTTGTTGTTTTATTTTGTAGGGATATACCTATAAATGTACCAAGATATGCATGTATTCAGTGATAAGTAAAATTTAAAGTTTCTTTGTATTTGGTGAATATTTGTTGGCGTTATAGTATAGATCTTTTATAGAACAAAAAATAAAAATATACTTTTCTGTATGGCGACTTTATTGCAGGGTTTTATTGTGTCATTTTAAAAATGATTGTATCACATTAAATGCTATAAATATGTGAAACGAAAGTAGACATTTTCATCTTTTGTTTTATAAAAGTTCTATATTTTAACCTCAAGAAATAATTTCTTACTGCTTAAGGTTCTCTTTGCTCCGCTATGTTTGGTATTGTCAACCTATAATTCAGTTTTTTTACGTTTATCTGCTTTACTTTAGCATTTGAAAAAAGTTATGTATAATATGATATTCGTTAAGCAAATCATTACTAGGCTAGTATGAACGCATATTTCAATCTATTTCTTAACTGTTTGGCCCGCAAAAAATTTCCGATCATGGTGTCAGAAAAAATGTCACTAAATTTTTTGAGGGCCAAACATTGAAAAAATAGCGTTCATACTAAACTAGTATATAATGATTTGCTTAACGAATAGCATATTATACATAACTTTTTCAAATGCTAAAGTAAAGCAAATAAACCTAAAAAAACTGAATTAATTTTTTTTGGGAACTATATCGGGATTGCTAATAGTATATATATCTTTCTTAGTAAAACTAAGGTTTACTTCACGTAATTAAATTAAGATATTTTTGTTAACCAATATTAGTTGTAGGTATCATACCTTCACATTAAATGAATTAAATGATAATTGATACAATTAAGTCATATTTTACTTTATCGTGTAAATTTACTTACAGAAATTATGATTTACTTCAGTTAATTAAACCTGCCAATTAAATAATTAAATTCGCTGAATTATATATTTAATTGCTCGATACCAATTAAATAATTTAATTGAAAGAAAAAAGTTTTACTTGTGTAAATTAATTCTTTCTCTCTGTGTTCACAAATATTTTAAAGTTTGCGAATTTACTAAATTGCTTTTCTTCAGAGGAAAAACACTAGACATAAACTGAAAAAAATCAAGAGTTTTTAGCAGAGAACACATGCAGACATTTTAGAGAACTTTCCTGATGAAGTTTATTTAAAAATAAAAGTAGCTATGACACTTGGAATAGCAGGGGCGTGCGGAAGGAAATAATTATATAATATGGAAATACATGACATTCAGGATCAATGTGCGTTTATTATAATAAATATTCCTAACACGAAAACCCATATACCACGCACTTTTATAATTACAAGTTAAGATAATAAGACAAATAACTTTTTAGTTTTACAAAAGTACCTACCTAGCACTACGACCACAAAATGCAAAGTTATTCCACTTATTCTTGGCAATGCGTGATGGTAAAGGTCGCGAACCAGGTAGTTGGTAGAAATACTATAGGAAGTTGGCTTAGTAAAACTGCAAAATGCCCAAATTTGCCAGATTCATTATCTTATACCAAACATTCATTCCGAAAAAGTTCTGCCACTATTCCGGCAAACCAAGGAGCAGATATTTAAAGCCTGAAAGGCAAGTTGAGTGGCGTTCGTCCTCTATAGCTGAGTGGTGTATGGACGATTCGGTGGAGAACAAAATTCAATTTTCAAAACAGATTTTATGTGAAAATTGCACGGCAACTGGAGGTGTCATCACAGTCTCAACTACAGAATGTGTAGTATCTATAGAATAGACCATTGTTTTGAACACGAAGTCTATTTTCCCAATAGCATTTAATAGTTATAATTTTAATATTATTTTTAATAAAAATTCTTTATAATCTACATTTATTATTATTTACTTACCGTCCCCGTGATCGGTAAGTAATCACTATGGAGGACTTGAAGGGAGGAGACCGATCGCAATACGTTGGCCGCGGTCTCAAATTTGCATCGGTAATTGAGCGTTACCACTTCGCCGCAAGCGGCGCATGTGTGCCAAGTGATGTTTCAAATACATGGATTCTTATGGGCGCGATAACTATTTTTATTTAAATTAGTTTATTTTCTTTTCTAAGAGGACTGTTATATGCAGTTAAATCTACTTTGTCACACTTATTGGAACACCCGCATTTAGTTCCAACGACGTTTGGTTTTTAAGATACAGGTTAGGTATTAAACATTTTAGTCACAAAAAACTTTTTTCTCGATAAATAAACAACTGTACAACTCTATTAATATTAATATAATATTGTTTTAGTATTCCGATACAGAATTACACAAAATATATATATTTATTTATATTCTCTATTACAAAATTGTTACTCAAATATAAAGTTGTAGTAAGATTGTACCGTTAGCTAATTCTTGGTTAGGGATGAATATATTACCCCATATTTCATTAGCTTTTTTACAATTTCGATTGTTTTCTTAAACATTTGATTTTCTCTCTTCGAGCTTCGTCAATGCGATTCATTTGATTACGATTGCTCGTTGCCATTGTTGAAAAATTATGGGGTCCTAATAAGAAAACCTATAAAAATAAATAATTGTACAATAAAATGCGACTGTGATTTTTGTAATTACCTTTATACCTCACAAGTATACTGTTGCTAAATTTAGGGACTCATAATTTATTTAATCACCACATGACAAAACATAGCTGTAATGGTATTTTATGTTGATAAATTAGTGATTTGGCCTGAATTTATTTCAGAAGTTAGTAATATTCACCCAAATATTAGTGTCTTAGTACAATATTTACAAAAAAGAAACGAATTAAACTATTTTTAATTTAATTCATTTTTTAGGTTATGCTGTGTGCAAAATATACGGCAGTGATGTATTGAAAGAAATATCCATAAAATGGACAGCGCAATATACTATTTTCATGAGTTTGTTAGCCCTTAATTACAGCTTATAGGCAAATTAACTTACCTTTGGAGCTACGAACAGACTCTTGGTTGTTTTCACCCTGTTTTACACCCCGGCACAAAGCAAACTTTACTTTTATATGATTTATCGTTACTCATTGTCAATAGTGTTAAAAAAATAACAAAGTGTTTTCGACAAATAAGCGAGAAAGTACTACACTTTCTCTGAACAATTAGACTTAGGTACTGACGAATAGAGCGCCTCTCTCGACAACCTAGCGAACTAACCAAAAAACAGGGACAGAAATTTAAAATTCAGCCATTTCCGATCGGTCTCGTCCCTTCAGGTCCTCCATAGTAATCACTTACCGACCACTAATTTGTAAACGTCACTTACCAAAATATATCGAATTATTATCTGAGCGTGTAAAAAATAATTAATCATTTTTCTTTAAATTAGATGTTAACAATTCATTCATTCACAATGCCTTTTTTTATTTATAAATTTAACCTTTGTTCTATTTTAATGTGCACTTTCAAAGTTTACTTGCAAGTACTTTAATTATTGGAAACTGGGCTGTTTTATACATTTTTGATTCTATAAGTTGCGTCAAATTAATTTTTTTTTTGTGGCTCACACCAATGATTTTAAAAAGTGTATATTTTTTGGTCAATAGCATGTGGCATTAATGGACAATAATTAGTAACCCCCTCACGTAATCTGCCCCGCTATTTAGAACTAATCTAGGCCTTTATCCTAACAAATATTATTTGATGACAGCAATAAGATTATAAAATATTAGTGGATCTTGATTTTTAATTCAATAATCTGGGCCATTTTCTTACAATTATAATTTGATTTATTTTTTTAGGTTTATTACATTTTAATTAATTTACCGCTTTCGTAATAAAAGATATTAAATCACCACGCTGATATACAAGTATCGCATTTCTTTTTAGATTAGTTTTGTTTGAAGAAAAATGAAAAAGTAACGCGAATTCTTCTCACCGGTCGGCCCCTCGGGATACGGCTGAAAATAAATTATGAAGACCTGAAAAACAAAAACTTCGTAATAAGGAAAAAGTTATCGCGAATTTAAATGATTCCATGCAGTGTCGGTGCAAATAAAAGTATAAAGTATAAAGTAAAAAAACTGTGGTAACTAGAAGTAATTCAATTTTCTATAAAAAAAGTAACTTATACATGTTATTACGAGAAAAAGACAAACTTATCCACGGTAAGGATTTCGTCATCCAAGATCTATGACTCTATGGCATGCTGAATTCTTCAATAAACTTCTTCGAAACAGTTTTTCTTTCAAGCTCTATGCATAAATCAATAGCTTTCTTTTTAGTCGACACATATATCTGCCTTCATAGACGGCCGCTCATTTCAACTTCAATATTAGCCGCTAAAAAATTGCCATCTAATTTACAAAGATTAGTCCGTTTTAAAATTAAGTTGTTCGAGTTGGTCGGATAGATTTCGATAACTTTTGGTTTTTGTGATTTAAAACTTGTTTGATTCTAATATTTCTCTGAATTTGCTTGTTCTTCAAATAAATTTTTATATTAGAACATATCCAGAAAATGATTTCAATAGTATGAATGAATAAAAACGTACTTAAATAGGTAGGTATTTTGTTCTTCACAAATTTATGACAAAACTCAAAAATACGTTTATTGTACGAAACTGAAATTGTTTTATTCTGTCACTTCGCCATTTGAAGCTACATTTTAGAGCAATCGGGGATTCCCCGGTTATTTATAACCCGGCCAACTATATGGTCCCTCACCTACTTTTTTAGAACGGCTGTTGCCAGGATTTTAGTTATGTAGCATATTTTCAGATTGTTAAACTATACTAAAATAATACAATTAAGGTAATAGCTGGAATCGTAACTATCACAGGTTAAAGCATGTGACTTAGGATTAATACCAATGTTTTTCGTCATAATAAATTTTTACTAATTTATTTCCATTGCACGGCGACGAAATTTAGAGTGAAAGTGGCAACGTTGCTTGCCCATCAGAACACGCGTTTCCCCTTACGCATTGATAATTTAAAGAATTGTCAAGGCGTAATATTTTGTGTGTAACGTTCCAGGCAGGTCGAAATATACGTGTGTGGTGAAATTTTAAGTTAGTTTAGGTTAAGATAATAAATAAAATACCTAAGCGTGTTAATTTTTTGCCCAGGTGGGTCAATTCCAAAATTCAACTTTTTTTCGCAAATTACAAAATAAGTTTTTCTTTACCAAAACATTTCTAGTAGGCTCACTATTAAAAGATCTGAATTTGGCATGGGTCCCATAAGTACAACTTTAAAATTTCACGGGCCGCACCTGAACAAACCACGATTTGAAGGAAGCAATTGCGACAAGAGCCTAGGTAATACTACTAAAATTAAACATAAACAAAAAACCGAAAACACCCAACGGAGAGCCGCCAGCCAGACGGTGCTAACAACAAGGCATGCCAGGGATGGTATATCTCTAATGTTTAAAGGCTGGTAGAGGGTGGAAGAAATGATTTTTTTGGTGAATGTAATTAGAAATTTTTGTATATGAATAAAAGAGAAATCTTTTTATCGATATTATAAATCAGAATATCGAAATTTTTAAGAAAATGTAAAAATCGACCGACAACCTGCTTTAGGTACATGTAGATGGTGGAAGATGTAAATTAATTAAAATTATATATATAAACTTTTTTATTATTATTAGAGGAAACTTTTTGTAAGTATTCCAAATGGAAATTCTAAAACTTTTAAAAATCGACCCACCGACGGTGGGTGCAATTTTAAATATACGGTGGGTCACCGTATATTTAAAATTGCAATTTCCCAACTCTTTATTTGAAGACATATTCTTCCTTGTTGTCCTGTAACAGCCTCTCTTAGATTCTAATTTTAATGCGATTATATAACCCTTCTATAGGAGCGAAACCGATACAAACCCACCGTTAACACTAACTACCCCACTGCCCTGCCAAAGAAAGGAAATATAATCTTTGATAATAGAACTTTTTCTAATCTATTCTAAACTCAGATTTTATTTAAAGGGGCCTAAAGCAAACAGCACACCCGCCCGCGCCGTACTTCAAAATACATTTTAGCTTTTCTTTAATATCTTTGCTTTCTTATCTTGTCCCGCTCTTTTTCCTTATATTAAGGCTTTGGTTTTAAACTGATTTTTACCTCCAACAGCGAAAGTGCCAACTTAATTTATCCTATAAAAATCACCGATGGAATTAGGACCGTTGAAATTTATCCTGTGATATATCTAAGTATACTATTTTTATATGTCTGAATCTTAAAGCTGTAAGTGGTTAATTTATTTTTTCTAATTTTGACACATAAAGTGTCACTTTTCAAAACCAATGACAGTTTTGAAACATCTTTCTTTTTGTAACTAGTTACAAAGAGTAAAATATTTTTTAACTGGTGATGAAATATTAATTTCATAACATATAAAATAAATAGTTTGTATTTCTCTCTCGACTTCTCGGGTATAACAGAAGATAACGCGTTTGGAGCTACCTCTTCACTATCACTTGGGGTCTCGGAATAGGACATTTTCAATATTTAAAAAAAAATTGTGACGCGACACTTCTTTACAATGAAACTTCAAAACGACATCATACAACATCTACTAGGCACCTACTAGCTGAAATAAAAATTTCTTCGGCTGATGCCTACTTAGATGTTTGGATACAATAATTAAAATTAATCGTTCAGATTCACTAAGAAGGTTTAAGATTTAGTACTGGCTTAAAATAGGATCTTCTAGTTGATCAGTTAGGTTCTGACAGGTTTTTGTCCTATCATTGTTAATAAGTCGTCATTAAAAACTTATGAATTATTCTGATATTTCAGCGATTTGTTTGGTTTCTTCATGATTTTTATATTGGAACGGGTTGCTAGAATGAATTTAGTTCTATTATTGTCGAAAGTATGAAATTGCCCTTTTCTTTATAAATTTGCGAAAAAACTCGGAAACAAATTCATAGTATTAAACTTAGTTGACTTATTCTAACACTTGTCAGTTTAAAACTTTTGGTTGTCAAATTAGACCGGACTAGCGTCGAAGAATATGACCGAATAATTGTATTTACATATTTTGTCAAAATAAGAAAAAATCTTGTATGTTTTTTTTTTGATTGTATGATTTTGTTTTGATTTTGTTTAACTCGTATAATTTTGAGGGATCTTGCTTCGCTCGTCCCTCAAACATAACACTCGTTAAACAAAGTAAAGCATTTTCTAACTGGCTACATGAATAGCTATTCTTTTTCGTGTTCCGTGCTAGAATTACAAAAACGTAACACTTAAGGTGTCACTTCGGTGTCCGTCCGTCCGTCTGCCACAGACGATTTTCTCTAAAACTATTCGACGTAAAAATTTGAAATTTTACAGAGATAAAGTCCGTTGATCCAATTACAGACGTGAAGTATAAAACGTTGAATTTTGATTCTGGGGGTTAATTTCAGGTGGTAAATTGGAAAATGAAATAAAAATTCAGGGGCATCGTATAGGGTGTCAAATGAAAGTCTATTGAAGTACGAATTCAACAATATATATGATGTATTTTTGTATGCATTTTTTAAACATTTTTTGGTAAAAACTGTTTTACTAGCAGCCGGTAAACCAACCAACTAGACGTTAAAATATCCAATCTATACATTCAACTCTTAACTGCGCATGTTAAAAAATATAGTAAACTCTGCCATATTTTCTATCTATCTATCTGATCTGTGCTATTTGCTCAGCCCTCATCAGGTGATTTGAGAATAGTTCACACCTACTGGTATGTAAATATGTGTTTACGTTGTTAATAAATAGCCGACCATTTTATTGTGTCGAGTCATGTTATTTCACACGTCACAATATCATAATAAAAAAATCAAAATAAATGAAAGTTCTCCCCCAGCGGTAATATTAATGCATATTTAATGATTTGTGCATGTGCGCTTTCTATGCCCTATGGCTCTGTGTGGGGTTTGATGGCGTTATATCAATTGTCTAAATCTTAACTTGCAGTACTCCTTGATATTCGAGGTTAAGGTGTCATTTCTCATTTATTTTATTTCTATTTGGATTTATTCTTTAACGGTACTGGTGTAGAAAATATGCAAAATTTGATGGATCTAGTATAATAAGGATTCGATGTTCCGTATACTGTGACCGTATCGAACGTGAAGCCTTATATTTGTTATTTGTTGTGAAAACATTTACCGTAGTGGTAGAGTTTACGAATTTTAAGGAAATACCACAGGAAATACGTAATTGAATCAAGAATGGTAGTAGAAAGAGATAAAATAGCATTGGAGTGTTGGAGCTCAGGTTGAAATATCACACCGGTGTGTCACCCGGCGATGATATCGAACGCAGCCCAGAAGTGTTGCTGACTGTGCTGGTTGTTTAGGAAAACGGCTGAACCTCGGTCTGAATACTCGGTTATACGTACGTCTTTGTCTAATGAACTAGAAAAGAAAAAGTGCGACATAGATTTATAAATGACTCGGAGCGACTTTAAATAAACACCTTTAAAAATAACACAACCTATAAATAATAAAACCTTTTTAAATTAAATTTATTATTATTTCGCAGAAAATAAAGTATTTTAGGGCTTTTATTACTTTTAGTAAATATTGTGATGCTTCTAACGTATTTCTTGTACAAAAATATAAGGTAAAATCAGATGTGGCCAATGTTTACAAATTGTGTATACAGTGTCACTTAGAATGGTTTGTTTTGGCTTCAAAGAATGTTACATCATCCCGTATCCATTCTTAATAAATCCATGCAAAATTTAGTTCATTAGTGGGTTGATGTTTAGAATTACTTTCTGGAAAAATTATTGGGATACAAAATTAATGATTCCGCCAGCTCGCAATTTTCTTATATTTTTTAAATTTGTTTTTTAAGTAATTTAAGATAATTAAAATCCGTATTTAAAATGTATTTATATATTCAGAGACTCGCAGTAAACAAAAAATTAATATATGGAAACATGGGTTCCATCCTCAAGCTAATGTGCATTGACGCAGGAGGGCGTGAATAAGAACGTGAGTCATGTTCGTGAATTTACGAATTTTGAATTTTTATCATTTTAAGCGATACTATACTGAAGTAGATTGTCAATAATTAATAAAAGAACTAAATAATACACATGAAGAAATGGAACTGTAAGAAGCGATAAAAATGTCGAAAGAACGAAAAGAGTCGGACAGAGACAATATAACACAGAATATAATAAAATATATGGGAAAAGAAAATTTCAAACAGGTAACAGAATTATTGATAAACGATATAATAAATACTAGGAAAACACCAAAGGATTTGAATTCATGTATTATATTGCCAATTTTTCAAAAAAGGAGATACGAGAAACTGCAGTAACTATCGAGGAATAATGCTTTCAAGCCTACTGGCTAGAATGATAAAAAATAGACTAAGAATTAAAATAGAGACAACACTAGAAGACATCCAATGCGGATTTAGAAAGAACAGAAGCATGCAAGATCTAATTTTCACAATAAAACAAACAGCTGGAAAATTTATAAATACGTAGACATACATATTTGTTTCATAGATCTAGAGAAGGCCTTCGAGGGAATAAGAAAAGACACATGGAAAATTTGAAGAAAGAGAGAAGTAGATGGAATATCAATAGAGATAATAAAAGCAATATAAGGATAATATAAATACAGTATGGTCAAATAATGAAGGGTCTAGAGAATTCGCTACAAGGGTCGGAGTAAAACAGGACTGTATATTATGCCTGTTAAAACAAAATATTTTATACCTTAAGGTACGGTTTCCTCGGGGCGGCCATGATAGGCGTTCGTCGCTCGGCGATGATCGCGAACCACTGCTAATGGCAAAATCGCTCAACATAGCCCCCTGGAGGGAGACGGTTAGATTGATTTGCCATTGAGCAGTGGTTCACGATCAACGCCGAGCGACGATCGCCTATCATGGTCACCCCGAGGAAATCGCACCTTTAAAGCCATGTACCGACTAGAGCATGCTCACTCGCATGTGCCGCTCACGTGTGTGAGCGCGCTCAATGTTTGCGCGTGAATACCCGATTCAGAATTTGGTTGAACGAGCGGCTCATTGCTCAGCAAGACGAGCCATTTTTATTTTTGTTTTCAGTAGATGTTAATAACTTGTAAGCATGTTATCGCCACAAAATGTTTGTACCCTCGAGGCTAGCTTAATACTAATTAAGGCCTTAACTAAATCCCACAAAACTGATTCACTTTCATATAAACTAATAAGTATAAAACCCTTTTCATTAGTCCACATAGCTGCAAATTAATAGACTACGGAAATAAATTATCAAGAAACAGACAAAGTTTTATTGTGCACCGTTCGACGGCGCCCACACTCGAGCGGCGATCACACACCTACTGCGCAAACTCGCCTATGAGCATCGCCAAAAAACCGACAAGTCGGGGCTCTCGTCGAGCGCGCTCGGGTGAACCAAGCGAGTATCCGAGCGCGCTCAGCTCAGAGGTACACATATGAGCCGCTCGCGAGGGTGAGCAGCTCATTCGGGTGAGCGTGCTCTAGTCAGTACATGGCTTAAGGTGCGGTTTCCTCGAAGCCGCCAAAATAAGCGATCGACGTCAGCGATCAACGCTAAGTGTCCATTTCCCTGCGAGCGGCTTCAGTCGCTAGTTTTCCTCCGCCATGGAAGCATTGGCATATTTAGTTTTCGAAGAAATAGAAGACGATTAAATATAACAAGAAGTGTTAATTCGAAAAACACCTTTTTCTTTCCAAGCATTATCTATTATACGTTGGTTTTTGCATGCCGGCGAGTTAAAATCAAATAAAGAAGGGTGTTTGGCCAGCATTTCTATTAGCTATTCATCTTCTTCGTCTTCAAAAGTTATTTTTCTGTTAAATTCAACAGAAACTTTTGAATATATACAAATAAAACAGTCTTGTCCAACCAGCGATTGCGATTATACTGCTCTCAAAGCAGTCGACTCGCGACGATCGCTAAAGACACGTACAGTCGCTCAATATAGCCCCCTGGAGGGAGACGGTTATATTGATTTGGCATTGAGCAGTGGTTCACGATCATCGCCGAGCGACGAACGCCTATGTTGGTCGCCCCGAGGAAACCGCACCTTTACTCTGACGTTCTTCAAAAATGTTGCCTGTATATGTATTGTGCTTTGATAATAATTGGACTCATATTTACAGAAACATTTTGGCCAGATTCTCCAACGCTAGACCGGTCAAATTTGAAAACCAAAAGTTGTAAACTGACAACTTTAAGTGTAACTAAGTTTTACACTATAAATTTGTTACCTAAAATATTTACAGTTACTGATGCATTACCCTGTATATTACGAACTATTAACCCGTAAAATACGTAACTAAAGTTGGGTACTGGTATAACGTAATTAAGAGTTATATATATATATATATATATATATATATATATATATATATATATATATATATATATATATATATATATATATATATATATATATATATATATAGATTACGTTCAACGTCCTTCTGTGAACTCTTACATGTTATGCGATATATTTATCACAAATTTACTAATCAATACATATTATGTTGCAGAGATGCTATTTATAACCAACAAACCAGAGCAAATTCTATAGAAAGTATCCACTTTACCTATGCTTCAAACACAGTGACTAAATTGGCTTTTAAAAGCCAGCCTGATAGGGATTTTGCTTACAAGCCTTCACCTTTTTATCTTTAGAGAATGAAAAAATAGTTTGCTGTTTTCATGGTTTAGTTTAACAGAATAAATAAAAAAATTGAAAGAAATATGGGATTGGAAAGTTTAACGGCTGCGTTAAATAAAAAAAATTGTTAGTTGCTTAGCCGACTGGGTTTGACGAGTACGTCATTCTAAACCCAGTATGGCGGACGCCACAAGATGGCGTCCTCTTAAGAATCCCCTTGATACGGGCATTAAATGAAAGGGTTTGACGAGTAGAATACGATAACAGGTAAAATTTCTTGTAATAGTGATGCATTATCAGAAATGGCATAGTTTAAGACGTAACTAAAAATTTTAAAATAAAATCTTGTAAAAATACTTTTTAAAAACAAGCTTTTATTATTTAGATGTACTAAAACGAAAAAAATAAGTAGAGTTTTTGCATTGTGGCAATGCTAAATGCTATTTATAGGTGGACGTAGTTCCCGTGGATGGATTCTAATAAAAGCATTATCAAAGTTGTCACTGAAACAGATATAATATATTATGTTAAATTTATTGTCTTAAAAGCTTGTTGCGTGAATAGAAAAGAAAAAAATACATACTTTGGTATCTATTTATAATTTCTGCCAAATAAAATTAATGCCTGTATGAACTTTTTGCGCTCTACAAGCTTTTAAGACCATGAATATAACATAATATATTATATCTGTTTCAGTGATAACTTTGATACTACTTTTATTAGGATCCACCCACGCGAATTGCGTCCACTTCTAAATAGCATTTAGCATTGCCACAATGGAAAAACTATACTTATTTTTTTCGTTTTAGTACGTCTAAATAATAAAAGCCTGTTTTTAAAAAGTATTTTTTAAAAGATTTTATTTATGTATTATTTTTCTATGACTTTCTTTTAATACATACATGACAGACAATATAAAATCGTCCCAAAGTACAAAGTTTTTGTAGAAATAAAAATTCCAATTTTCATTTGTGCGTCACCCAGGCTGGGGTCAAAACCTCTCTTTTCTTCATTAACAAACTTCTTCTTCAGTTCTCCAAAAGCGACACAAAAAAAAATGTAAGGCATGTCGCTATCCCACGGTCTATAACTATTAATAGTCCAAGACATTTCTAAAATTCAACGTTTTCGACAGGATGTCGCTATTTGAAATTCCATAATGGGAAAAGTTGAAAGAAACAGTTATATACCTATGTTGGGGTTTGGTATACGAGCTAAAAGTGGAGTGTATATAATTTTGGTTGGGGAGATGAGAACGAGAATGGTTTTTAAAAGTCGTTTGGCAAACGGCGATAGCATGACACAAATACGAATATGGCCTACCTTGACGTCGAAATCACTTTAACTGTTTCTTCGTGGTGGCCACCTGATTGATCCCATGTGCTGCTCTTCCAGAACCATGGATCGGGAATACTATCACTAGTTTGCGGGTAGTTATAGAGAGAAATTATCTATAAAAATGGGGAAAACACCCGAGAAAGTAATTGGGCCATGCGGCCGAGTTGCGGTCAGTACCTCGTATCTGTTAGTACTCTCTTTACGTACTAAGCGTCCACGCGCTCTAGGGCCAGTTAATGTGTCATGTGAACACTTTACGCGCATTCTCGCGAATTTAAAATGTACCAACCCAACATTAATTTGGGACTTTACCAAATAGAAAATTAAAATTAATAAAACCCAAACAACCTATCTCAAATCGAACAGTTTAATAATAATTTTAGATCACTGTTTCAAACAGCATTTATACCTTAAGAATTTTATGGAAGAAAAGAAAACTTTAGACGAGTGAAAAAACAGTTCGATTAAAGGAAGATGGTTAAATTTCTTCAAAAGCACAGAACATTTAGATCAGAAATCGGAGTTAATTAAAAGGAGTGAATACCTGTTCGCAATCCCTGCGCACAATGCAAATTGCGAAAGAATTTTAATGGTCAGAAGAAATAAATCATTTATTAGCTTAGTCCGTTGAGGTCATTCTGCATTGCCAGTATAACTTTAAATTATAATTTGCAGAATTTTATAAGTACATCAAAGAACAAATATCAGTAAGATGTTCTAAAGAAAATCACCTCATCGGAGAAATATAAAAGTGGCAAATCCTAAATAATTTTTGGATTTAGTTTTAAGGAATATCAGTTATAATAAAGATTTTCGTTCCTAGTATAGTGGTTTTCGTGTTTTGGTATTTAGAGCAAGGCAAATTAAAAAAAAATTAACCCTCTCCCCGGGCTTTGTGTCCCGATATGAGCCAGATGATTTATGGCAACCCTAACCCTGCATCATGTTAATTATTTTATTTTTAAGCTAGTGTTCAAAATTTCATGGGTTCGTTTTCACCAGTTTATTTTTTTATTGTTTATTCGTGTTTTGTTTGGTTTTCATTATTTTCACTTGATGTTTGCATTTCCTTAATAAAAAGATTTATTTTTTTTGCTGTTACTTAAATTTTTATTTCTTATTTATTTTGTGTAATACCGAATTCATATTCATTTTTTTCAAAAACAGTTGCTTCTAGCGACATTAACAAATACCTTTCTCAAGTAAAAAAGGTAGAAAAACCAAAATTTCTATTCAGAAATGCACAAAAAAGTTGGAACGTTTTAAAAAGTACATTTAGGGACGCCTCCTGCAAAATATAGTAAATTTGAGAACGCATTTGCTTTTCTCGTTCTAAGAACCGCCTCTTATCAAATTTTGTGAATTTATTTACTAGCTTTCAAAACATATCAATAAAAATATAAAATAAAATTTTAAATTTAACACCCTATATCTATCTTATTATAAACTTTTGTACTAAGATAAGTTAGGTTAAATCAACTTAAATTGAGCCAGGAAAGCTTTTTTTTATGGTATATTCGGATTTTTTTTGCGCAAAACCCAAAATCAAGACTAAACGTAAAAGCAAAAAATAAAATTCTAAATATAAAAAAAGGTTTCAGAGATTAGAAAAATCATAAAATTATACCATCTTTAAAACATATTTTTCTATAATGTCTGAAAACTTTTAAACGAGTGACATCCTATTTAAAATTTTATTGATTAGTGGCTTCTCTATGGAAATATTAGGAAATATTTAATATTTATGCGGATATATTCTAAAACACAGTTCACCAGCTTTGCTGGCTCTGATCCAGGATTCAGCAATTAGGTAAATGGAAGCACATTAGAGCCTGGTTTTCAAATTAGGTGCCTGTTTAACGTAACACATGTGCTAATTGGAAACAAACCAGAATAACAACTTAGATTTGCCAGTAATATATTATTCACTGGGTTAAAAATGTCTTAAAAATCATACGTTACTTTAAAGAAGAATTAAAATTGGTTAGTATGTAATTTATGAACAAAGGCATGTAGTTCGAATTTACTAGTCGAGGATGACTGTGGGCCCGAGCACTAGCGAGTGTTAGCGAAAAAATGACGGACACATCATCATCCCAAAATTTAAAATAATAACATACTTTTAACTTGTACTGTTCGTTCAATTTAGCTTGATAACATTTTGATTCGCTGTAACTCTTTGTTTTTAAAGATATCAACGTAAACAAAAAAACAAAATGTAGGGTTAGTAGCCAAGTTTTTTCATATACGTATTACTACTATATAGCGAACGACGAAAAAATGTTGAAGCAAAGACGTAGCGTTTGGACACAATTGCTAACCAGTCACGTGACGTCCTGAACATCCCTCATAAATCACCAAATGATTTGGCCAAATTGAAATTGAAAAAAAACCAAGTGAAATTTGGTGTTTTGATTACCGTCCGCTAATCAAAACACCAAAAACGACAACATGGCCGCTCGCGCCTGTCATATTGAAAAGTTCCAATTTGAATCTGACAAGCCTTCGATTTCCGTAGCGTTATTTTGTGAATATTTATTTTAATTTATAATAAAATATCAGAATTATATATTTTTTGTATCAGAAAAACCAGTAAGTATAAATTATTATATACTTTAAAGTACAATATCGAAACAGAGTTAATAATATTTTAGATAGAAAATGAGATCTTTTTTCACATGTCGACGGTCAGTTGAGAAAGACAAAGTGATTTTGCATAGGTAGTGTAGTTAATTAATTATTGTTTAAGAAGATTTTGATTCTAATTATAATGTATTATAGATAAAGTAATGATTACAATAAATTATACTTACGTATTTTGAGTTTTAATTCGAACTTAAATAATGTGTGTTTTTTTAGATTTCCAAACGATGCCTCGCTTTATTTACATAAAGTTCTTACCCGTTTTGCCCCAAAATCTCAAATTAAAAATTAAAACTGATGTATTCACTCTTCAGTTTACATTCTTGTGAAGAATATCTGCCGCTAAAACTACAAGTAATTTCTTCACTTCTTGCTGCTTAAAACTGGCATTATCGGTACACTAGCTAGGACATAGGATAATAATTAACTTTTACTCCACTTTTCACAAATAAAAACACATTAATCTTTAATTTTTGAAAGGTCAAAAGACGAAAAGGAAACCGACAAGCTCACATTTTAAACTGCTGTCAGAACTGACAGTGTCAGTTCCGTCAAAACTTCAAAGTGCTGAGACATCACGTGGTACAAAACAAAAGATTTATCTTTGCTTCAAATTTTAACAACGGGTAGATTGGATGCTAACCATATAAGTAGTAATACCTATATGAGTTTTTTTTTTGAGTTACACATAAAACAAAACACTAACAATTTTCTGAGATAATAGCCTACCTTATATTTTTTTAAATGGAAGACCCTGTATATTATATATGTATTCAATAGAATACGCTATTCTGATTACAATGATATAACACACTTTATATTTTAATCCACTCATTTTTGACATATCGGCAAAAATATGAAATTTTTATATAATACTCTGGTATGCTGAAAACAAATCTAGTCACGGCACTCTTCGAGATTAAGTAGGATAAAAATTTCATATTTTTGCCGATATGTCAAAAACGAGTGGATTAAAATATAAAGTGTGTTATATCATTGTAATCAGAATAGCGTATTCTATTGAATACATATATAATATACAGGGTGTTCCATTTAAAAATATATAAGGTAGGCTATTATCTCAGAAAATTGTTAGTGTTTTGTTTTATGTGCAACTCAAAAAAAACTTGGCTACTAACCCTATATTTTGTTTTTTTTGTTTACCTTGATATCTTTAAAAACCAACAAGTTACAGCGAATCAAAATGTTATCAAGCTAAATTGAACGCACGGTACATTCAAGATTTTTAAAGTGTTACAAGGCGATATCTCGAAAACGGTTTAAAATATTTTCATGAAATTTTGGTGGCTTAATAGGGAGATGGGGACATATATCAATATATTCTTGACATTTACTCCCTTTCTCTATTTTGACGGGTGGGGAGTAACTTTGAAATTTTAAATGGTATAAATTTTAAATTGTATGATGGGATGATGAATGGGTTACGGAATTATGGTTAACTAAATTTTGATTGAATTTAAAAAATTAAGCAATTTTACCAATAAATCAAGTTCACTTATTTTAGAATTTTATTCATTTCCACGGAAATGCGTTGTGTTTACTTAAGTCAGTTGAGAATTTTGACGTTTCTACGATTAATTTTCAGTTTATTGCTCAATTAAACATATAAGCGAATTTTAATGCAAGTTAATAATATGTTGTTAATATTGGGTTTGTTGAAATATTTGCAACCAGGTGAATTGGACGAGCTGGTCCGGTCAACTGGCCTGCTGGGTCCCCTGATTTGACCCCCCTTGACTTTTTATTGTGGGGTTTTATAAAGGATAAAGTGATGGCGCCTGCACCTACAACTTTAGATGATATGAAAGAGCGAGTCCGCGTTGTCTGCTAATTAGTGACACTTGACATATTACAGCGGGTACGAAATTCATATAGAAAAAGAGTGAGGAAGTATTTAGAAGTTGAAGGGGGACGTTTCGAACAACTTCTCAAGCATGACAGACGATAAATAAGTTGAAATTAAATGATAAATAATTTTTTTATTTTATAACCTAATAAATCATAATTCGGTAAAGAGAGAATCAAAAGAACTTTTTGTACACATACGTAGTTTTTTACGTAGAATCATTTTAAACAAAAGTACATCATCCCAATTAAAATTTCAAAGCTACCTCCACCCCTTAAAATAGAGAGAGGGGGTAAATGTGAGAAATATGTCCCCCATCTCGCTATTACCTCACTAAAATTTTATTAAAATATTTTAAACGGTTTCCAAGATATCGCCTTGGAACACTTAAAAAAACTAACCCTACATAAATAAAAATCTCGATTTAATTTCCGCCATTCTAAATATTTAGTTTTCCACATCAGCCTATCATAATAATAGGACATTATTAGAAGGCAATAGAGATGTTCGTTTGTCCTACTCTTTCTGCTTTAGGTTGCTAAGAGCCGATGCTTGATGTTCATTTGAGTTAAGCTGACGTGACGATCTTTTCTTGTTCGTTGGTCAGGTTGGTCTAGAGCTGAAGAGTAGGCTCGAGCATTTTTAAAGGGGGAATATTAGCTGCTCTTTTTAGTCAACAACAAAACCTAAGATAAGCCAGTAGTCGATAGAAAAAACATTAAAGAATTGTTTTTTTAAAGCAGTTTTGGTTTTTTCAAATAAATTGTAAATAGGTGTGACTTATTGTCCTTAACATTTAAAAAATAAAATTTATATAAGGCAAAGGATGATATAGGAAATAACTTGGTAGATTAGCTTTCGTTTGGATTCCATAGATCATGCAACTTGAGTCTGCTCTAATCTGCTTGATAATGTCACCGCAGATGCGTATTGTAATTTCTTAAGCAAGAAGAGCAGATCCAACGAATGTCTCTTATGAATATTGCAGTGGTATCAAGTGTTTATTTATAAATCACGTCAAAGTGCCACTTAAAGTATTGGCAATGTTTAAAGCTTTCTAAAACTATTTTAAAAGTTGAAATGGGTTCTGAAGCAGCAGTAAGTGCTGCTACCGGAATAACACAATTTTTTTCGATTTAAGCATAAAAGTGATGTTTCTTTGTTTAAGCATAAAAGTGATGTCTTTCCTAGATTTCCTACTTTCTTCTCAGTAGATTTACGAATTTAATAATAATAATAATAATTTTATTGTGTCAAATTTCATAAAAGGACAAAATACACTCATGTGCTATTACAAATTTTGCCCTACGAATAACTGTCAGAATTATGTTCATTACAAGCACATCTGGGGCAAAACAATAGTACAGAGCTAGCCAAAACGCTTCCATTTCGTTTCGTATATTCAAGTATATTTTTTACTCATTTAATTTAACAGTAGGCGGTATAATCGATGAAACTGCCATGTTAAATAGTAAGATTTTTACAATTTAAATACAATAAGCTAGGAATTATAATGTATAAAATTTCTAGTGATTTGATCCAATTCCTTATTCATTGTGTTTTTAAAAGATTGTACTGATAAATCACAATCTGTGGACTCCTGTCATTCCATGTAAACTATGCGATTACTTAAAAAATTCTTCTTAATAATTTGGAACTTTTTCCTTTTATATTTTTCTACTGTTGCCTCTTAAAATTTGAGTTTCACTTGTCCTATATATTTCGATTTTAACAGAATAATAACCATTTAGAATTGTATAAGTTTGTATTAGATTAGGTCTCTTTTCAATTTTCTTTCCTTTAAAGTTTGCCATCTTAATCGATTTAATCGTTGCTCATATAGAAGGTTTCTAAGTTCTAAAGGAATTTTGATTTTTCTTTGAACTCTTTCCAATGAAAAGAAAAAAAGAAGCTTCCTGTAACATTTGTATAACACCATTATATGACAAAAAATAAATAACATTAGTCTTAGCTGGTACTATTTGATCGAGTAAAATACACAAAAATCATCGGGTTTCTAGGGCATAACAAAATCCTAAAGTTTTTAGACCCCTTAAATATTTCGCCTTTTAGCTTATAAAACTAATAATAAAGATTTTTTTGGCATTACTGGATTTAGAGTAGTAAAAAAGTCGTATTAAATATTCTAAATGCAATACGTGTAGTTAGTTAGTGTTATTGGCTCGTTTTTCCAACTTCACCTTCATGTTCAAATTCAGATCTTGTACCAAAGTTGAGGTGAGTCTTTACAAATTACATAACATCTCTAGTTCTAAATACATAAAAAATAGTCATGTGCAGCAGACTTTTAGATATTGTTAGTATGCTATTTTATCTTATCTCAAGTATTACAGGTTTGATGATTAACCTTTTAATGTGTGGTAGTTTTAACACCATCGCCGATATGACATGCATTTATTAATATATTTTTCTGTAATTTTTAGAAATACGATTTAAATATTTAAATTGATATCCAATTTGGGATGTTACGATGGCTGCATCTCTAATCATTCCCAATAGTTTTGAGTATGACACAATTGGTATTTTTTTCACCAGAAGCAAAATAATTATAAACAGTGTCCAGCCAAAAGATAGCCGATTTATTTTTTGAATAGATTACTGAGTAAATTTAAAAAACGGTTAATACTTTTGTATACATTTTTATTGAGAGATGTAACACAATATCATTTAAATGTCCACCTCGACATCGCTGGCAAAAGTGGATCCTTTCCGTCACATTTAGGTAGTAATAATAAATTGATTTATTCGGTATTTTTGAATAAATTAATGATTTGAACTTCAACGATTCGCGGACTCAGCACTGTGCTACTTGCCATACGGCGAAAGAAACAATGTTTTGAGCAAACACATTTTTTGAACTGAAGAGCTAAAGTCAATTGACTGCATGCCTCAATAAAAATACACAGGGTGTCCGAAAAGTCAGCATGGGCAAATATCTTTACTATTGATAGAGACACCAAATTTAAGGTGTATCTTATTAGTTAATAAATCTACTTTTTTATGTAATTAAACTTTTTCAACCCCCTTGAGGGGCGACGCTAGGGAGTTATGGTTTAACTTTTTAAATCCAACCATATGCCGGGTGGTACCTCAGTCTTCAAGAAAGAAACATTTTAGTGCAAACCCGCGGTACGTATCCTAATTCGTTTTTAAATGGCAAGCCTATAAAAATTAAAAATCGTGAACATAAACTTAAAAATTTAAGTACCTTTCTTTCTCTTATTACTTCGAAAGTTGTCGAAAATGACCACCATGAACTTATTGGCAGTAATAAAATCCATTTTGGAACTCACTTCTCACATTTTCGAGAATGGCAGGTGTTACTTCTTGGCGGAGTTCCAAAATCGACTTTGTTACTGCCAAGAAGTTCATGGTGGTCATTTTGAACAACTTTTAAAGTAATAAGAGAAATAAAAGTACTCAAACTTTTAATTTTTTTTCGCGATTTTTAATTTTTATAGGCTTGCCATTTACAAACGAATTAAGATGCGGACCTCGGGTTTGCGGTAAAATGTTTCTTTTTTAAAGATCTTTAAAATGAGGTGCCACACGGCATGGGGTTGCTTTTAAAATTTTTGACCTTAACTCTCCCACCGCCACAAGGGGGTAGACACAGTTAAATTACATAAAAAAGTAGATTTATATAAGATATACCTAAAATTTGGTGTCTCTATCTTTACTAATAGCAAAGATATTCTCCCATAATAAGACTTCCCGGACAATGTAAAAATTTGAAGATTTAAACTAACCAAAAACATACATGTAAAAAACAGACCGAGTTCTCGTTAGGACTGTGTGTTTTGTTATCTGAAAAAAATCCGAAATGTAAAAAGTGTGCCAAGTTCCTTGCCAACACGTTATTAGCAGTGTTTTTATAAGCACAGAAAACTATTTTGCGAATTGATAAATTTACAGACCAAACTTAGCAAGTTTTCATCAAATAACTGAGACCGGTGAAGGTGTATTAGGTTGATGAGTGTTTTTTGAAAACCTTTGAAGCTTTTTCTTGTAACGCTCAGCTTTAAGCTTCTCCACTTTATGTTCATGACTTGTTTTATCTAACAATTGTTTCAGATGGTTCATTTTTCTTAAGAGCTGGTCTTTTTCTCTCTTATATTTTAAAGAATCATTTTTGTCATGAGGTTTCTTTATCAACTTTGGGGAACTTTTCGACATTGCTCTGATCGGTCTGTCTGGAGTAACGTCTCGAATTGGTGTAGCTGATCGATTTTCTTCTGAACTATCAATATCAATTCTTTCTTGCATTGGTGTTCCAGATCTACTTTCTTGTGGACTATTGACTGAAATGAAATCTTCTCCTTTTTTTATTTCTTTAAGTTTCTGTCGCTGTTTTTGCTTTTTAATACGCCACTTTCCTCTTTGTGTTGCTTGCTCGCGCTTAGACATTTCTGTAATTGATTTTATTTTCTTTAGGCGTTTCTTGTTTTGATAAATTTCTCTTTCTTTTCTACAATATTCTTTGTGTTTTTCTTCATTTTGCCTTAATTTTTCTCGTTATCTTCTCTTTCTTTCACGTTCTTTTCTTCGTTTCTCCTCAGCTGATATTGTGCTCTTTTTCTTTTTCCGTTGACCTCTTGATGTATTTTTAGGATTCTTGGCATTCTCAGTATCATTTTTTCCTGCCGTTTTGCCATGTTCTTGTATTTCTGTCAATTTTTTTTTCTCACTCGAACCGACGCTATTAGTTTTTTTGTGCACACTTCGAAATGTTTTGTCTGATGATGTTTCCGAAACGTTTTGCTGTTTCAAAGCTTTTTTTGCATGATATCTTTCCTTTTCTCTGCGCTTTCTCTGGTCATATTTTGCTTTCTTTCCTTGCTCTCTCCTTTTATAAGCATTTTCTTTATCAGTTTTCAGCTTTCCAATCAAGCTTTGGATGTCAATAATTTTTTTTATTGCCATTATAATCCATTCTGAAAAAAAAAACAAAATAATAATTTATTTGTCCCTTCTGTCTCCTTAAGTCCCTTCTGTCCCAGTTTTCAAAATAAAGTAAATGGGACAGAGGGGACTGGGACAGAAGGGACGATTTGGGTACTGTGTTGAGTTGACGTTTATTAAAATATCATTGTCATATTTCATTTGCTCAGGTAAGCGCCTAGTCAATTTAAGATTTTTTCTCGAAGTGACGTCACAACGTAGCATACCGTTGTAAGTGTATCGTGGATTTAACTCGATTTTGGTAAAGTTAGGTTATGTTTCGTACCGGCTGCATATTTATTTTTCAACTGAACATGTAAATTCATAATATTTACTATAAAATTCCATTAAATTCTACATTAAACGGGTTTTTGCCAAAGGACAGTAAAGACTCAAATCACTATTACCTACCTTTCTATGACTTTTCAGTGTTTTCTTCGGAAATATAAGCACGTGCACTTACTAGAAACAAATCTAAACTCAAAACGACAGGTTAGAAAGTCATTTAGGCTTAACTTATCGACACTAGTGCCAACTGTTATCAGGTTGGAGCATTAAGAACAAGGTAGGACAGAAGGGACATGAAACACTGGGGACAACCCAATTTTTTTAGAAAATTTTATGTTTTAAATATTTTTCCCTTGTAACTGATGTATTCCAAAAAAAAAAATACTTCAAAGATTCATATTCTTTAGCAGCGAATATTATTTAAAAACTTTTTAGGGGTACAAAACGAGTTAACATCAAGAATTTTTTCACTGGGGACATGGACAGAGGGGGACATTTTTGCTTTTGCCAAATGATTTCACCAAATTTGAATATGAGATATTAGATTTCTATTTTTGTCTTAGTAAGGTCTACATATGCAAATTACTTTAGAATATGACATTCAGTCAAGATCTAATGTTCTAGCAGAAAAATTTTACAAAGACACCGAATTTTAAAAATTAAAAAAAAATACCCATAGCCTCATAAGTATTAAGACTTATAACAGTTAACTACAAAGTTTATTTTATTTTTCGATATATCTGTGAGTTTTTCATATGCTTAGTTAAAATCTGTTATTTCATTTTAAATTGAAGACTTGTACTTAGAGATGAGCAATGGTTTTTTGCTTCCCACTTCGCCTCCTTTTATTTCCTTTTTATGACAGACCCTTGAAAACTTGCCAAGTTTGGTCTGTAAATTTACCAATTCACACAGTATTTTTCTGTGCACTACTGATAACGTATAGACAAGGAACTTGGCATAATTTTTACATTTCAGATATTTTTTTCAGATAACAAAACACACAGACCCGACGAGAACTTGGCCTGTTTTTTTTACATGTATGGTTTTGGTGGGATTTCATAACTTTTTGTTCAGATGCTCTGTAACTGTCCAAAGCAGAAGTCTCTATTTCGTGTTAGAATCCGCCATGTTGGATTTTCCACCATGTTGGATTTTAATTGACTTTTCTCGTAGGTATCACCTTAAACACTATCTATGCTCCAAATTTTAAAGGTCTAGCTCGACTGGAAGTACCCTAGATTTATGATGATCCATCAGTCAGTCAGTGAGTCAATGAATGCCCAAAATTGTGATTTTTGGACACTCGGATCTTGGAAACTATTCGACCTAGAGATATTAAATTTAGAATACTGCTTTTTTGGGTTTGATTACTGTCTAGCCACAAAATCATACGAATAGAACATCATACTTCTTTCCCTCACTCATATATTCAGTCTCAGATTATGGAACAAACTGACTGCAAAAGTTTTCCCTTCCCCTCTTAACCACTAATTGTTTAAATCTCGTATCAATGGATTCCATTTTCTTTCTTTTCAAGCGCCCACGGTCACGGTACTTTAGTACTTATTGTAGCTTACGTAGCTACGATATATTAGATAAATAAACCTTCTTGGACCACCCTGTATACGCGAAGAGGGGCTCTTTCAGAATACAAAAGTTAACAAATTAACGGGTTTTCTTTTTTCTTGGCCACTTAGCAAAATTTGATGTGATTGTAGATTCTACGTAATATACTTCTTCCTGCGCCACAGTAATAATACTTCTTATTATAAACATAAGCTGAGCTTTCACTCTCGGATGTCCATTCTTGCGTTAAAGATATTACCTTCTCTATTTAAACCGCTTACCGCCCTCTAGGCAATATATCAACCCCTAGACAGTATATTTTCCTAATCCCCGGAATGTGCGCTTCGCTTTAACGAAAAAGGGCAAAAGTTTTGATATTAAAAAATGACGGCAAATTAATCTGCATTACCTGTTCCACCGTGCCCACGATTTTAACTTCGTATCATCTCTCTTCTTTCTTTTAACTTTCTTTTTTGAGTAAGTTCAAATGAGGTTGCCATGAAAATATTTTTGTCTACCCACTTATTCTTTAAGCATCTTATACAAGGTGTTTTGTATTTTATTTTATATTTGCAATATTTAACAATTAAAAGCATTTTTAAATATATAATGTTAAATTAATAATAATTTGTTACAGGTAAATTTGTCATCATTCTAGTCAAGTAGTATCTGCGTAACGGACAATCTATGTATGTAAGTAATCAGAAATTATTTTGTATAAATGCCTTAAATTAGATTTAAGACGATTTAAAGCAATAGTGAATTTATTTTGCGCTATATGTTTAAAGACGGCCTCTGTCACACTAGTAATATTCCTTTCAGGTGTCTGACGCCCCGGAGCGACTCGCCCCGGAGTAACTCGACACCGTTCCGAAAGGAACAATTGACAAGTTTGACATTAAGCTCAAGTCATAAGTGATGCACGAGAGGGCAGGGGGGATAGGGCTCGAACAGGAGCGGCTAGAACTGCAAACAATCCGACTTTGCCATTTTCGGTTTTCCTTGTCTTGCACCGGTAAACTTTTATTTCCTTTGCTGGTAGATCAGCCACGTAGTGCAGTGGTATAGAGTCCGCTTATTGACCCAGACGTCTTTGGTTCGAATCCGTGCTCGGCCGCTTCATTTTTTTAATTTTTGTCACTTAAAATATTATAAAAAATTAAGAAATCGGCTCTAAAGGGTGTATTGGAAACGGGTTAGCACTCCTTCCTCGATAAAAATTTTGTTTTGTCTTTTTTTAAAGGTCCCGAGCAAAAAATTAATCGTGTCTAGGTACCTTAACCTAAAAATTATGTTTTGTTTGTTGTCCAGAAAATCTAGCGAACGGTGGATCGGAGGGCACCCTAAGGTCGGAACAGGGTTAGCACCTGGTTAGGGGCCCTGACCAGTCTCTTTCCTCGCAAGCGAAGAGGGATCGGTGCGAAAAAATCCACTATTGTTCCTCCCTCTGCCCATCCCCTAGGCCCTAGACTCTAGTCTTGTCACTCACTGTATGAATGACAGAAGAAAAAATACCGTTATTTTAAAATCTTCGAGCTATCGCACATGTGGCAACGTCGGATTATTTGCAGTTCTAGCCGCTCCTGGCTCGAACGGTTCAGGTGCTTGATGCCCCAGTTGAATGGAACAACTGTATGCTGCTCTGGAGCTGTACGGGAGCTCCTCCTTGGGGTGAAGGGAAGACACCTACTGTAAAAATATAACCATATTATATAAACGCAGCCTTGGGTTAACTCCATCATTGTTTCCGTAAAGACCTACTGAAATGCGTTTCGGAAAATAAACATACAGTGTTGTCACATATAAAAAGTGTCAGTGAATAGGGAATGTTCATATAACCCAAATAAATCTGAAATATTTTTATATTTTTGATATATTATCTACATAAATTAAAGGTTTATGGCGGTTGCGGTTATCAATTTTTTTTGGTCTTTATTAACAAAAAAAATCGTTTTGTACTGCAAATTTTCCCGCGAGTGTTGAAAAATTAATAAAAATTGCGTTTAATACGTAACTCATCCAATGAAATATCCCTGCATTTAAAATAGAAGGTTCCTAAAATCTTATTCATGTATATTACATGCCGAAATTGGTTCAGGAACTTTTCAATTTTGCAACAAAAACTGACCTTTTTTGCGAAATTTTGACACATATATCTTAACAATTTCGAGTAAATATACTGCAATTCTTTGTTTCATGGCAATCTTCAAAAATTGGAAAATTTGTGCCCCTGATGCAAATAAACCTATTTAATAATAACTAACGAAAAAATAAGCGATTTAAATTAGTGGGAGGTATTCTTAGATAATGAACGCATAAAATAAACTTAAAAAGAATCACTAAATAAGGAAAATAGTGTGGAATAATGTCGGTTAAAAATAGGATTTGTCGGGAAAAATCAAGAAAATTCGGTTTTTACCTCTTAAATACGCTCCTGGATGAGCGATTCGGTATTCATTTTAAAGTGTGATTGTCCCTTTATAAGATAGTGTTTAAAAATTATAAAAAAATAGTTTGGAAAAAATACAGTGATTAAAATGTACCGAATTTTCTATTTTTTCCAAATATATTCATTTTTCAGTGATTTTAGGTTTAGGTAAATGTATTGCAAGAAGAAAGTATTGGAGATTTTACGGCTTCACTTATGAATCTGTTTTTCGATCTGACGTTTTGTTTTCAGGTTATTAGGTACCAAGAAGGGGCCTGCAAATGGCATTTTTCGACCTAAAAAAATTCAAAAGGATTACTTGCCATTTTCCGATCCTCACCAGTTTCAGTAGAGTTCTGACGCTCCCGGTCCTCTACAACTTCCGAAAATGTACATCATTTAATTCACTTTTGTGACCTGTACCCGATTTCAAAGAAAATCGCGGAAATTTCGAATTCGACGTTTAATAGCTTCGAACCGAAAAATCCTGTATAACTGAATTTATTACCGAAGCTAGTTAAACTATTCCTCTATTAACCCAAAAAATTCGATTGCTCCCCTCTGACTGTTTCCGAGAAAAACAAACCTGTTCGACTTTGGGTTAAGCTTTACGTTAACATGTAGATTCACACTTATATTTGCTGATCTTCTGACGTCATTATTCATTAAAGACAAATGGCTGCTTTTTAAATTGTAATCAATTATACCGAGAAGTAAACATTTTTAGTAGTTAAATTATTCTAGTAATTTTCAAAATATTTTTTTTGGGATTTTAATGAGTTCCTTAAACGATTTTTGCAATAAAAAAATATGTGCATATCAGGCGCGGCCCGTGAGTTTTTTACAGGTGGGTCAAATTTTGTGGGAAACTAGTGCAAGCCTTTTTAATATTATTTTTTTTATATAATTTACTCACCTTTTATGTAGTTAAATGTGTTTGTATATCAAATCGATCCTTCTATCCTTCTGTTGGGAGAAATGTTCACTCACTAGCTCATTAAAATTATAAATACTTCTAATAAAAGGTTTCTCAATGCTCAACATAGCTCTTAACCTCGACTCCGCCATTGTATTTCTTAAGAAAGTCTTAATCCTTTTTAGAGTCGAAAAGCACCTCTCACTTTCCACTGTCGTCATTGGAATAGTACATAAAATCTCTAATAATTTTACACTTTCTGAAAACGTTTCACCAAAATTCATTTCTAACAAGAGCTATAAAATGGCAACAGCACCTGCACTATTATAAAAATCTTCACGACTAAATAAAACAAGCAATTCTGATTTAAGCTTGGAAACGTTTATCATCTCATAATTATTTTAAACATGTTTTAAAATGTTAAAAATATTTAACATTTTAAACTGTTTAAAAAATACAAAAGTTATTTGTATTTTAATACAAATAAATCAGCAAAATTATTTGTATTAAACAAACGTGTGACAATTAAATGTTCTGTAAAATTAAAACGACAGCGGATTTCTGACAAAATTAATAAAATTATATCCCATATTTCTAAAGAAATTGTTCTTTTGGACTCTTTCGGACTTTTTTTAGATGTACTTGCCTCGATGTTAATATTTGCGTCTGTAGAGATAACACTCTCTCTAATTTTTTGAATGTTTGAATTAAAATCTGCAATATATTTACCAATCAAAATTGCATCAATTCCAGATTTTTGCAATTGACAAAAAAGATATCAACATGAGGCAAAACAGAGTGAAAAAATTGCAACCAGTAAAAGTCAGAAATATGGTACATACTTGGCTTAAAATACCTGCTAATGTCTTCTCCTCTGTCTTTAGTGGTCTTCGATTTTACATCCAAAAGAGGTATTGGGCGTCCTTTTCCTTTAATTTCTAAACGTTTTTCAAATGGTAATGAACTATTATTATTATTTTACACTGCAGTATTTCTTGCACTGTTAAAGCCATTGTTAAAATAAGTACCCAAGTAGGTACTAGTAATGCACAAAAATAACGCAAATAACCAATAATATCCAACTTGAAAGTCAAAATATTTGAACATAAAACCGATAAATAAAAACAAAGTCTTGACGTTTGCTCCATCACTCACTTCACTTGTCATTTCTGACAAAGCGTCGAATGCTGTGTTGCCACGTTGCTGTTATTACTGTAGGTTTTAATGTCTTATAGACACAATACAATTATTCTATTATTATTAGTAGTAGTAAATACCTAAATATCTTAACATAAAATTAGATAAGCTTATATTAAATGTATAAATGTATCGCGAATTGCGAATATTGTTCTAATAATAAATTGGTCAGACTTAAATTAGTGAGTCAGAATTTGCGACAACCCGACACCTAGCGCGGTGGCGTTGACAACCACGCGCGCCCCGAAAGCGATATTATTGGTGGGTCGTCGACCAATTGTGTCTCTTTTTAACTTAATGAAGCGCGTATGTCTGTTTCTCTCTTACTTTTAATGAATTTATATCGTCCATATAAACCTAGAAGATCAATTTAAAATATGACCCAACCCGGAGCAAGCTTATTGGATATCCTTTGACGACGGCTTGGTTTGATTCTGTCTTGGGGAGATTTTGCATGGAACTTTGAAACAAAAGATACTTTTTTGGTTTTAAAAAATTAAAAAATAAATTATTAGGTAGATCACTGAAAATTTTAGGTGGGTCATTGACCAAATGACCTTATGGACGGGCCGCGCCTGGTGCATATTCCTTATTAAATACATTTTAATGTTTAAAGCACTTTTAACCATTTTATAAAATAATATTTATTTATATTAAGACAAATACAACCCTTTTCAATTACCATGAATGAGGGTTACTGAAGACGCCGTCATTTAGACTGACGACGGGTAAGTTCTAAAATTTGTTCATTCATTCTTGAATAAATGAAATGCACTGCGCCATTTAATTACATAAAGTTGTAGCGAAACGCTACAAAGTGATTCGCATTTATTACTTTACAGTAAAAAGAACGTTATTAACGTGTACATTATACAAAACTGATGTTTTTTTAAACAATCTTACATTTCTTAAGAATAATTCAATCTTACATTTCTTAAGAAGAATTCTTAAGAATAAACCTACAACCGAAAAAAGTGTTATGGAATCGAATTAAGGGTTAAGGAGAAAACGAATACCAAAACTATAATACATTCTTTGTGGTGCATCAATTAATTGACGCAGATATAAAATGGTTCGTACACCTCTAAATTTAAATTTAGGAAGTGACTCCGCTGCCGGCGCCGGCAGCCGTCATGGATGCCGTCGCCGGCAGCCGTCATGGATGCCGTCGCCGGCAGCCGTCATGGATACGGTCGCCGGCAGCGATCATGGATGCCGGCGCCGGCAGCCGAGCTGGGTGCCGGGAAAGAGACTCCGCACCGGCAGCCGAGCTGGGAGCCGGCAGCATTAGAAAATTAGTGTCAAAATAAGATGAGAATCAAAATACCTTAATTCAATCTAAAAATAATAATTTATTATAGTGTAAACTTTAACGAAACTTAAATCTTCCTACAAAAATATAACAATTGTTATTATTCTGCGAATTTAAGGGTAGAAATATGAAAAACAAACATCAAACTTTTCCTAAAATTAAGTCTTCGCACTTAGTCCTTTCGCGATTCAACCTTATTACTATATGTCCAAGTCTCTTCGGACGTCCACGTTTTTTGACCTTTCCTGGTATCTGTATGTCTCGTAATTCAAACTTAGACTGTTCTTTATACCTTTTTTCCCATTTCTGAACTTAGACGTTCCACTGAAGATGTTTAAGTTGCAACCTATTTTAAATTGAAACTTTTGATCGTGGATCGCACATATTTTTTTTTATCTTCTGACAGCCCACGAAGACCGAGATGTAAGTAATATGTACCATGGGTGTACTGGGGAATCGACTCACACATCCAGAGCTGGAAACATCCGTTGGGATTTCACCAGCCCTTTAAGAGGATTTGTGGGGTGGTACCACCTCGGTCGAGGAAGAATTCCTCTACCACCTTCCAATATGTATTGTAATCAAACTTTTCATACCTTCAATAAGAGTGATCAATTTGTCTGATATTAATTTGATTGGAATTCTTGTCTTCTAAGAACATATTGCCATTTTTTGAGGTAGAAATAACTAGCAGAGCATATGGATCTGTAACTCTGTCTCTGTTTTGCAAGAAAATTGAAATAAGCTTTGGATGATTGTGATTTTGTTCACTTCCCAGGATGCATAGAAATTGTTTACACTCACTTACTTTCAAGAAAATGCTAGTGGCAGCCTTTCTTACCCGTGGAACACTTCCTTGTTGACTTTTTATTTTTTGTTTTGAATGGTCTTCCACCTTTAACACAGGCTAACCGCAGATAATAGTATTTCAGAGCCGGATTAATATCCACCACACTATTAGGATTTTGTTGTCTTTGATTGTCATTTGTTCTGCTATCACGCAACCAAAACTCATTGTTTGTGGCTTTCTTGTATTCCACCAAAACACAATTAAAATTTTCATATGAAGAAAATGTATCACGCACTCATATTTTATAGTTTTTACGCAAAATTAAAACAACACAATGTTTACATATGATTTAAAATATGTAACTATAATTATTTTAGGTTAGAACTGCCGGCATTCCGTTTTGGCAGTATCTGAACCGGCGCCGGCACACGAGAAATTTTATACCCGGGTGCCGGCGCCGGTATCCATGCATCAACATTTTGAGAAGCGGTGCCGGCTGCGGAGTCACTTCCTTAAATTTAACAAGTCTTGTCAACATTATCGGCATATGGAAGTTTTGACGCTTGTGACGTAAGTAATATTTTTGCGATATTATGCCACAAGTTTATTTTTTCATTATTTTCTCCAAGAAAATGTCAAGTATACAAAAAACACAAATTTAGAATTTTCTGACTCTATATAGTCCGAGATCCCGCTGCAGGATTACTACGTTCATCGAGTTTTTAATCAAAATCTAATTTTTACATATAATAATGAATTGGGGAATATATTTTTGCCAGGGTGCCTATCAAAATGTGGCCGCTAGTATTTTTAATTAAAATAATATTAATTGATTTTTCATTCAATATCTGTATAGTGTTTGTAAGTTTACTGATTTCCTAGCATGAGCCACGTAGTCCAGTGGGTAAGGCATTCGCCTATTGACCCAGACGTCTTGGTTCGAATCCGGGCTCGGCCGGATCTTTTTTTTAAATTTTTGTCCTTAAAATCGGATCGGAGGGCACCCTAAGGTCGGAAGAGGGTTAGCACCTGGTTAGGGGCCCTGACCAGTCTCTTTCCTCGCAAGAGAAGAGGGATATGTGCGAAAAAATCTAACAATCGTTCGGCAAAATTCGGGATGCATATTCCTGGTATTAGGTAATTAATATTATTTTAATATTATTTTAATTAAAAATACTAGCGGCCACATTTTGATAGGCACCCTGGCAAAAATATATTCCCCAATTCATGATTATATGTAAAAATTAGATTTTGATTAAAAACTCGATGAACGTAGTAATCCTGCAGCGGGATCTCGGACTAATACAATGCCATTAGAATTAAAACTTAATTCAAGAAGCTAGTGGCTACTTATGATTGTTTATATAAAAGCTTTAAATTAATGCATAAACACTCCAGGACAGTTCTTTATGGCGTCCTGTAAGCGATGCATCAAAAGCTCTTTTGTATTTATTACTTTTCGAACCATCCTTCAATTCTGACACCTACCTAATATCTTAATTTAGAAACTCTGCTGTAACGCTCGCATCATTAAACATTTGGCTGCATCTTGGAATAGAGCCAACAAGACTTCACTTCACATTATTCTCCGTAAATACCCTAATTTTCACATAGAGGCCTTTATAAAGCCATCAAAACTACCTTTATTATGTTATTATAGTTCGTGTATAAAAGTTCACATATTCAAAATGATTTGGAGCTCAGGGGCATAGTGTGGTCCAAAGGGCTGGAAAAGAGCAGTTTTCTAATAGTTGTCCTGTTTGCGCAGCAATCGAGCTAAACTCATTTTAATACTAATACAAAAGTCATTTGGAAACCAATCAAATCGCGGAGATATTAGAGTAGCACACATTTTTAACGACGACTTGTTAATGATGACAGGACAATAATTTGTCAAAATCTAGCAGATCAACTAGAATACCTAAATTTGAATTAGAACTACGTTTTGAACCTTTTTAGCGAATCCTGGGGTAAGGCGACTTTTACTTCAAACTAAGCAGTAGAGAAGAGCGATATTTCACGAACTGATATTTTTTCACTGATATCTAAACATCACAAGTAGCAGTTGCTACCAGAGTCCGTGTAGAAGCGTGACGTGAACAGTGATATCTATCCATAAGGTTGATTTTGCGTATGTCACCGTGAAGAATATATGGGCTGCAAGGGATATCGTGCCTTACGTCCGTTTAACGTTTTATGAAACGTAGTATTTGATATTCGTGAAATGTGATATCAGTGGTGCCAGTGGTCACTGATATTGTATATCAACTTGTGGATTAGATATAGAATAAAAGAATTGGGGTTGGAGATTGGAGCGTATATTTTTTCATTTCGGTTTTTGGTTGCTGTTACACGATGTCGAGTGTTATTAAAAAAAGAAAGAGAAGTTATTTATGGAATTTTTTTGAAATTGATAATGAAAAAAATAGTATTGCAAAATGTAATATATGTCAAGCAAAACTGTCTTTTTAAATTATAAGCACTCTACAATTTCGCTTACATTGGACGATCGTAATTTGGTAAGTTTGTTATATGATTATTACTTAAACTTATTTTAAGCGATCAAAAATATGTTTTTGATTTTTCTTTTTTTTCTAAAGAATACTTTAGAATAGGTACCCATTTATTTTTTTAGGAAAACGCTACCAGCTTAGATATTAGGCAAGAATGTTTATTTTAGTTTGAACAAACCGATGTGTTTGTTTTGTTTGTGTACCAGCGAATTTACTACCCACTTTGTTGTTTTTATAAATTTAATAAGTTAATTTGATTATAAATTTGATATATTGCACAACACTGAGCACAGGTGCAGATAGCTACTGAACCGGAAAACCGTTCCAAAATTGTTAAAGTAGTAAGTGATATATGATGATATATGTATCGCAATTCACGATATTTTGTTGAAGCTGTTCGCAAATTGTTACCTACTCGAAAGTCATGATCACGTCACGCTTTTAAATCACTGATATCAAAAAGTAACGATATCAGATATCATAGATATTAAAAAATCACGATATCGCTCATCTCTACTAAGCAGTGTTTTTTATATTTGATTTTCACTTACGATAAATATAATAATAATTTATTACGTTATTCTTTTCTTCCCTGCCCGACTCTTCTACGAAAGCTTATATTATGAGATTTTCCTCGGTCCTAAATAATTTAAATCAACAAAATAATCTTACGTAAATAAACCAAAGTCGTGGGATTTACGCCTACATTCGAGAAAATTAATGTTTGATGACGTGATGCCAAAAGAGCTTAAAATAATGGCAAAAGAGCCGTTATTTTCAATTAAAGTATGTAAATAATATTAAATGAAATGTCGAGTTTTCTTAGAAAGGTGGTTCCTGACCTAAAGTTTTATAGCCCTCTTCCTGCGGAAGAGCGGAAGTCAGAAACTAGACAAACCGACATAAACCCAGTGAAACTACCGGAAATCACGGATCAACAAGTTTATTGTATGTAGTTTTATATGACGATTCTAAAAATATTTTCAGTTATTTCCGAGTCAAAATTTTGGAAAAGTCAATCTATACAGTGTGTCCAAAAAGTTTGCAACAAATGTGAATTTTTTTATAATAATGGGTTTATTGGAATATAGGTATTACCAAAAGTTGGTGCATATATCTACAAATGAATTTAACCTTGGTCAAAATTACGAAAAGTCAAATAGGATACAGGGGTAAACAAAGGTTTGAAAATTGCTTAGGAGTAAAGCACCATTATTCTTAGACATGCGGAAAAATGTTATTATAGAAATAAAACCTTTAGATTTACTAAAAAGGTTTAAGATTTAGTACTGTTTTGAATAAGATCTTTTAGTTGATCAGTTAGGTTTTGACAGGTTTTTGTCATTCTTAATAAGTCGTCATTAAAAACTTACGAGCTTTTCTAATATTTTAGCGAGTTGCGTAATATCCAGGCGATTTTCGTCTTGGAACGTGTTATTAGAATAAATTTAGTTCTATTATTGTGGAAAGTAAGTACTAAAATCGTCTTTTTCTTTATAAAGTTGCGAAAAAACAGAAATAAGTATATAGTATAAAAAAACTTTTGGTTGTCAAATTAGACCGATCTAGCGTTGAAGAATCTGACCATTATGTTTAATAGTATATTACAATACAAGTACGGTAGGTACGTCTTTACCGCATGTGCGTGATGTTTAACAAAACGAGCCGAAGGCGAGTTTGGTAAATCACGCAAATGCGGTAAAGACACCTACCGTAAGTGTATTGTACGATATTTAATCTACAAGCATGTTTTAGGGCACCAATATTAAAAACTAAAAGAGCACTGTTTTAATTTACCCCGTAGGTGCCTCGTAAGTCGTTATCAACAATGCATTAATATCAGGTTTCTAGGGAAATAAATTATAGAAATTTAATAGATGGCTTTTATATGACAGATGTAAAACTCGACAACGGAATAAACGATAATTATTTTTGTAACAATTTCATGAAAGTGTGTTTTACGTCCCTTAAATGAAAGTCAGTAGCAGCAGTGATGATGAAATTCCGAAAGAAGTTCTGGACATTGCTAAAGCAGCTACCCTTAATTTATTGCTGGATAACACTTGAATAATATAAAAACTTGTTTTTATAGTATGTAATTACTTACAGCACTAGTGCGGTAAAGTGATACTTACCGCACTCAAATCAGTGCGGTAAGTAGTTACTTACCGCACGCTTGTAGATAAAATCAGGAATTGTGTTTAAATATGAAATCACGGCATTCTGTTAAATATACAGGGTGGGTTTTTTAAAGCGTTACAAGGCGATATCTCGAAAATGGTTTAAAATATTTTCATTAATTTTTGATGACCTAATAGGGAGATGGGGGGCCATATTTTTGGCATTTACCTCCTCTCTTTATTTTAGAGGGTGTGGGTAACTTTGGAATTTTAAATTGGATGATGTACTTTTGTTTATAAAATTCTAATCTACGTAAAACACTATGTATGGGTATAATTTTGTTTTTGATTTTCTCTATCGGTTACGGAATTATGGCTTATTAGGTTATAAAAAAAATATTTACCATTGAATTTCAATTTATTTATCATCTGTCATGCTTAAGAAGCTATTCAAAATGTTCCCATTCAACTTTCAAACACTTTCTCACTCCTTTTCTAAATGAAGTTTGTACCTTCTGTAACATTCCAGGTGTCACTAATAAGCTAGGCAAAGCGAATTTGGTCTTTCATATCATCTAAAGTTGTAGGCGCAGTCGCCATCACTTTGTCCTTTATAAAACCTCACAAGAAAAAATCAAGGGGGTCAAATCCGAGGACCTGGCAAAAACTGAGAGATAATCGTTAAAACGTCAAAATTCTCAACTGACTTAAGTGTAAATAACGCATTTCCATGGAACCGAAAAATAATACTGAATAGGTGAACGTGTTTTATTGTAAAAAATATTTATCTTTTAAATTTAATTAAAATTTAGTTAAAAACTCACCCTGCATATAGTGAATTTTTTTAAAGCGGACCATAGGGTTTTATAAAAAAGACTGCTGCGAACGTAGGCGTATACCCCAAGAAGACGAAAAGATGACAGAAGTTCGTAGCCTGAAGACAGGAGATGATTGGTTAAGGATTTGCGAATGATTTGGGTTTCGGTCAGAAAAAGAATGTGGGGTATGAATGATTGGACGTAGTGGTGGACAGAGTCCAAATTGGAATCCCGCAGATGTTGGCAAAGGATACTATACTTTTGGAATTCTTCAATAGTGGGCCCCCCTGAGCACCCCTCGCCCGGAGATCCGAATGGAGGGGTAATACCTCCGGAATTTTCAACCCCTGGGAGACTGCTGCGAACGTAGGCGTATACCCCACCATGAAGACGAAAAGATGACAGAAGTTCATAGCCTGAAGACAGGAGATGATTGGTTAAGGATTTGCGACTGATTTGGGTTTCAGTCAGACAAAGAATGTGGGGTTTGCATGATTGGACGTAGTGGTGGACGGAGTCCAAATTGGAATTAATCCTGCAGATATTGACAAAGGTTACTATACTTTTGGAATTCTTCAATGGTGGGCCCCCCTGAGCACCCCTCGCCCGGATATCCGAATGGAGGGGTAATACCTCCGGAATTTTCTACTCCTGGGAGCGCCATCATTCCATTAGTCTTTGGATGTCTTGTACTTCAATGCAAAAACAGAATACACTGTATTTTTCAGCCCGCTATGCTATATTTTCATTCTCTACATTCACAACGGACGATACTCTTCTCATTTTGCCGTATTTTTAAAAATAAAGGCAGTTTACTCTTAAGCGATTTTTTATTTTAGCCGTTGGCTTTATTTGACTTTCCACCACTCCAATAATGGTTAATTTTGCTTTTACATGTGCACCAGAGTTTCGTAATATACTTACATTTCGATAAAGACGGTAACTAAAATGCTTCCATTTGATGCAAGCTTATGAATTAAACCGTATACACTTTTATTTATTAGATGCAATCTTAGAGTAGACGTTTATTAAAAAGTATTTTTATTATCCATTAGTCCGTATGTCATCTTCAGTAGTCACCTAAAGGCCTAAATTATGATTCTGACTCTACCGCTCTTTTATTAAGCAATCTGCTCCGTATCTTGGAAAAGTGCCAGTAAAACTGGAAACTTATTTCACATTATTTCCCTTTAGTATACTAATTTTAACACGTAAGGGCAAAATATTAGCTTACAAGGTAAGATTTACCAAGGGGCAACTAAATATTAATCAGCAGAATCTGATTAAGTCATTAGGACTACATTACCAAAGTTGGGTTCAAACTTATCTTACAACCGAATCAGGAAGTATTGCATAATAATTCATTAATATAATCACGTTATGCAGAAAGGACTAAAGTCTTTTTGAAGTGGTTTAATATCATAATTTGCTAAGTAAATTGTTTTAGCTATTAAGGACTTGGTCAAATAAAAGTAGTATAATATAATGAATATAATATGTCGCACGATGCAGCGATCTTATGGGGAATTAGGACAACAATCAGAACTCTGAAACAAATTAATACTATCATATAATTTGTTTACCACAAATTTGACGGCCATTGATCTATATTTAAAACAAAACATTTATTTTCTATTATAAAGGTTTAAAAAATGGATCTGAACTTATGCGTCCAGAATATCATATTAACAGTAGGTATCATACTTAAAATAAATAATATTATCAACTGTAATAAAAAGAATATGTAGGAACCTAATTCAAGGAAAAACAACTATATTAAGTACTATGCAGATATAATATGTATCTTATTCTGCCTCTCAGTCACTTTCACTTGCTTCGCTATCTTCAAAGGTAGTCGTGATATTATATGCTGACAAAGGATCAGTGTCTTCTGTAATCGCAATGTATTTTTAATGGTACTGTCACTAGCTAGACGTTTTTCTTTATTATTGATTAATTTTCGATAAAAATCTAATGAGGGACCCGATGTAATGATTTAGCGATTCATTATTAATCAGTATTTGATTTTAGTCGGGAAAATTTTCGGATATATATTAATCCCTCTTTGCGAATTTCTTTGTGCCTAGCTTTCAAATACTCTTCTAAAATTTCGCCAAAACAAATTATACTTGCGTTCTGATAATTCTAGATCCAAATAAAGAGCAAGTGTTTGCTGCAGAGGTAACTTTTCCTTCACCACTCAGGATTGTGTGGACGTTGATGGACCAGCGATATCAGCAGCAAAACTTAGTTCCTCGTTACTAAAACTTGTTACCAGTTTTCTACTTTTCGTTTGTTCGAAACACTCCATAAACTCTTTTATATGACGACCACGGTCCTTTATTGAAGTATTCGAACTGGTAATAGCAGCAGTGGCGGCTCGTCAGGGGACGCAGGTGAAGCACCGCTTCACCTACAATTTCCAAAAATAAATAAAAGGAAAATATATTTTTAACTTGATTTAATTTATGAGCTACATTGTTACGTTAATAATGTAGTATGTTTTATATAAAAACACATTTTTGATCCAATTTTATTATAAATGATCAAATTAATAATTTTTCATAAGAGAATAACATAAACGCAGCCCGTAGCGCGCTGAACACATTACTCATAAGAGCGTCGCGGAACATCACTGTCGGGGGGGGGGGGGGGGGGGGTTGAAGCGCAATCGGCAGGATGAGTAGTACGCCACAAGTAAGGAGATTTGTTTACGACAGTCGCTATGGCAACGGGCGGTAGAGACGCGTAGCTAATTTTAGAACGGTGCGACCGGCAGTTGTCGCTGCAGAAGCTTATGCATGGGTGTAGGAGTATTGGGGCGTTCGGAAGTAGAATTCAATAGTATCGCGCTAGTACCGTAGAACCGTTTTATGACGATATTATTGATAGATTTGCAGCTTTAAAAGATCGAAGGATAGACCTTATATTTAAAAAGTAGATCTCATAGATAAATGCAACCACAAGTGTACGAAAGATTTTGAACGTATATGTATATTTTTTTTCCAAGAAAATCATGCTGTTTTTGTTATTATTATTATTATAAATTTGTGTATTCCCCTTTATGTATGTACATTTTTTTTTTCAAGAAAAACATGCTGTTTTTGTTATTATTATTATGAATTTGTGTATTCCCCTTTATGTATGTATATTTATTTTTTTTTTCAAGAAAAACTTACTGTTTTTGTTATTATTATTATAAATTTGCGTATTCCCCCTTATGTGCATTATTTTTTTCAACCCCCCCCCCCCGCCGCTATTTCCTTGGCTGCGCTTCACCCCTTCTTAAGTCCACGAGCCGCCACTGAATAGCAGAAGCCGTAAACTCACCTTCGTTTCTAAAAAATAGAATTGCGAGCGCGAGAACTTTATTCACTTTGATTTTCAAGCTGGCACAAACGAATTTCTTAATATTTAATGGTTTTGGTTCGTCGCGGTTTAGGACACTACACCAGTTCATGATTACTTGTTTTACTATATACTAAATTTGGCTTCACCTGTTGCCGCAACCCAGACTTCGAAATAGTCACCATACGTAAGAGGTCGACCTGAGCCTGAAAAAAAAATTGGTTTTTAAAAGTTTGCACAGATTTGCGAAAGTGAATTCTTTTGCTAAAATCTACGCCAAATTTGCTACAAAATAGCAAAAAAATGCGACATACTTTTATATTCCTTTTTTTAAAAGCTTAGAAAGGTTTGAAACAAAAAACCACAAAGAATAAAATTATATATAATTTTTCTAAAATACAATAGGTTAAAGTTGCGAAGTATCAAATAAATTAATCATATTTTTATGAAGTTACTATACCTCTATTAATGTTCTCGTTTGCTAAAATACCACAAATAAGTACTACACTTTAAAAAGACAACCGTTCACAGCTCATGCAAAATCGCAACTGATAAAATAGCTAATGCACTACCTGTTACCTGTTACCCTTGCTTTACAGCCGTAAAACTCAGACGATACCTGATAATTCTTATTAGGATTTCTTGAAATCCCCTAACTGGAATAGTTGGAATGTGGTAATTAGGAAGCTTCCATTTTCCTTTTTCTTTATACAAATAGTCCCAGAAACTATAAAAACAACAGCGAACATTTTTTAAAATTATCTTCATAAATAAGAAAGTTATGGGTTCTCAAAGTTTAAGATTCCGGGTCGCACCGCGAAAACCACTGTGACGTCACGCGAGACCAAAGCAAACTAGGACGCCATCGATATACCTAAGTACCTATTCACATTGTGTTTAAAAGTCGGTCCCACTCGTCCCGCGACCGAATGACATCGAGCTTGTTTCGTTCCTGGTTTCGATTTATCATTTTAATTAATAAGTATGCCTAAAACTAAACCAAAAAGCTACAAATATTGAATTGTACCTAGATGTACTAGCACGACCATAAAAACACCCCACAAATATTTTTTCAATGTGCCGAGGTACAGGGGCGGGTTTCGAGGGGGAGGGAGGCAGGGGGCGCGCGCCTACCCCTGAAGCCTTGAACAAAAAGAATTTCAGTAGCAAATTTTATAAAAATAAATATTGTAGCATCAACATTAGCCATTCCTACATATTCTACGAAATACTATTAACAAAAACAAACATTTGCCGTTTATTTAAGGGTCTTTGAAATAAATTATATCACAAAAATATTAATAATAGATCAATACTAATGCAATAAAAAATGCAAGCTTTTTGGGCATTTTGATTTGCATGCTCTTAGATTGTTTCTGAATGAAAACATTCCTTACACATCTCACCGCAATTTTATCACAATTTGCGCCGGATCGTTTTGGCCTCTAAATGAATCAAATAACTAAATAGTTTCTTTTCAAAAAACATCTCCTTTGAAAGTAAATTTTGTTGAAAACGGATTAACGAAACCTTTCAAGAATATTTTCTCGAATACACATTTTGAACGTACCTACATTTTCTTAAAAATGTCTTCAAAAATATTTAAAAGAAAAATAGGTTTCTTGTTTTCCGAAAATAGTAGGTATTTAGAAAATTAAATTATGAACTCTAGTAGCTGAAAAATGTTAATAAAAAAATCTTCGAAAAAGATGTTCTCTGAAAAAATGCTTTAAAAAAACGGAAAATTTGTTTTAGAAAAATTGTACTTTCGGAAGTACTCGTATATCCCCCCAAATGAGTAGAAGGCACAAACTACAATATTTACACTTTCATATTAATCAAATTTGTCCTGTAGGGTGTAAACTAAGATGACCAACTGTTGTGTTTCATTTTAACAAACATCTTTTTTAATGTTAGATGAAGTAAAGTTTTGCGAAAACAGCTTCTTCGAAAGATGCTTTTACATTTAGGTTGCAGGTGGAAATTAGACTTTATTAGTGTTCAATTTATATTAAACCTGACTAATTTAGAGAATAACGTACTTGGCACTGACTGAACCGACACTGGTATAGGTACCTATTATTATTCGGTAACCTGTGCAAGGAATTTAAAAAAAAAACTTGTGATAATATTAAGCTAGGCATTTGATTTGTAATAAATAATTTTATTGCTTAGGCATTAGGTTTTGTAGAGAAAATCGCCATATTATGGTAAATATAATTTTGCTCTTTGTTACAGCTTATTTTTTTGAGGGAATATGTAACGGTTTTCGAGAGTGGCTTGACAGAGGTAAAAATATTGGAATAAACTTAGCTTAAAGACTATATGCCGGAAAAAGCGGTAGTGTTGTATCTTTGGATTTAAATTGTTTATTAGGGTGATGTTTTAAGGTATCACGAAAATTTCTTATGTAGCAAAAATACCTTATCATGAACCTATCTTTTACGTTTTCTGTAGCAGCATAAATAAGAAATTCTAAATGCAGCAAGATTGATTGTTTTTTAAACGATTTTATTCATTACCTCTTAGATTTTACCGATCACAATTTTAAATGCAGCAGATAACAGAAGCTAGTTCATGATATCATTGATTTACGAAGAATGTTAAAAACTACCAGTTTACTCAAATTGTCAATATGTTGGAATTAGTCCCTTTTAATACTTAACAATTCAATTAATGGAAAATGCTTTAGGTTAAAATTGATCTTTCCCTTAACAAAACAATCTCTCCTGATATCAGATCCCTAACGATAAGCTTAACAGAGCTTAAGGGTGAAGTAAGGTCAAGATTTACCCTACTACTAATGGAAATTGGACCTTTTATAGCTTATTATTTACCGCCTTAGCTTCAATCACATTTAAGTTCTCTCTACATTCGCAATTTCTGAAACAATTTGCTCAATTTTATAAGCGTACAAATTAATTTAAAAGTGGCGAATTAATTGGAGTGAAATGATAGTTTTAGCTCTATCTAATTTGATTGAATTATCTTCAGTTGACCGTTTGTAATTCTAGTCAGTAATTTATTTCAGTGCCATGCCTTGCTAAATCATGTGGTGAATTTACTAGAGATTGCATTTTGGGTAACGAAATAAGCTGTTTTCAACTTTTAACACTTTTAGCAAACTAAAATTGATTAAAACATTTGTCACGTTACCGCTGGTTTGACGAGAATTTCAAAGAAATTGAATCAAACTCTCAAAGCGAGATTAGTTGGAAAGACATTAAAAAAAGTTATTGGGGAAAAGGGTCCAAAATTCCGTTTTAAGTTGATTTGCAAAGCTTGAAGCAAAAAAAATGGTTTAACATATTTTTTTAATTAATTTGAAAGTCCATTTTTATTTTATATCAATATTTGGAGCCTTCAATCTCACTCACCGCTGTTTGGTAATTTTTTTCTACATTTAAACGGATAAATTTCGAAAATTGATTCTCCGTAAAATAACTGGGTGTGGCCAGACTTTATTTCTCAGATTCATATTGGAGTTTTAGGATCCCTGCATGCATGTTGTGCTTAAAACTCCAAATTTTATTAATCCTTATCAAATTTTAATAGTTCTTTTAAAACAGTTTCACGAACTAAATCCTCGTTACACATAGTTATTTACACGAATGGCAAATTTTTTAATCGATATCAAAATGTAGAAAAAAATCGATCAAGTGCAAGCTATACTTGCATAATTAGTGTTCCGTGCCATCAACCTCCCACTTAACCTGAGCAAACCTCGGCCGCCCGATCATCTGCCGCGCTACTCGCCGCCGACGGCACTAACGTCGTATCACATCGCGTATGCGCGGACCTTAGTGGGCCAAATTAAATATTAAAAAAAAACGCGTAAGAACAAAAGTTGTTCCTTACATCGTGAGAAATATTTTTTGTCAAAAATCTTTTTCTCTAAAACCAATTAAATTGTTTATAACAATTAACCGCCCTAGAATTCTTTAATACTGATAACTCTCGTTCAATCTACACTTAATTCTCAATGTTTATGATTTTTTTCAGAATTTTCTAAGCGATTCTTCTGGTGATAACGGTGGAGGACAGTAATTTTTAAGCGTTTTTCCCGAAAAATGTTTTAAAAAATGCAATAAATGAATTCATCATATATCTCGTTGAATTCGTGCTTCAATAAGCTTTCATTTGACACCATACACGAGGCCCTTGAAATTTTTTTCTATTGTCCAATTTACCCCCGAAATTATCCTTCAAAATCCAAATTCAACTTTTTGATAATTTTCCCGTAATCTACACCTAATTCTCAATGTTAATGATTTTTTCAGATTTGTCTGAGCGATCCTTTTGGTGATTAGGGTGGGGGGCAGCAATTTTTAAGCGTTTTTTCCTAAAAAAAAAACGAATAAAAAAATACATCATATATATTTTTGAATTCGTGCTTCAATAAGCTTTCATTTGACACCCTTTACGAGTCCCTTTAATTTTTTTTTTCGTTTCCCAATTTACCCTCTGGAATTAACCCACAGAATCAAAATTCAACTTTCTATATTTCACGTTTATAACTGGGCCACCACACTCTATCTCAGTACTTAATTTCAAATTTTTACGTCGAATAGTTTAAGAGAAAATCGCCTGTGACAGACACACGGGCGGACACCGATGTGATTCCATAAGTTTTCCGTTTCACGGAACGCTAAAAATTAACAAATATCGCGTAACTGGCTAAGATTAAGACAGTTAACCAACATAAATGAAAAATAAATGGAACCTCAAACTTTACAAATCGACATAATACTGAATTCTGGACATTTTTTACAAATAACTTTGTCGACATCTTGCCAACTAACATCACTTTTTAACAGTTTACTTCCAATATTTTTAATTTACCGTCAAACCGGCGCCAGCGGTCCCGTGACAAATGTCAAAATCGATTTTTAGGTTATCGAACATGTATGATTGTTTTCTCAATATCCTAGCAACAAAAATTTTCCCGTATGGCCAACTTTTGCCGACCACTGTATAAATGAACCGAGCAAATTTTACAGAAATTAAGCAAAAGATGTACATGTTAATAATTGGCGCATGAAATGAAATTAGGTTTTGAAATTAGGCTTCCTGAGACCCTCATTTTAAGGGATTTCCGACAGGATTTAGCGGTTTTTGGTCGAGTTTACTTTAAATATATATTACGCGTTGTATTAAAACAGTAAAATACAGCAGACGTCTCTAGCATGGCTGTAGTACAGATGTCCCCAAATTTCATAAATTCCTTAAAGTTTGTTGACAAGGGTGTCTAGCACATATTCGTTTGTTGAACCTAATGGTCAGTTTCTCGAAGCAATCTAGAAAAATAACTGGATACATGTAATGTATCAACACACTTGTCCATGATAACTGCATTAAATTTATTTCTCGTTTAAACTATTTGAGAAATCCAGTACAAATCTATCACATTTTGTTTACCGGAGACCCCAATCTCGGAAACTACAAAAAATTAGTTTTTTGTCCCTGCTTCAAGTAAAAATATTGCTGTGGGCATCTAGCATGTTCTAGTGAAGTTGAAGATAAAAACAACTATTAAGATGCATATAATCCAAATAAATCTGAAATTGTTTTTTTCTTTTATCTACATAAATTAAATATTTAAGGTGGTTGCTTTTATGCATTTATTTTGGTTTTTAATTAACAAAAAAAAAAGATTTTCTATGATTAATTTTCGTACAAATTTCGAAATGTGTAGAGGGTGATTCCGTTGGTTGCGATGTCACATTATATGTAAATAAAAGTGTTATTATAGCTGATGTACTGTAAATTCGAGTATTAATTTATTTTCTTGATTATTTCCCCTTGATTATTCGTGGATCAGAAACATTATTCCGATTAAAAATACTGTTCAACAATGATCACAAGGATGATCGCATAATTTGTCGATTAGCAACCTATTCGATTTTCTTTGTTCCTTACAGCTGATTTATTTATGTCTAGCTTCCTCTCAGGAATTCGTCCGCGTAGTATAGGATAATAGTGTAGTTTTGATGTCATGATTATGAATACGTGAAACATGAGTTATGTTAGGTTAGGTTAGATATATCTAGAGAACGGATTTCGATATTACATGACGCAAAAATCGGGGCCGGACTAAAGTAACTGATAGGAAAGGTAAATGAAATGAAAGTAATATTAGATTTTGTCAGGTTGTATTTATGAATTATATTGCTCCTAAAAAATAATTCTTTTTTTTTCAAAAAAATTAACCAACTTCACGAAGGGAAAAGCGCAGTATAAAATAATATTGTTACCTATTTATTACTGCAGTTAATGGTCAACTTAATTTTGTTCACATTTATGAGAAAATGTTTTGTTTCTTTTTAGTGCACCTATTCTCCCCCTCCTGCATCTTATCTCATTATTTTTAAATTTGTAATGGATATCTTGTATAGATATCCAGTATTAGATTTTCTGACCTCAATAACCCCAAAAATGACATATTAGTTAACATTTTAGAAGAAATTCTCACCCGCCCCTTTTACCCCCTCCACCGCCATTAATTTTTATAACATCCGTTATACAAAATTAGCTTTTCCGACCTTAATAATCTCGAAATCGTTACATTAGATAACACTGTTGGAGAAATGCCAATCACCCCCCCCCCTGCCCCCCCGTTAATTTTCAACATCTGTTAGAGAAAATCATATTATTTCACCTTAATCACCCCGAAAATGACAACATTTTTCGAAAAAATTGCCAATCGCTCCTTCCCCTTAATGTTTTTACCATACGTTAATCTGTTAGACTAAATTAGATTTTCTGACCTTAATAACCCTGAAAATGGCACATTTAATATTTTCGGAAAAATTCCATGCCGCTCCTTTTTATCACCCCCACCCTCGGTTAATTTTTTTAACACATGTTGGGTAAAATAAGATTCTCTGACCTTAATAACCCCGAAACTGGCATATTAGTTTACATTTTTGGAAGAAACTGCCAATTACTGCCTTTTTATCCCCCCCCGTTAATTTTTTTAAGATCTGTTAAACAAGATTAGATTTTTGGACCTCAGCAATCCCATAGACTTCTCAAAAATATTTTTAATATTTTCTGTGTAGATTGTATTTCCAACGGAGTCCGCTTCTGGAATGTTATATTCGAATCCGGTCTCTAGATTACAAACTTTGAACCCCCATTTCACCCCCTTAGGGGTTGATTTATTAAAATCTGTAAAACACGCTTTTAAACATTTATTTTTAGAGTACTTCTATTAAGTTTCGAGTTAATAGGACAATCTAATATTTTTTCTCCATACAAAGTTTGAACCCCTGTTTCACTCCCTTAGGGGTTGAATTTTGAAAAACTCTTCCTTAGTGCATGTCTACATTATATGAGGAACCTCTGCGCAATATTTGAAGTTTCTAGACACAGCAGTGTGGGCTGTGCGTTGATATGTCAGTCGGTCAGTCAGTCAGTCAGTAAGTAAGTCAGTCAGCTTCTTCTTTTATAGAGATGATTGCTTATTTTTTACAAATCCTGACTTTACCTACATCTGCGGAAACTAAAGGACTAAAAGCTTAAAGGTATTTGGTTAGAATAATGTTATGTGCTAATAAGCTCCAAATAAGTTTATTATTTTTTTAGTTTACGTTATACTTTGACAGTAGTATTATAACCTCATTTGTCTTCAAGCTTTAGCTAGGATTTACTATACCATAAAAGTAAGCAAATAGCTAAATATGCTTACTTGAATTTGGCGATACTAATATTTAATAATATTCATGTAAAATTTTTAATTAACTGTGCACTACTTTCTTCTGATTTTGGCAATCCATGCTACATGAAAAAAGAATTTATTCGTGGCACTTGAAATGGTATCTTCGCATATTGGTACAATACAATAGTTATTGGGTAGTTTTAAGAAGCTTCATTGTTAAATAAAAATAATTACACACAAATTACACTATAATCATAAAACAACAAATCTTTTTCTATTTACATGACTGATGAACGGTTTGGGTCAGGAGTAGTGAGTATAGGCAACTGAATATACATTCGAGATTGTGTTCCATATTTTTTGACAGACACGTGACTTATTATTGCAAACAATATGATTAATTACATGACTGTTAAAAATGCGGAACAAAGGGATAAAACGGATTAAATTATGTGCCTTGCACGCAACAGTGACGTGGATAATACCTGACGTCATTTGCCAGAGCTCAAATGGCTGCTTTTTAAATTGTAATAAATTATACCGAAAATTAAAAAAATTTATCAAAATCTTTCAAGTAATTTTTTTCAAAATAACATTTTTAGTTTGTAGTGACTTGCTTGAACAAATTATGCAATAAAAAAGTATATGTATGTCTCCTATTGAATTCATTATTGGTTGCCTTATTGGAAGGTTGAAGTTTACAGATCCTTTTCATCGCAGCCAGTAAGGCTTCTTGTGACTCCTGTTGTACTGGGCCTACAGTATAACAAATCAGTCTCCGACAAGAACAAGAAATTAAATTTATTGCAATGACTCTAATCAAATAAAATTAAGCAGAATATTTTTTTAAACCCTTACACAAACATTTCAACGATTTCCTTGCCTGACCATGAAATATTTTCCATAATTTTTCATTTTGATTAACTACACACGCATCGCGCTCCTGAAGTAAAATTTTATTTCGAAGAAAAAAGTCGGATGCTTGTCGATTGGACACGCGATATTTTGTTTATCTTAATCGGCCACCAATTCTGTCATTATCGCGAACAAATTTCAAGCGAGAATGTTTGACTGGCCCAATTTATATTACATTTCAGAACAGTTATTGCTCAGGCTTGTTGTAAGCTTCATCAAAATAATAAGTGTGTGCCTTCATTCATTCCGGTCGCGCTGCTTCTGATCAGTTTGTTACCTGCATCAGGTTAAGCAATCCTTTTACTCGCCGGTGGTCGTTTCCTGTATAACGGTAGCTTGGTAGCTTGCTAATCACCAAGAGTTAGTGCACTGTATTCGATAAATAATATGAGAGGCTATTGTCAATATGGGCATAGAGTTTAATGGCGACCGCTGACACATGTGTCTCACATGTCATTTCTAGTAACATTCTGTTCACCAACTTAAACTTTGGTCAGGGCAGGACTTCACATTTTTTATCAAAATTTATGACTGTTTAAATAGTGGAACTAGTGTTGTGAAATGTCCGATCAAATATAATAATGGACTTGTCCGGTCAATTTGATCGGTAAATTACCAGTCAAATAGTGGACATTTTTTAAATATTTAAATACACTGTACCATTGAATTCGCCAAGAAATTTTATTGAAAAAAATGGACAAAAAGCCATATTTTGTAAATTAACTAAGACACATAGGGACAAAAACGTAAAAATTTCTATTTTATTTATTAAATATTTTTTGACCTCTTCTGGGCATTTTTTACATATTCTGGTATGCTTCAACATTCTGGTTGCACGATTGAGGTATTTGCCATTGGAGAACTTATAAAAACATATTTTTACCCCCTCCTTCTTCTCTGTAAAATATTGCTATACTAGATTTTCCGTTCTACCATTTTTCTTTTCTTGTAAAATGTGTCAAATAATTTGAAAAAAAAATCAAAATAAAATATTGATAATCTCAAACGATTAAAATTCAAAATTTTTTTAGGTTATGTGCCAAATTATGTCAAATTTGAATAAAAGGTGGGACATTTAAAAATAACAGAATTTTCGGTCTAATTAAAAAATGTCCGGACAAATTTCAATTTGACTTGTCCTTGTCAGTCAAATATAAATGATAATTTGCCGGACATGGAGAATTGTCCCACAACCCTAAGTGGAACAGAGTCTAGCTGAAATTACTTTACTGACAACGTACGTGTAGAACTATATATATATATATATATATATATATATATATATATATATATATATATATATATATATATATATATATATATATATATATATATATATATATATATATAAACAATTGTACGAGAACTATGAATTTAAATGGACATTGCAGAGTTCTGGGGTTAAATTAATAATTTAATTGCCCAAAAGCCCTTCAAGTGAGCGGCAGCTTTTCGCCAGGAGCATTTATTTAATTTTCCCTGGTGTTCATGGGTAAAGTATTTATAAACGTTGCGGACAAATTTTTGAGTCAGCTTATTTCCATGCAGAAAGCCTCGTGATATCTAAATTTTTCAAACACCGTTAACTTATTATACAGATCACCTTCTTCCCCCAGGTAGTATTTTTACCACTTCAACCCCCTTCCCTAAAAAGAAAATGCTATTTACACCCTTGAGTTGTATTTAAAGTTCTTCAAAGCTCCAGTTTTAAACATTTTAAATTATAAAAATCTCCATTTCAAATGTAAAAGTTTTTTTAAGTTACTAATCTTTTGTTAATGCACCAATATTTATCACAAATGATTTTTTCTAGAGAAATCAATGACACAAATATTTTTATCTCTCTGCCAGTCACTGTATTACATACGTAAGTAACTAATATAAAAGTAAGTTATCATGTTAATATCAAATATTCAATAAAAATAAATTTAAAGTTACCAAATAAATCCTCACTACTAGGCTTGGATGTGCTAGCAATGCAGTAATCGTTATCCATAATAAATTAATAATATCTAAAAATGTTAATAAAAAGTAAACACACCACGCCACAAATAATGATTTTCTTCTGGAATTATGTAATTTGAAGCGTATATTACGAAGCTGAATGTGCTGAATACAGTCAAAAATAATAGGAGGTGCTTTACATGGGCGAGATTATCTACGATTATATTCTCTTCGTTATTAGCATAACCTTTAAAAAATATTGTAATTTAAAAAGAAAATTTTAAAAACTATAAGCTTGTCAACTAAACTACTTCGTAATTTACGCCGCGAAACAAATAATTTCTACAACATTAATTAATTTTGGGGTAATGTTTGTCTAGATAATTGTTAAGTAAACAAATAAAATTTGTTTACCTACCTACTTACTTTTCAACAGAAAGAAACATTTTACAGATACACAAAGTCCAACAGAATACTACCAAAATGTCTAATAAGCACAATGTAATCAAAATAATGGCAAAATGCTCTCTGAAAACACATAAAAATATTCCTAAAAATAAACTTTTGATTTTACACGTCATAAATCAAGATCGGACGGGCGAGGACGGCTCTGTAAATAGTGTAAATAGCGAACACCTTTGAATATAATCAAAGGAACTAACGCGGAAAGAGATATGCCGGTGCAAATGCGTAAGAAAGGGATGCCCATCAAAACGGCATCCAATGCGAGGTGCTGTACATATGCCACCTGTTGACGCTTTTCCGCCTGCAAGTATTAGATGCGGAATATGTGTCCTTCGTCGCGTACATGTAAATGTATGACCATTTCTCATCAATTCAGCCATTGTCGTTGTCCGCGAGGCGTTTTCTGAATTAGGGAACGTTTAGATCATAAAGTTGGCAAATATTTTGACGTGTCACTGGCTGCCATTAAACTCTAAGCCGATATTGACTAATCTCGGTCTCTTTATTAAATAATCGGTAGATATAATTTGTCCTTAAAACAAGCTTATTGTGTGTAGATGTTTCCTTAAAATATAGTGACCGGTTATCAGGTCCATCCCAGCTGCCTGCTGTTAAGTTTCGGGACTTTTATGGTCAGGACCAATATTGGGAAATTAAGCTTTGATTGTTGGAATGCGATTGCATTGTAAGGGGACGCTAGCGAGTTGGGCCCTTTTGCAGGTAATCGGAAGATTACACCCAACAGTTGGGCCCCGATATGCAAATGAGGGTATTAGTGGTTTTATTACATTTGAAAAGGTGTAGTACGATATTCCTAGAAGTACCTAGTTAAGGTACCAATACAGGGTGCTCACAGGTCCTTAAATGTTGACAACTTATTCATTTTTGTCAGTTCTTTTCTGAGTTTTATAAACGATGGAAGTTCAAACAATGTTAAGTGAAAAAGGAAAGGGACTGTTAGTCGTATGTGGTTTTAAGTTTTGTGTCGGCAAAATTTTAAAAGATAACACTTTGTATTGGAGATGTGTAAATAAAAAAACCAAGTGTCCCGCTAAACTCAAAATCAAAATCAAATCAAAATCAAAATCAAAATCATTTATTTGTGTTAAGTGTTACAATGTAACTTACACACGTCAAACTTGTATAATACACACAACTATACACATATAACAGTATATAACATTAAGTAGGTACAATACTTTAGCAATACAATAGTAACTAACAAAACACTTAATCAGTAGATGAATGTTCTACCATTCATTTACAATGGTAGGGTACCTTACCCCATATTCAGAATTTAGTTAGAATAAGATTAAAATAGATTAAAATTACCCAGACCCACAAATGGCTACTCGTCAAAGTCACCCGTATCGCCCTTAAAATTCAGGTACTCATCGGTACTGTAAAAAGCAGTTTTTAACAAAAAGGATTTGATTTTCTTCTTAAACTTTATGAGGGGCGTTTGCCTGATATATAAAGGAAGCTTATTATACAGTTTAACTGCGCAGAAGTCAGGCCTACTCTGACACCTTCTCAGTCTACAATATGATACAACTAAGTTGTTTTTGTGTCTAGTATTATAATTGTGACAGTCAGCATGACATTTAGGTTCGTTTCTATGCTGTTTGATATATATTAGATTTTGGAGGATATATTCAGACGGGAGAGTGAGTATACCCAACCTGGAGAAGGCACCCCTGCAGTCATCCCGATAGGCCAATCCAGCCATTATTCGAATCACCCTTCTCTGTAACGCAAAAGCTCTAGCAGAATGCGCTGAGCCCCCCCAGACTAGTATGCCATAAGACATTGTGCTATGAAAGAGGGCAAAATATGCTGTTCTGATCGTTTCGTATGAAACACAGTCCATCAGGTTTCGCAACACATATACACTAATACTCAGTCTCTTGCACAACCCATCCATCTGTGCCCCCCACGTGAGCCCAGCATCGATGTGGACATCCAAGAACTTGACCGATGCCTCCTGGACGCTGTGAATGGGCCTGAGGGAGAACAAGATGTTCTGCGTTTTATCCGCGTTAAGAAGCAACCGGTTGGCTAGGAACCACTCCTCCACGTTGGATCGTGTCAGTTCCCGCTTTTCTTCGGCCTCCCGCTCGTTCATCCCTGTCACGGAGATAGTCGTGTCATCCGCAAACAACACAAATTTAGCCTCAGGTGCGCTACTTGGTAGGTCATTAATATATATTAAAAACAAAATAGGGCCCAGGATTGATCCCTGGGGTACTCCAACATTTATTGGTGATGCTGCGGATGACTCGCCCATCAGTCGTACAATTTGTTTACGTTCGGCAAGATACGACTGCGTCAGTTGGATGCTGGTCGTATTGAAGTTGTAAAGTTTTAGTTTCTTTATTAGTATGTCATGAGAGACACAGTCGAACGCCTTACTTAAGTCGCAGAACACAGCCGAGAAATATTCATGCTTCTCAAAAGAATCCATGATCCCCTCAAGCAGATCCAGGATTCCAAGTATGGTGCTTCTATCCTTCCTGAAGCCAAATTGCCTGTCAGTAAAAAGCCCCCTGCTTTCAAAAAACTCATTAATTTGTTGAGCCATGGCCTTCTCGAAGATCTTGGATATAACAGGCAGCAAAGAGATTGGCCGGTAATTGGAGACCTCATCCCTATCACCTTTTTTGTAAATTGGTGTGACAAGGGCCCTTTTCAGCGCTCGTGGAAATATACCTTGTTCAATACAAAGATTTAGCAGTTTGGTAAGAGGGATATAAATTAAATTTTTGACAGACTTCACAAGCTCTACTGTCAGTCCATAGATGTCAGCACTTTTTTTGTTTTTTAAGTTAGTCAGGATTTCCCTTGTTTCAATAAAAGTGAGTTTTCTAAAGGAGAATTCATCACAGGAGATGTTTTTTTCCCTTAATATCTGTAGTGGGTCAGTTTTAGTCGCTGTCATATTTTTGATTATGTTGTTGGCTATATTCGCGAAGAATTCATTAAAATCTTGTGCTGTTATTTTGCAGTCCCCCTTATTATTATGACCAAGGCCCCTGTTTGAGTTAATAATGTCCCACATGCATTTTGTGGGGTTTTTTGCAGAAGCTATAGCTCTATCATTGGCCAATCTCTTAGCCTCCCGGATAGCTGTTCGGTATGTTTTTTTAAAATTCTCAAGCTCTCTTTTATCATTCTCTCTTCCATACTGCTTGCACACGTCCACAAGAAAATGCAGATGCTCTCTCATTGCCCTGAGGGTATCATTAAACCAGCTTACCTTATTTGGCTGACCAGAGCCAACCACATAGGTCTTTTCAGGAAAAGCACGGTGGCATGCCCCCTCCAGTAGGTCCAGGAGCATTTCAAATTTGTCCTCAATATCGACATTGGTATTTTCAATAAAATCCCAAGAAAAGTTCTCAATGATATTATAAAATTCAAGGAGGCCTTGTTGTGTTATGGGTCTAAATCTATGTTTCTCCGTAGTCACTCTCCTATCTGTCAATCTAAAACACACTACTTGACCATTATGGTCAGATATATAGAAATCAATAGTTTTTGATAATGAATATTCACAGGGAAAGTTTGTAAAGACATTGTCAAGGCAGGCTTCTCCCCTTGTCCTCTCAAAGATGTTCTGCTGAAAGCCATAAGATTCCAGGAGGTCCGTGAGAAGCAGGGACTCTCTTTGGTTTTGGTTAAAGAGTACATTGAAGTCACCTGCCGACCACAAATTTTGAATGTGTTTTAAAATATAATCTAAATCATAACCATGAGCCTGAAGAAAATCTTGAAAGACAAAAGTTAAGCAATTGTATCAAAAGAAAAGCTGCTAGTGATCCATATGAGAGGCCTTCAAAAATAATTCACAGTGAACTTCGACAATGCGGAGCATCAGTTGAAAACATTACAACTAATGATTTAAACCTTATTCGAAAAAATATTTATGAGTGTAGAAAGTCGCAGGTTTCCACTTCGCCTAGGAATCAAGACGAAGTTTTTTGTTCTTTAAAGAACTTGTCACCAAAAACATCCAAGGACGAATCATTTTTGATGGTAAATAGCGAGGAACATAAAATTGTAATATTTTCTTGTTGTACAAACCTGCATTTTCTTTGCTCTGTAGAAACTATTTTTATGGACGGTACCTTTAATTATTGTGCTAAGTTATTTTGTCAATTTTTTACCCTTCATGGGTACAAAAATGGTCATTATGTACCTTTAGTTTTTTGCCTATTACCTAGTAAGAAACAATTGTTATATCAAAACCTATTTAATCTTTTGACTGAAAAATGTGCCGAAAATCACTTAATACTATCCCCAAAAAATATAGTGATAGATTTTGAAGTAGCCATTCATAATGCTGTTACTTTTACTTGGCCTGAATCAACAATTGTAGGCTGTAGATTTCATCTGTCACAGGCATGGTTCAGAAAACTGCAGGCACTTGGATTATGTACTGAATACAAAAATAATACTGAAATTGGAAAAAAACTAAAGTACTTTTTTGGCCTTCAATTTTTAGAACCTAATGAAGTGGGTGATTGTTTTACTTTTGACTTAGTGACTTGCCAGAAGATCAAAGGCTAAAACAATTTTGTGACTATTTAGTAGATACTTATATAGATGAATGTTCACAATTCCCACCAAACATTTGGGCTAATCTTTCATCTTCATTATATCGAACAACTAATGCATGTAAATCGTTTCACTCAAAGTTTAATAACAGTTTTTATCATTACCACCCAAGTATATTTAAGTTTGTAGATATTTTGCTAAATTTTCAAACCGAAACATATATTAAAATTGTAACAGCAAACAAATTTCCAAAAACTCTAAAAGCTGATATTAGAAAGAAAAAACAATTTGTAGAAAATAAAATACGGGAATATATGTCAAATGAAATCGACAGAACAAGTTTTGTAAAATGTGTTTCCTGTAAATACGCGCCTAGTTGATTAATCACATTATATTATGTAAAACAATACTTGTAAACTGTATTATATTATTAATTTTTAAAATTGTGAATTTATTTTGCACAATAAACATTACAAATTTTCAAAACTTTTTTATTTACCCTGTATACCCAAACATAATAAATAATTATAATATTTGTCATAAACACTCTTAAAGGGATAAGTATATATCGGGCCCAACTGTTGTGTGGGATTAAAGACGTTTGACTGAATCCCAGGTAAAAGGGCCCAACTGTGTAACTCCCTTGTAAGGAGTATAAAAAAGCTAGTTCTATAGTTTGTTAATTATATTATACTACGTTATTTGGGATAACAAAACAGTGTCTCTAATATATCGTTTCTGCAAAAAGTGCCCGACTAGTTTAAGTAAAGCCTAAAATACTATATCGTGGTGTTTGTAGGTAAATATTGCAGTAAGTTTATTATAAAATAAAATACTCATATTATTGCAAGAAATTGTTTTGTAGTGCCTTTAATATTTGGTTTTATAAATTATTTATTAGACAAGCAATTTTTGTAAAATTTCTATAATACAAAGCTCGATACAAAGGTAAAGTCAGCGGCGCACAGTGGTTCCCAGAGCCATTCTGGGAGATCGAGATGTGAAAAACCTTAAGTGATCTATTCGTCTTTAAGGTGCATTAAAAGCGACCTTATTAATCATGTAATAGATAACAATAAAGGTTCAGTCGAAGTTCGCATAGCCGACCAACCGAGGGCAGGTCATCTAAAGTTTGACAAATGGGGGTAATTCCAGAGACGGCTTCTAACCTAGTTGGAAATAAAATTAGGATTCGATTTGAAAATAAAATACAAATATTTATTTACCCACATTGTGTTATTTGAAAGTGCGAGATACGAAAATATCATACAGGGTGTCTGAAAAGTCTTAGCATGGGCAAATATCTTTACTATTAATAAAGATAGCGACACTAAATTTTAGTTGTACCTTATTGGGTGATAAATCTACGTTTTTATGTAATTTGACTTTTTCAACCCCCTTGGGGGGTTACGCTAGGGAGTTGAGGTCGAAAATTTTGAATGCAAACCTATGCCGTGTGGCCTCTTCGTTTAAAAATCTTCAAAAAAGAAACATTGTTTTAGTATTTATTTATTATTGTAATTCATTTTTAAATGGCAAGCCTATAAAAATTATAACTCGTAAATCGTATAATCGGTCGGGGCAAAAGTCGACCATTAGTCGACCTCTTGTGCCATACAGCACACGTCGGCGCTGCTATTTTTTGTTTTGTGGGGCACTTTTCTCCAACTTTACTTCTTCATTTGTCGTTGTTATATGTTTTGTTTTTTGACATCTGCGCAGTAGACCAAAATGCGTACCACGCGCAAACCGAGCGTGCTAGACATGCGTACGCAAGTTCAGGAGATGTACTTGGGTGTCTACATGCGAACCTATTCACTTGTAAGAATATATCCCCAATAGTTAAGGTACCACTACGTAGTTAACTGTATAACTTTTTCCCAAGGTTTTTTCGACTTTATTTTTCGTTTTTTGCCATGTGCGCAGTAGACCAAAATACGTACCACGCGCAAACCGAGCGTGCTAGACATGCGCACGGAATTTCAGGAGATGGACTTTGGTGTCTACATTTGAACCCATTCACTTTTAAGAATCTATCTCCAGTAGTTAAGGTACCACTGCGTATTTAACTTTATAACGTTTTTCCCAAGTTTTCTCGATTTTATTTTTCTTTTTTTGCTATCTGCGCGGTGGCAAATAACGAATAATACAGTCGAAAAAAACTTGGGGAAAAAGTTTTACCATTGATCAAAATGCGTACCACGCGCAAACCAAGAGGGCTAGACATTCGCACGAAATTTCAGGGGATGTACTTTGTTGTCTAAATTCGCAGTGGTACCTTAACTACTGGAGATATATTCTTAAAAGTGAATGGGTTCAAATGTAGACACCAAAGTCCATCTCCTGAAATTCCGTGCGCATGTCTAGCACGCTCGGTTTGCGCGTGGTACGCATTTTGGTCTACTGCGCACATGGCAAAAAATGAAAAATAAAGTCGAAAAAAACTTGGGAACAAAGTTATAAAGTTAAATACGTAGTGGTACCTTAACTACTGGAGATATATTCTGAAAAATGAATGGTTTCAAATGTAGACACCAAAGTCCAACTCCTGAAATTCCGTGCGCATGTCTAGCACGCTCGGTTTGCGCGTGGTACGCATTTTGGTCTACTGCGCAGATGTCAAAAAACAAAACATATAAAAACGACAAATGAAGAAGTAAAGTTGGAAAAAAGTTAGAAAAAAGTGCCCTACAAAACAAAAAATAGCAGCGCCGACTTGTACTGTTTGGCACAAGTGGCCGACTAATGGTCGACTTGTGCCCCGCCCGATTATACGATTTACGAGTTATAATTTTTATAGGCTTGCCATTTAAAAATGAATTACAATAATAAATAAATACTAAAATACTAAAACAATGTTTCTTTTTTGAAGACTTTTAAACGAAGAGGCCACACGGCATAGGTTTGCATCCAAAATTTTGGACCTCAACTCGCTAGCGTAACCCCCCAAGGGGGTTGAAAGAGTCAAATTACGTAAAAAAGTAGATTTACTAACCAATAAGGTACAACTAAAATTTGGTGTTGCTATCTTTATTAATAGTAAAGATATTTGCCCATGCTAAGACTTTTCAGACACCCTGTATGATATTTTCGTATCTCGCACTTTCAAATAACACAATGTGGGTAAATAAATATTTGTATTTTATTTTCACATCGAATCCTAATTTTATTTCCAACTAGGTTAGAAGCCGTCTCTGGAATTACCCCCATTTGTTAAACTCTAGACTCACTTTTATTCGAATGTCGTGGCCTACGGCGCGAGTCGTTACCTAGCAATAATTGTTATTAAATGTGTTTGTGCAATTAACTCTACAAGTTTTTCCTAAGGATACACCTAACAGGTAAGCATCTTTGAGAAAACTAACTTAAGCTAAGTATTAATTGTGGGCTATATGTTTACTTAAGATACATATTTATGACATACTAAATTCACGAAAATTTCAATGAAGTTTGTTAGACCCGAAAAAACTTGATCACGCTTTATCCGTTAAAGTTACTAAATGAACATGACTGTTGGCATTTTGGCTTGTCACTGATTTCCATATTGTGTGCTACATAGCGCAACTACTTATTAAAAAAATTGTTTCAGTTTTTTATGACGGCACCCTACGCCAGGACCTGTATAGAGTGTGGAAGGGCCACACCAGTTCCGTTAGAAAAATTGAAGATATTTTTAAAGTTTATCACACAAAACAGTGGTTTTAAAGACTACGAAGAAGACTTTCAGTGTCCTTTGTGAATTTATTTTTTTTATAAATTTTTTTTAAATTTTTTATAAATTTCATAAAAACTAATAAACCCTCAATTTTGTGTTTGATTAATTTTACTTGTCTTATAGACCCTAAAAGGTGGTTTTTCTGTGCTAAATTTACATATTTTAGGTTTACATAATTTCGATCTCTCAGATTGGCTCAGAGAACCACTGTGCGGCGCCGGCCTCTCTTGAAATTTCAACTCCTTCAAAAATCGGCCGACCTATGGAATCCACACCAAATACGTATTAGGAATATTTCTCTAAAAATAAATCATAGCCCAGTTGTAAACGTTTGATTTTTTTGTTTAAAAAATATTTTTGGTTGGCAGAATGCTTTAATTTGGTATTTGCAACTATAAAATTAGGTTGAGACAATCCACCTGTTGAAAAACCCAACCAGTCCATTTTTTCTAAACTAATACACCCTTACAACAAAATAAAAGCACAATCATGCAGGGGCACGACTATTCGACCCGTAACAACCTTGCCGAAAGAGTATCTAATACGAAAATTGTCAGCGCATTTCGGATTTTTACAAACGATGATATTTTTTTGTTAGGGGAGGATTCAGTAAAACTTTCTTTTTTTTGAATTATTTCGTAAACAATAAAAACCAAAAAAATTTTTTTGCTTGGACAAGTTAAAACTTACAAATCTAAGATGTTATCACGACACTTTTATTATAATTGTATAAAGTTTATAAGTAGAAGCTTATAATATTACTTGCTTGCGTCCGCGGTATAACAAATTTTACTCCATTACAAATTTTGAACACCCATTTCACCCCCTTAGGGGTTAATTTATTAAAAACTGTAAAACTCGTTTTTAACATTTATTTTTTAGAGCACTTCTATGAAGTTTCCAGTTAATAGGACCATCTAATATTTTTTCTTCATATAAAGTTTGAACCCCTGTTTCACCCCCTTAGGGGTCGAATTTTGAACAACCCTTCCTTAGTGCATGCTTACGTTATAAAAGAAACCTTTGTGCAAAATTTCAAGGTTTTAGACCCAGCGGTGTCGGCTGTTCGTTGATACGTCAGTAAGTCAGTTTTTTCTTTTTGGTATATAATGCAATTTCGTTGTTTTTGCAAAATATCCTTGGTTAATGAAGAAATTAGTTTTTTGTTTGGTTTTTACGAGTGTTTCCAAAAATGCCTTAAGAATAATCTTAAATATAGGTAAATATTCCACCAAAAACATACATGAAAAAAAATAGGCCAAATTCTCGTCAGGGCTGTGTGTTTTGTTATCTAAAAAAAATAACTGAAATGTAGAAATTATGCCAAGTTCCTTGTCTACACGTTATTAGCAGTGTTTTGATAAGCACAGAAAACTATTGTGTGAATTGGTAAATTACAGACCAAACTTAGCAAGTTTTCATACATTTAAGTACATAAATACAATCAATACATCATACATACAATCAAACCCAAGCAATATTGAGACACTTGAAAACTTGCAAAGTTTTGTCTGTCAATTTATCAATTCATACAATATTTTTATGTGCTTATCAAAACACTGTTAATAACGTGGTGTAGGCAAGGAACTTTGCATAATTTCTACATTTCAGTTATTTTTTTATATAACAAAACACACAGTCCTGACGAGAACTTAGCACGTTTTTTTAAATGAATGGTTTTGGTGGGATTTCATAACTTTTTGTTCAGATACTTATAAAACCAAACGATATTTAGTTATTAGTATAAACACCGACTGCTTGCACTCCATAACTTCCAGCAGAAGTCGCTATTTCGTGTCAGAATCCGCCATGTTGGATTTTTATTGATCTATCTATGTTCGAAATTCCAAAGCTCTAGATCGATTCGAAGTTCCCTAGATTTATGATGATCTATCAGTCAGTCTGTCAGTGAATGCCCAAAGATATGAGATTCCACCTAGACGTATGAAATTTGGAATACTGCTTTTTTTAATAACCTTAACCTCCTGAAAATTCAGTCCTGTAATGTAACTAGCCTTGGAGAAACAGGGGGGTCGAAAAGGGCTCAAAATGTTTCGTGTAAATATTGTGCAGTGCGCGCGCGACCGGTTTTGTGAGAATTTGGCTGGCGCACTATGTTCACTTTGATGCGTCAGTTAAATTTATATTAACAAAGCTAAAATTTTAGATGTAAAACAAATCTTTCGAAATTTGTACCGCAAAATTTATATAATCAACAAAAAGTAAAAGAAACAAACACTTTTTTTCTAAATAGTGAATCAAGCAATATAAAATATAAATCAGATTTTTAAGGAATAATAAAATAATTTAATAATCTAAATAATTTTATTAAAAATCAATCAAATGTACAGAAGTTTACAAAAGAATATTTGAAGTAATATAGTTCAACAGCTGTCTTAAATATTTTAACATTTTTAATTTTCTACAGGGTGTTTCATAATTGAATGCTGATCCTTAAGGGTGATAATCCTTGGATGATTTTAAGAAAAATTCTTTATATGAACATAGGTCCGAAACAGCTTTATTTCTGAGATACAGGGTGTTGAAATTTAAGAAAAAAATCTGTTTTTCTTCAATATCTCTAAAACCGCTTTGTATTTTTGTTTTAAATTTTGGTAGGTGCAAAGTACGCTTAAAAAGACATTTTCTTCAGGATAAAGGTTTTTTTAATTTTCATCAGTGGCGTCCCTGTTATCATGCCCTGAAATATTTTGAATCAAAAAATGATACGCCACTGTTTTTTTTAAAATAAATGTTATTTTTATAATTGCCTTCTATCTTCTCATAAAAATGGTCTCTTGACTTTTTTTTATCCGGCGTACGGTTTTCGAAATAAAGTTCATTCATTTGCTTGTCCCTATGTGATTTTTTTCTTGTAGTCTCAATTTCGCAATTTGTGGTAACCAAAGCATCTAGGCTAGATTTTTATATTTTATAGTAACTAACTATTATTTAGTTCTAATAATAAGCACGCATAAAAATACATTTTTTATTTGTAAAAACTTAACCATTTTGGACAAAATATACCAAAATTAAATTAACTGTTTGCGTTTATAAAACAACGAAATGTGTTGTTAGCATACTAGATGTTTCTAGCCTACAAAATAATCCCACTCTTTAACGGCTTTAATTACTAGAACTAAATAATAGTTACTATAAAATATAAAAATCTAGCCTAGATGCTTAGGTTACCACAAATTGTGAAATTGAGACTACTAGATAAAATCACATAGGGACAAGCAAATGAATGAACTTTATTTCGAAAACCGTACGCCGGATAAAAAAAAGTCAAGAGACCATTTTTATGAGAAGATAGAAGGCAATTATAAAAATAACATTTATTTAAAAAAAAACAGTGGCGTATCATTTTTTTTGATTAAAAATATTGCAGGGCATGTTAACAGGGACGCCACTGATGAAAATTTAAAAAACTTTTATCCTGAAGAAAATGTATTTTTAAGCGTACTTTGCACCTACCAAAATTTAAAACAAAAATACAAAGCGGTTTTAGAGATATTGAAGAAAAACAGATTTTTTTCTTAAATTTCAACACCCTGTATCTCAGAAATAAAGCTGTTGCGGACCTATGTTCATATAAAGAATTTTTCTTAAAATCATCCAAGGATTATCACCCTTAAGGATCAGCATTCAATTATGAAACACCCTGTATATCGTTATAATGTTTTTACTTTAACATATATCGTTAATAAATCCTTTAAATAAATAAATATTAACATCTTAATTTGGTAAACCTGATATTTTACAAACGTGGTGTACAACACTACAACTAAAGTTGTGGTGTTTTAGTCGTTCTATCTAGCCAAACTGCTAGGAACCAGGTTTTCGGTATTACAAAAATAATTGAATATAAAAGAATATTGATCTTTTTGCTTTTCCCATCGAAACTTTCTTATGGCCGTAACAAAACCGTAAAGTAACCGTACCCAAATCCAACGGAGCCAGATAGAACACGTCAGGAAATTGGAACGGAGAGATGAAAAAATTATATAAATAATATGCTTACATTTTACGTAACGTTTCCCAGTGCTAACACCAACCTAAGCAGTAACGTAACAGTACATCGTCTCAATATTTCGAATACATACTATGTTTCTTCGTTAAGGGCTCTCCTTCCTTTTACCTAATCTTAAATGCAAATCACTTAATTAACTAGTGAGTTTTAATCCTGCGTCTAAACAATCACTTCTCCCATCTCATATAACGATAATCTTAACAGGGGTTAAGGGTAAAATTTAGATCAAGATTTGCCCCATTTTCAATGAAAATGGACCCTTTTGCATACCGTATTATTCAGCGTCAACCGCTGCAATCACATCTAAGCCCGTCTTAACCCGTAGGGAAATGCTACGTAAGTAATCTTGCTTTAAAAATAAAAGTCTTTTAAAAATACTTCTGAGTTTTAAATATGCTGATTTTTAGGGTTTCGTACCATGTTCGTTCTTAGTCAGAGTTTATTTCTGCAGAATTTTTACATTTTTGTTTTGTGCCAGGGGTATTCCCTATGGGACCTGCGATATATAAGGCCTTAACTGATCTCCATCCAAGGGCAATCAACCTTTGGTTTCGAGAAATTTTTTCGAAAATATGTTTACAAAAAATGAATTTTTAGAGGTAGGTCTACATTATTTCAAAAATGTTTTTAAAAATATCTTTTTCGAAAATGTAGTTCCTAGAAAATTGAATTTTGAACTTTGGTGCTTTAGAAAATTTTAATGAAGAGGAGACAGAAACTAAACAAACCTGAGAAACCCGCTCTTTCTGGGTCTGAACGGTTGCTGATTCGGTTCCGAACGGTTGAAAACAGTTTATTGTCTTGTTAACCGGCGACGTCATATTTGTCACGGGTTGAACCGTATTTGAAAATATTTCGAACTTGCGTTTGAAATATATTGCCCATCTTTCTCTTGTAATGATCTTTGTTTTAACCAGGTTTTAAAGATAAAATATTGTTACCGACTTCGCAGAAGTTCATATACTTTTTAACGTTAGTTTATGTTTTTGTGGTTTGAGATTTTAGGTTTATTTTATATTGGTTTCTAATTTATTCCCCTGGTTAATGTTCACATGTTACGTCTATGAAAGAAGGTCTGGATATTTGCAGAATATTCGGTATTGTTATTTTCTGCATGGAACGTCCATGATAGAATGCCTAGAATTTACCATAGTCTTCTATTTTATTCTTTTAATGCTCCTTGTATCCTTCTTAAATGTTCAATAATTCTCCAGAACCAGCGAAACGGTATACAAAGATTCCAGTCCGGCTTTCGTTGTGGATTTTATGTTCTTTATATGCATTGAGCATTGTTGTTATTTATACGCATCGGTTTGTTATCAGTAAAAAGGTCATTGTGACATTGACAGTGAAAAGAAGGTTATTGCCAGTGAATAAAGATTAGAAAACCGAAAGCTTGTTTAGTATTTCGGCCGTCCGCTACAATATAAATTATATTGTTATTGTTATGTCAAATTATATTGTTATTATTATTGTTATTATTATGACTGTAATTAGATTGACGGTATTGTCTACGTACAAATTAACGGTTTAATAATATTCGTGAATTATGAATCGGCCACTCAACTGGAAAGCGGTAAATTTTTAATACCATATTTTTTGCTGCTACAAAAAAGAACAATTTTTTTTTATCTAAGACATCCCACGTAGACTTCAAGCCTAAGTACTAACGTACCGTGGGTATCTGAAGAGAAGGGAAATGTAGTCTATTGACACGGTATTTGAAGGATTGGAGGTTGGGACGGGAAGGGAAAACATCTGCCGGCAATTTGTTCCATAATCTGGAGACCCTAGCTATGAATGAGCGAGAGAGGTGGTCTGTTCTAGGCTTTTGTAGCTGGACAGTAAAGGGATGCATACGTAACGCGCCTCTTGTTGTTCTGTTAGGGACATTCAAGGGGGGAATAATACCGGCAAGTTCTTCAGAGCAAAATCCGTGGAAGTAGCGGTAGAAAAGGGATAAATACCCTACTAAATATATTATGAATAAATAAGGCCCAGCCCAACCTAGCAAAACAATTGGTAAATTTCTTTTAGAACCTTCATCATACGAGTATAAGTTATATTACTTACTGCTTACGCCTTAAATACTGTTAGCAAGAAGATTTTCCTAGATTTACCCAGGTTTTTTCTTTTTGTACCAACAAATTCTGAAATTATTAAAATCTAATAAGTTGTAACGTTCGTTACTATTGTATTTTCAAGTAGTTCAAATGCTGTTTGACATTTGGCTATTTTCGAACATGAGCGAATAAAACGCGTGAATTCGCGAGAACATGAACTCAAGGTAGAAGTATCGGTCATCACCGTCTTTGTTGATGTTTATGACTTTTGAGTTGTCATTTGTCCGATGTCATTCTAAATGACTGCGTGAATGAACAAACGCCCCCTTTTTTGGAGGAAATTTAAATCTAGTTTCATCCTTTCTGTTTCACAGATAAATCTTTGTTAGGGACTCTAAAATGGTGAATAGTGTTGATTTTTCTGATTTTTATTATATATTTTGTATAGGCGTGGATTTTAACCTGTAATTTTACGTGTAGGAGTCCGATTATTCTTTCTTTTTATAAAAAAACAGCCTAATTATTTAAGTGACCTAATAACTGAATTATTCGGTTAATTTACTCATTGAAACTATCTTATTTGAGTCACGGTGTTTGGAAGTCAGCTTTTTGACGTTTTAATGGTTTAGAAAGTGCTGGGTCTGTGTTTCTGTACAAGCCTTTGGAGTGGAGGAGTAACTCCCACAAAGAATACTTTTAGATCTTGGGATGGACGTTCGGTGTTCCAGGGTTCAAGTTATAAATTACATCAAGATAAGACCTAATTTTATAATCGCTTAGAAAAGCCAAATACTCAGAATAGCCACATTTATAAGGGAAACTGATTAAAACAGTGTTCTATCTTTATAAAGGTGTTGCACTTCCTGGGTTAAAAGATTATTATTTTCCTTTTTATTATATTTAATATATATTTTACGACACTGTTTAGTGGCCCACACCAATAATGTTAAGTTAGAGTGTACATTTATTTTTGGTAAGTACATTGGTAGGTCATTAGCATGTGGCATTAACGAACTAAAATTATTAAACCTCCCCTCAAGCAAACTGCCCCGCTACATTAGAGCTAGTCGATGGCTTGTTGTCATACATTTAGGCTTTTAGTATGACAACTATAAATTGATGACATCAATAACTGTCATAAAGTATACAGGGTGAGTCGGGAGGAACGCATCAAATTCTAGGAGTGTATCTACAAGTAAATATCAGTCAAAATCCCCAAAAATTGTAATCCGATTGTTGGTCCTTTTCAAATTAAAACATTTTAAAAATATGATAAATTGATTTATTTTTATTTTTTTGTTGATAAACAGGTGATAAAACAAATAAAAATTGAATTACAACTTTTCGGTGCTTTTGGCTTATATTTACATATAGAATCTACGCCTAGACCTTGGTGCGTTCTTCCCGACTCACCTTGAATAAAAAGAACATTCAGAATTATTACCCCAACACATTAAACTTGGTCAGTAGACCATAACTGTTGTTCTTTAATGCACTTTCTAACTCACTTTGACGAAAAAGCATTTGTTCGAAAAATTGTATTTTCAAAAATATGTCTTAAAAAAATAGTTCCAGAAAGGACGTTGCTAAAATTTAACTTTTCTTGAAAAAAATATTCAAAAAATTTTCGAAAATTTTTTGTGGATTGGAATGGAATCATCTGGAAGTCAATTTATGTTACTCTTTCCAATATGCACACACTGATGATCACGAATACTCAATCCATGCCGAAAGTGGAACTTCTCAGACATGATAAAGTGTGAGAATATTGCATAATCTTACATTTTCTTAAAAATACAGTTCATCCATTTCAATCTTTAGCTTCGGAATGCAAATATATGTCAAGGTGCAATTTTTGCCAATCCATTTTGATTTTATGAAGATTTCCTCTGGTGTTATTAATATTTAAGATCAGAGTTGGAACAAAATATAACTCAACATCCTGTATATTTCGAGTACCACACCACAAGAGGATGAGTTTATTCAAAAAAACTTTATTCTGAACGAACACAACGTTTAAATGCTCAGTAACTGATTGAAAAAAATAATACATAATACGAGTATACATATAATTATTATAAAATCTAATTTTAATTAACATCTTAATTATTTCGCTTTATTCTCTAAAAGCAAATTTTTACATTTATTCTTTGTCCTCCGAAAAATAATTGCACCGTTTGTCAATCCACCCGAAGTGCATTGTGTGAATAACTTCAGAAATTCTAGTGGTTGGTGCATCTTGTTTTGTCATCAAAGCGATAGTGATACCCGATTCCTACTCAACGGTAAACACTACATAAATATTCCATTCTGAAACCACATTAAAGTGAATTTACGACTACTTGAATAAGAAATTGTTTTAGCTAGATTTGATGCGGAGACGGTGCTAGATCTAACGGAAAAGAGCGATACCTTATAAATATTTTATTATGCTAACACATGTACCATTGTAAGTGTTTGACAGAACGGTAGGTCTTCGCAAAATAAACGTTTTAGAATAAATTACATACATATATTATGACCCGAAACAATTGGAAATTAATGTGGTAATTACGTTTCAAACATTTCTTTTTGTTTAACTTATGAAAAGGAATGTTGAAATGTAAATACCATATTAATTTCTAATATTATTTAGAATATTTTATGTATAATTTGTTGCAAAAATAAATTTACTTTTATTATTGCGGAAAATACATCCCAAGTTGTTAGCTTTTTTTAAAATGTTACAAAATCTAAAAAATTCATAGTACATAACTTAGTTGTCTTATTCCTACACTTTCAAATTAAACTCTGATTGTCAAATTAGACCGGTAAAGGTAATATGAGGTTCTGGCCGTTAAACTTCTTTATATTACCAGGTCGATTCAAATGAAGACCTTAAAAACGTTGCTACTTACTTATTCCGATCCTCTTCTACCGGATTCGATGTAGAGGTGATGGTTGTGTTCCATCTCTTTCTGTTTTTTGCTTCTTTTCTTGCTTGCGTCCAGGTCATTCATCTTTTCCTCACTATTTCGGCTATTACTGAATTCCACTTCTTTCTTGGTGTGCTGCTTCTTCGTCTGGCTCCCGTCTCTGTCTCCAATACGACTGTAATACGGAATATCCATATAACGCAAATAAATCAGATTTTTTTTTATATTCTCTACAAAACATAAATGTTTATAGCGGTTGCTGTTATTCATTTATTTTGGTCATTATTAACAAAAAAAAAATAACTTTCCACTGTAAATTTTCACGCGAATTTCGAAACTTGTTACACGTGATCCCATTGGTTGTGCCATCAAAAGTGAATGTATGACTCATAATGAGCACATGGCGAATTCCAGTGTTGCATGGGCACCGACAAATCAATAAAAATGGCATTTAATGCGTAACTTATCCATGCATCCCTGCACTTAAAGTAGAAGGTTTCTAAAATCTTATTCATGTATACTTCAAGCCAAAATCGGTCCAGGAACCTTCCGGTCTTGCAATAAAAACGGGCATTTTTGCGAAATTTTGACACAACGTATTTTAATAATTTCGAGTAGATATACTGCAATTCTTTGTTTTCATGGCAGCCTTCAAAAATTTTAAAATTTTTCATGTCCCGATGCAAATAAACCTATTTATTTATTCGAAGAAGTAGTCCATTTCTCACAGAGACCTGATTTAGATTGCAAATAAAAAAATCACAAAGTTAACGTCTCAATTTGTATATTTATTATAACTTAACAAAAAATAAGCGATTTAAATTAGTTGGAGGTATTCCTAGATAATTAACGGATAAAATAAACTCAAAAAGAATCATTAAATAAGGAAAATAGTGTGGAATAATGTCGGTTAAAAATAGCATTTGTCGGAAAAATCAAGGAAACTCGGTTTTTACCCCTTAACTACACTCCTGGATGAGCCATTCTGTATTCATTTTAAAGTGTGATTATCCATTTATAAGATAGTGTTAGAAAATTGGGAAAAAATTAGGTAGGAAAATACTGAGTGATTCAAATGTACCGATGTCGAGGGCAAAAAAAAAAATAAAAAATCGAAATTTAGTCGGCGATTGCTCCCTTCCTATAAAGAATGAATCAACTAAAAAATATCGACGAGCTCATTCCAATGACGTGTATGAGATTTTAATTTGAACCATTTTGACTCCACAAAAAAATTGAAAACCGTGAAATATTTGGGTATATATAAAGTTAAGTGTGCAGTCCTTATTTACATATTATTTTCATAGAACTGCTAGCAAATTACCATACTCCTTACACGAAACGCTTAGATCCCAGATAGATATATAATATTCAGTACTGCGGATGTCTGAATAAGGAAAGTGCATTACGCAGTAAATTTGTTATCCCCTTTCGTAGATTTAGTACAGGAATTGAAATACCTAAACCTATAAAAGGCTACGTATACCTACGAATGTGTCGTTAAGTTTTACTAATCTTATCTAAAGACACAACAAATTTAAAAGAAGTTATTACGACAAACAAAATTTACTAAAAAAAGGCTTAAAAATCTAAAAAGAGAATACAAGTATTTAAAATCGCTTTATTTTGACACATGCGATTTTCAGCTAACAACTAGATATTTACATTAGTAATTATGAGAATGAGACAATAAATTTTTTACTGTAAATAAGTTTCTTGGTTTTATTCTAAAGTTATGAAGACAAATATATCATAAATTCAATATTCTTCAACGCTAGACCGGTCTAATTTGGCAACCAAAAGTTTTAAACTGACAAATATAAGATAACTAAGTTTCACGCTATGAATTTGTTTGTGAGTTACTTCGCAAATTTGTAATAATAAGAGCAATTTTAATACGTACATTCTACAATAATGGAACTAAGTTTATTTTGGCAATACGTTCCAAGATGAAAATCATTTGAAAACCAAGGAATTACCTAAACAACGGTTAACTATTTGGTCAGTTTTTCCAAATTTTTTGTTAAGAGTGCCAACACTAACAGCCTGTTTCTCAAACCTTTAGTTAGGGAATAATTAAACTTAATTAATTAAAAAGTGTCAAATTTTGATTAAAATTGTTTATGCAACACAGCCTTATCCAAATTTTGAGACAGTTTTATTTTAAATATTTGAGATCCTGTAGCTTGGATATGCTGTTGGATATGTGTTATACGTATAACCAAAGTAGGTAAATTATCAAGTCTAAAATCTTAATACATTATACTTGTACCCAAATAAATGATTTCAAATTATTTTTATCTACATTTTCTAAATCATAAGATTCTTTATCTGAAAGTGCAGTGAACCCTTAGGAAATTTTTTCCGTTCCATTTCGCACCCGTTTACACTGAATCGGTCTTTTGCTTGCGTTAGTGTGTTCTACTTGTGCTCTGTTGCTTTGCAAAGTGAAAATGTATGTAGGTGTATATAGGGAGGATTTTAGGACAAAATTAATCTTGATTAAGATATAAAATTACTAACTGTATTTTCTTATTTACAGATGAACCGAAGCTTGGTAATGTCTTCCTTATAGCATATTTTTTATATCGAACCTAGCACTTGATATTTTCCTTTCTTAAATTAAAACTCGAATTATTAGGTTATGAATAATTTTCGTAATCAAATTATACTACTTATACCGTGCTGTAATAACCGATGTTTATTCGTCATTTGTAATTCATGTGTGTATGTTACCTATGATCCAAATTTTTGCTGCTGCGGAGAGCGAATAGCGTTGTTCCCGATTCTTTCAGGTTTAAATCATTAAGTATTTTTATTACTTTTATTATTATTTATAATTAAAAGTAACTGAGTTTTTGGTTTTTGTTACATAAATGATATTTTATTATTACTTACGTTATGTTTAAGTATAATAATGAAATGTTGTCCATTAAGCAAATTGACAACATTTGGAATAACGGATTACAAAAAGGATTATTTATTTACTATATTATTTGCTCAGGTTTATTCAATTCAGTGATGCTAACCTTGCTTATTACATTGTAAACTTGCTAGTTAAAATTTTGCCTTTCATTTTTCGAATTACTTACAGTTTCGATTATAATTTGAATTATGATTTTCGTAATTAGATAGTTATTTAAAAAATCGAATGATTGATTACTGAACTAAAATTACAAAAAATTTATTTAGTGATGATCCTTTAACCCATGTATGAATTATTCTTCTTGGTTAATAGTCACTTATTTTCAAGTAACTTACTTTAAAAGTGAATTAAAGATAATCCTTAACTCACAGAATGGGTCTAAATCTAAATGCAGAACGTCTTCTTATACGTGAGATGACTGAAAATAATAGGCAATAATAGATTTTAAAATACCTGTTACGTGTGTCAATAAATCAACATCGCGTCGGCTGACAAGATCTCCGGCTCTGCTGAGACTCTGAAGTTAGTTCTTAATAATGTCAGATTTGTTAATAATGTCAGTGATATCAGGATTTGTTTGTAGTTGTGGAAACTTTTAGACAATTCAATTTTCACCAACATTCGTAAAGAGTATAGTTTGACAAAAACTACATGTAAGTTAAATAACTGCCAACAAGTAGCTTCAAGAGCACTTTTTAATCTTCGATGATCTACAAAGACCGAAGCCCAAGTACTGTGTATAGTGGGAGTATTTAGGAAAGTTAAACACACACATCCAGAGCTAAAAACATCTTCAGGGATTTTATTATCCCTTTACGTGGATGCGTGGTAGAGCTTCTCTACCATCACCTTGTTTTAAGTTGCGTTGTTAATTAATCGGTAGTGGCGCTACTGGCCCAATTGTGATGTCATATCTCAAATTTTCAATAAGCTCTGTTCATTTTTCATACGCTGCAGGTGCTCGACCCTCGTACAATTAACGTCTAAATTACCTTTATTTTTGCAAAGAAATTATGAATATACTGCAAATCAGTACAAAACCTGTTGTTATTTAAATTACCCTCTTATATAGCTGGAACGTAAAATAGTGGTTATGTGGCCATCTCTAGCTAACAGTAAACCGAGAGGGTAGTGAATTAAAGATAAGGTTTTATGGAACGTTATAAATAGGAACAAAAGACTATACAAAAGCTGGATCTTTTGTGTTTTTATGGCTGTAATAGGAAATAAAAGAGACACGAAACGGCTTTTAAAATATACATACTCAAGTGTATTCAATCAAAAAAATATCAGTGCCACGCAAAACAGAAGCAATTATTTTATATAATATTTATGAAAAGTACATTGACAGGCTTCAAGAGATGATTATTGAGGTTATTTGAAGCGCAGAGTCTTGATAAATGAATGCCTTTTAAGACGTCGTTGCAGGGATACAGGGTTTTAAATATAGGTCTTAAATCTCCCCCAAATAAAGTTTTTTTTTTGTTAAATTTGGGAGGCAGCATAAGCATTTAATAACTGTTTTTATAATAAATTTGCGTCCAGATTCACTAAGAAGGTTTAAGATTTAGTACTGGTTTAAATTAAGATCTTCTAGTTGATCAGTTATGTTTTGACAAGTCTTTGTCCTGTCGTTGTTAATAAGACGTCATTGAAATCTTATGAACTATGCGGATATTTCAGCGATTTGCTTGGTTTCCAAATGATTTTCATCGGGTTGCTAGAATGAATTTAGTTCTATTATTATCGAAAGTGCGTACTAAAATTGCCATTTTCTTTATAAATTTTCGAAAAATCTCCGAAATAAATATATAGTATAAAATGTATTTGTCTTATTCTTACAGTTGTCAGTTTAAAACTTTTGGTTGTCAAATTAGACTGGACTAGCGTTGGAGAGTCTGGCTGTTAGTTTTTAAATTGACCAGTAGCGTTCGTAATTATTTTTGGGTAAATAAATGTACTTTACATTCAGACGAGTTGTCCCAACCAGATATGAAATTTTAAATTGATCCTTGTATATAATTTTAGTTTCATGAGATTACTTCTAAAGTATATACTTTACAATTCAGTATTTTGTATAGTGGGTATCTTCCGGGATTTATACATTTTTCAAATTGTATAATTTACATTTTATGTTTAACCGTAACCGGTATCTTAAACCAAAGATAAAATTTTATTATGGTAAGAAAAAAGGGTTGAACCTTTGCTAAGTAATTTTATGTCAAATATAGAATGTCAGAAACTTTCTAAATTTGTAATTACATCCACATAACATATGCACTATCAAGAGTTTATAGAACGGTTAAAGAACTAACTCACTTTGATGATGGTCATTCTGCCAAGAACAGAAATAATATTGTAAATTGAATATTTAGTAAGATTTTTTAAATATCACTTTTGTCTTTTTTGGTATTATATATTTTTAAAAAATGTTGCTGCTTCCTCATTAAGGATGTATTACACCGTTGCTTTTTTTAATTTATATTAATTTATAATACTAAAATATGACCAGGAAGTAAAAATTATCGGAAAGAAAACAGTTTGAATAAAAAGGAGAAGTAATAAAGAAGTGGAGATTATAAGGAAACAATAATATAATAAGTAATTTTATTTCCAGGGAGAATGCACACCTACCTGCAACAGTCTAACTGTTAAAAAGCGTTAATAACAGAGTATAAACTCCACGTTCTCAGAACAACCATATTTACTTCTCTCAATCTTTTAACACGTATTACGTTTTAATTTAGACTGCATAATTTTCGGCAATACTACCAACGTTTCCTTGCTTAGCTTAATTGTGTGTCATATGATAAACATTTTCCACAAGACATAATTTCTTATAGTATCACCCTCGCTTTTTAATTATTATTTATTAGTCTCTATTTTTCTGTTCTGTTCTGTTCGAGGACTCCTATGACCTCCCTCTATTTTTCTATTGCCGTATGACTAACAAACCGTCATTGTATACCCTATACACAATAATTCTAATTGCTCTGAACTGCAATAGACAACGTAGCAATACTACCGGCACTTCTTGATTTTTTAATCCAATTTTGTGTTATAAGATTAACGTGATATTTTTATTGACATAAGTTCTTATCATATTATCGTCGCTGATATATTCAGTTTATTATTCTTTATTTTTCATTTGCTATATAAGCACCTCACCGGGACTGTCATAGTATACACAATACACAATACTCTTACTGCAGTGCACTCTATACTACAATATACATAATTGTTTAAAATACTCATTATAGTTCTCAACGGTACCACCAGCACTAATTTATTTCGTAACCTAATTTTGTGTTATACGATCAACATATCTTTTTCATCATAATTTATTATAATATTACTCTCACATATTGGTTCTATATATTAATCTTTTCACTTGCTACAATGATAAAATTAATAAATATTTAATGAATATTCAGATTATTCTGTAGATTGTACTACTAATAATGATCTTAAGTTAATATAATTTATTTAGCAAAATGGCAAATTATTTGACAGCGTTATACATAATTTTTTTTATCTTCTGATAGCCCACACCGAAGTCTAAGTACCATGTACCGTGGGTGTATTACCTGGGGAAGTCAGACTTACACATCTACTGCTGGAAACATCCGTATTGGGATTTCACCAGCGGCGTCCCCATGCGGTCACCCATTCAAGTAGTAACAGTGCCGGGCGTCGTTTAACTTCAGTGATAGGGCGGAAAATACCCCAACCAGCAAAGTTAAACGTCGCTTCTTATCTTCATTTTACGAGTATTTTAGGTTTGTGTTGGCAATGTTGTTATTTGCCCAATATTTGATAAGAAATGTCGACTCACACAATACTGTTCCTTGTTCTCAGATTTGGAAGTCACTTTATCCGTATTTGTCATAACGGAAACATAAGACTCAGATATGTAACCGGAAATGACGTTAAAGGTCTATGATCCGGCTAAATTAGCGGCACACTAACGGTAGTTCCATAGTCGTCCATGTCAGTGCTAACTCACACGACATTCACGTCCAGATTCACTAAGAAAGTTTAAGATTAATACTGGTTTAAATTAAGATCTTATAGTTGATCAGTCATGTTTTGACAGGTTTTTGTCCTGTCCCTGTCATTAAAAACTTATGAATTATTGCGATATTTCAGCGATTTACTTGGTTTCCAAATGATTTTCATCTTGGAATGAGTTGTTGTAATGAATTTAGTTCTATTATTGTTGAAAGTACGTAATAAAATTGTCCTTTTCTCCTGATAAATTTGCGAAAAAGCTCAGAAATAAGTTCATAGAATAAAACTTAGTTGTCTTATTCTTACACTTGCCAGTTTAAAACTTTTGATTGTCAAATTAGACCGGGCTAGCATTGGAGAATCTGGCTGATAAAGTTTTGTGTGTATTTGATTTGAAATTTGATGATCGGCCCTCAGACCATAACTTCCTAAAAAAATATTTTTTTTATGTAATCTACTTTATGAAAAGCTTTAAAACGGTGTTTTCAGAATGACAGTCGGAAATACAACCGGAAATGACGTCAAAGATTCCGGCTAAATTAGCGTCATAATAACGATAGATCCATAGTCATCCATGTCAGTGCTGACTCATACATAAAAAGTTTTTTGTGTATTTGATGTGAAATTTGACGACGGTCACTCAGACAGCAACTTTCTTAAAAAAATAGATTGTTTTATGTAATCTACATTATAAACGCTTTAAAACGGTGTTTTCAGAAAGACACTCAGGAATATAACCGGAAATGAGGTTAAAGATCTACGTTCCGGCTAAATTAGCTTGTTAATATCGGTAGTTCCGTGGTCGTCCATGTCAGTGTTGACACACATATGAAGTTTTTTATGTGTTTGATACATCAGAAATTTGACGGTCGGCCCTCAGACTACAACTTTCTTTATAAGAATTTTTTTTATGAACTCTACTTACTCTTACTTTATAAAAGCTTTAAAACGGTGTTTCCAGAATGACAGTCAGAAATGTAACCGACATTTATTTCCGGCTAAAGTAGCGGCACAATAACGGTAGTTCCGTGGATGTCCGTATCAGTGCTATTTTCTTTGAAAGATTTTTTTTATGTCATCTACTCTATATAAGCTTTTAAACGATGTATAGCTACTATCAAGTTATACAATCTGTCTCACCGAACATAGAAACACCTACTCAGATCCTAGATACGCGATTCAATTATGGAAACTTGATTGTTTGTTGTGTGTGTTGATTGGTATTTTTTGCACATTGCGTAGGCCCCCTAGGTGATCATATTTCTATGAAAACAATTTTATACACCATAGGCGAACTTTGCTAAAGGGGTAAGTTGTTAAAAACAACATTATGGTTAGATTTTTAATCCTCAAAAATCCCTAAGTCCAATGTTACAAAATTGTAATTGTTGGTGTTTTTATTTAACATTAAATATGGCATTTTGAAAATAAACCACCATAACCTAGAAAGTGGAAAAGACGCTTTACTTATGAAGAAAAGATGGCGCCGACTAAAGACGGTTCGGTAAATCGCGGAAAAATTTCAAATAAAGTTGTGTGCAAGAATTGCGATAAAAGCGTAGTTTCTTATGTTAAGTGCAAGAAATGGGCGGAAACTTTCCATCCATCGTGCTTGGAACAATCTGCCAATCTCCAGAAGGCAACATGCAGGCATGTGGCCGAGGACAAGGAAGAGGTTATGTCACCCAAAACAACCCAAGAGAATCACAGCACTGAATACCTATTAAGAATTATAAAGGAACTAGAAGAAAAAAACGCATTGCTAACGGAAAACTGCGAATTATGGCGACAAAAAGCAATTTCCCTAGAGAAAGCGGTTCAACAAAGGAAAAACATCGACCCAGGTAAAAAAGCAAACATAATAAGCGCGCAAAAACTCCCACAAACTGACGGCGGTGACTGCAGCTCAAAAGCGCATGAAGTTAGCACCAATCCTGGCACTAGCCGCAAAGCGGCTGCATTAACCATGACTGCAACAACGCCAACGAGTAAGCGACAAGGTATGGAACTGAGCACTCAGCAGGAAGAAAAGGAAGGTAGTTTTGATACTGTCAGGTCTAGAAGGCAAAAAAGACAAAGCCGTAACAATGACAGGGACGTAGCAAGAACCAGAAAAGATGTACATATTGGGACTAGGGAAGTAAATGACGAAAGCAGTAGCTTCCTAGCAGCAAAACCCCCCAACAGAAATAAGAAAATTTGGCACTCAATTTCCAGGGTGAATCCGGGTGTCACGGATGATACTGTGAAAAACTACATTGTAAAACACACAAATTCGGCTCCTGATGATGTCCAAGTAAAGCTATGTATTCCAAAAAACGAAACACCAAAGAGTCGTTTTATGGTGGGCGTTAAACCTGAATATAAAGACCTAGTCTACCAAGCCAATTTTTGGCCAGCTGGAGTTGCTTTCGAACGTTTCAACTTTGGCAAGGGCCGCAATTTTTTAGACCGAACTTAACTAATAAAAAAACCCAACCAAATACTCCCACAGTCGGACTGCGGGCACAGCAAAATCATGATGCAAATCGGCCGAGTAAGAATTCCGGTGATCTTACATTGTTCCACCTTAATACACAAAGTATAAATATCAAACTCCTGGAACTCCAGGTTGTATTGACAGACATAACACCCAATATCGTGTGTATCACCGAACATAGAATAAACATATAACATAGAGTCAGTGAACATTCCAAACTATGAGCTAAGCAGCTACTCGGCTAGAAGTATATCGAAGGGAGGAGGCACTGCAATCTATACAAAACAGGAACTCAGGCCATCGAATATTGAAACCGACGTCATTTCAATTGAAAAACACTTTGAATTTTGTATCTGTCAGTTTAAGACAACTGACAGAATTTATATATTGATCTGTGTATATAGGTCGCCAACGGGTGACTTAAACCTCTTGATTCAAAACCTAAGTGATCTTTTAACATCAATTTACTCACCTCATAGATACATCATTGCATGTGGAGATTTCAATGTTGACTTTTCTAGTGGCAATGAAACTTCTTTAAATCTGTTACAGGCTTTCCTGAGTTTTGGAATGAAGCAGCATGTGGGTGGGATGACCAGAGTTGCCTCGACATCGGCAACCCGGATCGACAACATTTTCAGCAACATACACAAGGAAGACCTCAAATGCGAGATATATATCACTCATATATCTGACCACTATGGGCAAATCCTCAATTTCAAGGTAAAGAGTATGGAGCAGAGGGTAACCTACATCAGAAAACGCTGTTTTAGCGATGAAAATGTCATACGATTTACAGACTCCCTAAGGGGGGAATGGTTCCATGAGGTACGTGAGTCTGTTGGAGTAGACCCTAAGTATGACGCTTTTTTCAGAACATTTTTCTGCTATTTCGACATTGCATTCCCACAAATCGTTTGTAGAGTGGGAAACGCGGCCTCAAATTGGGTCAACTCAGAGATCAAAAACTACTCTAGTTACATTAAAGATATATATGTGTGGTACAAGCAGACAAAGAGTGCAGGGGTATATACACTCTATAAATCGGAACGTAAGGAGTATCGAAAGTTTATTTCTGGTGTAAAAAAAGGTATTAACGAGAACAAGATATTGAATTCGCGAAATAGGGCAAAATCGGCATGGAGTATTCTAAATGGGGAAACCAAGAAACGCAAATCCAACACGGGCATCACGCTGCAGAGCGAGGACATGCTTGTGGAGGACCCCCAAATGGTGGCGGAACTGTTCGGTAGACAGTTCAATCTGCAACCCGGGTCGCAGGGTGGTGGACCGGCTGGCCCTGACATCCAGGCCCCTTCACTGTTTCTTAGGCCTGCCACTGAACAGGAAATCTTTAATATTATCATGAATCTTCCAAACACATTCTCAGCGGGACTGGATGGGGTGCCGGTGTGTATTCTAAAATATGCAGCGGAATCCATTTGCGGTCCTCTTGCAGACATAATCAACGAGTGTTTTATCGCAGGTGCCTTTCCAACACAGTTAAAAAAGGCTAAACTAATTCCAATACATAAAAAAGGTGATTCTCACAATATAAGTAACTTTAGACCGGTATCATTATTGTCATCAGTGTCCAAGGTTTTCGAGAGGGCAATCTATGATAGGCTCATAGAGTTTATCGGCCAACACAATATTCTCTCCGAGCATCAGTACGGATTTAGACCGAACAGGTCCACTGAACTAGCTCTTTAAAACACTTTTATATATATTTGAAGAGCTTGACCAAAAACCAAAAAGTGGCTGGCTTATTTTTTGACCTATCGAAAGCATTCGACACAATCGATCATTCACTGCTAATGCAGAAACTTGAAACATACGGTATAAGGGGTTTGTCTGCTACACTCATCAGGTCCTACTTGACTGAGAGACTGCAGACGGTCTGTGTGGCAAGTGGGGGTGACCAGTGCTTCTCGGAGCCAACTGAACTGCTGCAGGGCGTCGCGCAGGGTTCGATCCTCGGTCCGCTGCTGTTCCTGTTATACGCGAATAGCGTCTGCGACGGTTCTATCTCGGGACGGATCTGTCAGTACGCTGACGACACGTCGATAGTGCTGGCTGGCCCAGGTCTGGGTGGGCTGTCTGTGGACTGTTCGAGGGCGGCGGGGGAGATGCGTGCCTGGTGTGGAGAGAACCACCTGAAGCTTAATGTCGGGAAGACATGCTCTGATATCGTTCAGTAAATCCAAGCAAAACGAATCACCTCTTGTAAGGCTGGACCATAGCTATATTCCAGTACTTGATAGTGTGAAGTTTTTGGGAGTTACTATCGATTCTCTCATAAGTTGGTCAAACCACATAGTCACTCTCAATACAAAACTGAATGGCTACTGCTTCCTGGTGCGTCGCATTAGGGAAGTACTATCTATAAAGACTATAAGGCTATTCTAATTTGGATCGGTCATGAGCTATGGCATACTGTTTTGGGGTGCTTCGCAAAATGCCATAAACGTCTTCAGGGTACAAAAACGAATAATAAGGGCGATCTACAAATTACACCCTCGAACATCTTGCAAGACGTATTTCTCGAGATTGGGGGTTCTCACTGCCCCATCACTCTACCTTCTGTCCCTGGTAATGTTTGTTAAAAAATACCCACACCTATTTCAAACAAATGCTGAAAACTACGCAAATGAAGTGATTATGGAGACCAGAGGTCGGGACGGCCTGAGCATCCCACTGCACCGCTCGACATTCTACGAAAGAGGGCCATATTTCAGGGCTATAAAAGCTTATAACATGCTACCACATGATATCAGGAGCTTAAATGAAATAAAGAGGTTTAAGTCAGGAGTGGCGCAATTTCTAAGGGAGAAATGTTTTTACTCCTTCCGCTTCAACTTGTAAACTCGTGTTTAGTCTGAAATTTCTGTTTGCCTTTTGTGTATTCTCGTCTTTACACCGATTTTAAATTGTATTCTGTTAAGTGTGGTGTAAATCTGGCTTTATTAATATGTTAACCCGCCAAGTTAAATTTAGTCCGTATTAGAATCTTTCTCGTAACCGTCTGTACATTCCTGACTCTCAATTTTAAATTTTAAATTGTATGTCTCATAAATGGTTTTAACTTGTTCTTAAACTTAAGTATACTTGTACTTGGTATATTATGCAGCCTTTTGTGACGTTGCTTGGTGATAAAATTATCATTTGGTTGGCAATAAAGTTATTATTATTATGATTATTATTATTGCTTGAAATTAAAAATGGTACACACAAAAAAAATATATTACCATAAAATGATTTAGCTTGTAGTCAGTTGTCCTAAAAGAATATTACGAATGCAATGGTTTAATTACATTTAAAAAAAATATATTTTCACTTTCTGTGGTAGTATAATTTTTGCCTATTGTGTTTTAATCGTTTTATCACAGAAAAATGCTCTCCTAGTAAACATGTGCAAAAATAAATTAAAACGATAAAAGAATAACGAAGAAATCTACTTTTTACGTTAAGTGGGACACACTAAACTTTTTAAAAATGCAATCGTTTTTACTAAAAAATAAGTTGGGTTTTAGCTACACGTGTAGGACTAAGTAAACAAGGAAACAAGTTGGGTTTTAGCTACACGTCTAGGGCTAAGTAAACAAGGAAACAACTTTATAAAATATAACAAGCAGCTGTCTAACACGTTTCTTGGAATTTGTCTAATTAATTTGGGTTCTAAAACACCTACGTAGATGATACACTAAACTTTATTTTGCTTATCATAATAAGGACGACAGCAGGTAAATATTAAACGTAGGGGAGCGATCAGGTATGGCAGTGATGTAGGCATATTCGTCTATTATCCAACCTACAGTAATTCTAAATTAGAACTAGTCTGGAAAGGGGTTTGAGCTGCTCGAGACAAGATAATCGATTATCACCATTACCGAGATTTGGTTACAAATCTGGATTTCCCAAATGATATAATTGTATGTTTAATGGCCTAATAAATATTTTAAGTTATATAGGGGATTGCAATAATCAACCAACACCATTGTATGAGTTCAAATTCGTGCGATACAATTTGCGTCTCATTTACCTGTAGGGTCACCAAATGTTTAAAATTTTAAATATACATTTTGCGCCTTTACCGTTAATACCTACTTGCACACCTGTTTTGGTTTGTTTGCAATACATTAAATGAATGAGTTTCCCCAAAGTCTGAAACGATATCAGTTCAGTATACTCTTTATTTCATTATTATTTGTGCCACAGTGCAGGACGGCCCAAAAATGGAACCAAAAGTTGAATATATATTTGTATATCCCATTTTTGGCCTGTTTTTTTTGAGGCGCAAATTGTATTTGTTCTATGTATTATTCACGCAGGTTCAGAGACGATTATGTCACAGATTCATACAATTTTAATGTTTGTTGTTTCTATCGTTTATATTACATATTTTAAAAATGATTTATTTAATTAAACGCCACGTCAGTTATCTGAAAATGAAAAGGCTGAAATAGTGTTCAAAATCGAAGAAGAATGGAAAATTCGCGATATAGCACAGTTCAATAATAAAATCTTTCCCAATGTAGAACGGCAGCAGGCAAGGGTAATTTTTGTATTAAATTATATACACCGCAACCCTGAATTTTGAAACAGCGCCACAAAAAAAAAGTGGTGTGAGCAAGAAACTACACTCCACCTATATCCTATGGTTTTTGACCCGCTGATTACACAGGACCACAAATGGAAACCGAAAAAGTCCTTTGGCGAGATTGATATCCTATATGTATTTTGGTGCGCTGATTACGAATCCAAGGTCCAAATAACCCCAGCACATCACATTCAAGGTCATTTGAAGGTCAAATGCATATATTACAGAAAAACAGAAAATCTGACCACGGATTCGGAAAGAGCGGGAAATTTTACGTCCAAATATGTGGGTTTTAGTTTTTCCAACATGACCCTCCAAGGTCATCTGGGGGTGAAATGACTCACCGATAGACGAAATTCTTATTTCCCATATACATCATCACCTTGAAAGTGACGTGCTGGGATTATATGGACCTCGGATTCGTAATCAGCGCGTCAAAAAACCTAAAGATACCTGACTAAGTTGTACGTAAAAGTCTGTAGTTGTGATGATGTACCTATATGGGAAATAAGAATTTGGTCTATCGGTGAGTCATTTCACCCCCAGATGACCTTGGAGGGTCATGTTGGAAAAATAAAAACTACATATTTGGACGTAAAATTTCCCGCTCTTTCCGAATCCGTGGTCAGATTGTCTGTTTTTCTGTAATATATGCATTTGACCTTCAAATGACCTTGAATGTGATGTGCTGGGGTTATTTGGACCTTGGATTCGTAATCAGCGCACCAAAATACATATAGGATATCAATCTCGCCAAAGGACTTTTTTCGGTTCCCATTCGTGGTCCTGTGTTATGAATTCGAGGGTCGTTTTATCAAATTGGCTCTAGTTTTTACATTATCTCAAAATTTTCGAATTTTGGTTAACATTTCATTTTTTTACAGATGATATAATTTTTTGAATGCAAATCAGGCAAAGACAGTTAAACATGTTTCCGCCATAAATATTTAGATACAACTACCATTTTAGGTCAGCTGCACAAATGTCCCTAAAAATCACAACACACGAGCTTTTTGGACTTGAACCTCACAGTCAACACATTGAATTCTTTGGCAGAAATCAAACGTTCAGTAAACAAATTTTCCACTGTCTTTGTGGACGAAAGAACAACAAGCCTTTCACTTTGGATGGCAGTACCGTGATTGACAAGATTGCGACAAAATTTGCTGCTGTGATGAATATTGGAAGCAATGACAACTGGCTCGTATGGGGATGTGTAGAACGATTCGCATTCCTGTTCACCTCAGTAACGAAGCCAGCGAAGGCCGCCCTGCGAGGAACGTTAGGGCGTGAGGATGAAGCCGTAGTATGTCCGACAATTATCGTCCAAAGTCAAAGGCTAATTTATTGTTCTTTCGTCCACAAAGAAAGTGGAAAACTTGTTCACTGAATGTTTGGTTTCCGTCAAAGAATTCAATGTGTTGACTGTGAGGTTCAAGTCCAAAAAGCTCGTATATCGCAATTTTTAGTGACATTTGTGCAGCAGTTGACCTAAAATGGTTGTTGTATCTAAATATTTTTCGCGGAAACATGTTTAATTGTACTCTTTACCTGATTTTAATTCAAAAAATTATATCGTCGTAAAGAAATTAAATTTTCACCAAAAACTTTTGGAGATAATGTAAAAGCTAGGTCTATTTGATAAAACGGTTTTTGGATTCGTAATCAGCGGGTCAAAAACCATAGGATAGGTGGCGTATAGTTTCTTGCTCACGACACTTTTTTAAAATAAAAATCATTAAACAATTCTATTTTTATTTTAACCAATCATTTTCGAAACCCTAATATTTCGAAAAGCGTTATTTGGCCTCTTATCTTAACATGCCCTATCAAGCCCTATTTCATCGGTATGAAAAGAATTTAACCACACCGTCAGTATACTCGTCTCACTAAAAAGACACGGACCATTATTTTTATTTTCTGTGATTTTGTTAACCAGTTTGGGGAGCAGATGGGGTCACAAAATTATTTTAAATCGCTAACTTCGTCGTCATCTCACGTCGTCATTTTAAACTCAATTAAGTTAAGCCTTATGCTGCTTAATGAACTCCCGACGTTAATACCCATAGGAGATCTGTAAATTATTTTATTTTCAAACCTGTTACTTCAATTTTTTATCTACGATCTCCTTGATGAATACTTATTATGTATGCAGTTTATGGATTTCTGTTTTAATATTGTAATGAACTCCACTTCTCTACTGGTGGTGTAATTAACTTATTATAGGTATATGTATTTAACTCATTTAAGAGTATCAAAAATTATAAACAAAAAGAAGTAATTAAACTTTTACAGTGATTTTTACCAGGTGTTATAATGGGATTGTTCAGCCATTTCGCGTTTTCAGTAAATCTGTTAATATTATTGCACAATAAGTCAAATGAAACGCGCACACAAAAACTTACATCGGTTGGACGGATAATAACAAACATATTGAGTGGTATGCATAAAACGTAGTACATACTAATGCTTCAAGTATCTACTTCGCACGTCGAGTGTCTACTACACCAACGAAGCATTTACTGCGGACAACTATTATTAACTGCTATGTACGATATACATAGGAAAAGGTACTTCACATCAGAAGTAACGTAATTATGCCGTGGAATCAATCACGAATCATCTTGAATTATTACTCTTGAAAGGTAACATGGGTAGAAGGTATAGGAGAATGAAAAGTAGAACTGTCAAGTTCTGAAGTTTCTAGTTTTAAGAAAATTAAATATCGTAATCACGGTAGAACAAAAAGCTTTAATGATCGAAAGTTACTTTAGAAATGGTAAAAAGGTTGATGGCCAGTTGGTTTATTCAACACGGGACGCAATTCAGAATTTTCAAAAATTTTCACACATAGTCATGGATTTCAACCAGTTTCGCCAAATTTTGACTAGATCTGTGACTTTATTTAGGGAAACAGGAAGTATGAATAGAAAGAAGGCAGAGGGAGACCCAAAGTTCGCACTGCACAAAAAGTAGAAGAATTGGGGCAAATTGTTAACGACCACCCGCAAACCCCAATTCGGCGTTTAAGTCAGCAAGCAAAATATGTATCCTAATGTATTGCAATACAATCCTAAAATGTGATCTGCATATGCACGCTTATCGTGTAAGCTCAGTCCAACCATTGTTACCAAACGACAAGCCGCAGCGAATGCAATTTTCTGAATGGTTTATGGGTAACTTGCATCATAATGAAAACGTATTTGACAAAAACCTTTTTTACTGAGAAGGCATGATTTTATCTCTCTGGTGATGTAAATTATCAACAACTGAGAATTTGGATTTCTGAAAATCCACATTTCTTTACAGAGGAGCCTCCGCATCCACAGAAAATTGGCGTGTGGGCGGCCATATCGCAAAGAAGGTTAATTTGACCGATTTTTTTAAAAGACTCTCAATTCGGCGCGATACCGTAATGAAATTTTAGAAAGAAAATCTTTATTATTATACACAGAACCTATAGTTTAAAAACAATTGCGCATACTGTATAGATGTAACTGTTCATCAGCTTGGCTATTGTGTAGTAGTGTAGTCTCTATGAAGAAAAACCAATGTCGTTTACAAGGAAGTGCTAATTTCCAAATGTATATTCCAAAAATATATTTCATGATTAAAACTCGCTGGCGAAGCCCGCGGGTACCAGCTAATTGTAAATACAATCATATTTTTATTTTATCCTTTAGCATTTATATAGATTAATGAAGCACGGCAAACGTATGAGAATAGAGATCAGGTTGCGGCAATATCGATAGTTCTTTCAGCGGAAATACCAGAACGGTAGACAATAGATCCATGATGTTTTATTCATTCGCCGTTTTATGGCTGGGTTGTATCGATAGCAATTCGTGACGTCAGCAAAGGATTTAGGATGCAATTCTTTGCTTTAGATCAATAAAGGACTGGTAAATGCATTGCGCTTATTTTAATTGGAGATTAGAGACTAATTTAGAATAGTGGTGGTACGGCAATCAGCGATTAAGAAAGAAAATTATAAAGTTGCGGGAAAAAGATTTATTTAATGTAATGGTTCCTAAGCATACTCAGTTTTAGGTTAAAATACTAAAGTAGGAGTAACACAACTTCGTTGAAATTTGAATGGACATGGACACTAATTGAGAAATACGAATCTGACGAAAAATATGTCTAATATGTATAGAATTTCATTACTCTAAATTGTGTACATAACTGCACACTACACACGGCAAATGTCTACAGATATTTGTTTTTTTTTATAAAGCAAGTAAGTTAAGAAACTATTTATTTTTATCAAACAATAGTCTTTGTTTGCTGTTCTGTCCAAAACAGATAACTTAAATTAATCACTATTAAGAGATATACGGGGTAAAAATAAAAGTTGTGCATTTTTGTAAAAAATGTAACGATCATTTTATACAAGCAATCAACAGTATACAATATTGATAACGAGTATGTCCATCTCTGGCTATTACAGCCCCGCTTGAGCAAGCTTAGAATTAAATTATCCAGTAGTTCTTGAGGAATGGCGGTTTTTAAATTGCTAATTATACCTTAAAACTATTTTTTATTATATATTCCAGTGGTACCCTGTCGAATTAAAGTCAGGTGATTGGGAAATTGTTAGCTTGCCCAGGCGGGATCATGCAGTGGTAAATGCAAGAAATGGACATAATGTTTGTGTTATTTTTTCCAAAAATTTCTGAAATTATCGTTTTCATCCCTTTTTACCCTGTATATCTCTTAGTATATTAAATATATTATACATTTAAGCGTTCTGTAGGAGAGAGAACCATAAGCAAATATAATTGTAAGGGTAAGAGTCAGTAAGTAGCTAATTTATTTTATAATGCAACATTCTGCCTTGACCGGTCGTCAGATCATTTACCGGTCCTAATCGATATAAGTACTGAAATTATTGGTCAAGAAATTTCACCCTATACATGTAGTAAAAACTGGGAAGAATTCAGAGAATTGCTAATGCTAAGCATCAACGTAGAAACCAACACACCACTGAAAACAGATGCTGATGTATGTAACTGAAGCAATAGATTATCTTATACGAACAATTCAAAGTGCGGCACCGCAATCTACCCCACAAATCATACATTCAGGCGCAAACACTAAAATATCTTTAATTATCACAGAAACAATAACGAAGAAACGCAGGTTACGAAAAATCTGGCAAAGAACCAAGTGTCCTGTAGACAAAACAATCTTAAACAGAACCAGTCAAATCTAAAAAGAATTCTCGATAATAAAAAAAATATAGACATCCAACATTATTTAGAAAATCATACTGCAACAGAAGCCACTGAATATTGGCTTTAGAAAGCTACCAAACGAGTAAAATGACCTTAAAATATCTTCCATTCCTTCTTTCCATTCTTGGGATGGCCATTGGATCAAAGATGACTTAGCAAAAGCGAATAATTTTGGAAACCACCTGAATAATGTTTTTAGCCAAACCCACCACCACTATGAACATAAACCCAAGCATTCATCCTTACCAGCTCGAACCACCGTTATCAAAACTAATCACCAATTATGTTCTGAAAGCTATTAAAGACGTCAATCCCAAAAACTCTCTCAGATACGACTTAATAAATGCCAAAATTCTCCTTGAGTTGCTTACATGTGCAGTAAAATTGATTACATTTATCTATAACGCAGGCTTGAGGTTTTGTTATTACCCAGTACAGTGGAAAGTAGCCCAGATAATTTTAATTCCTAAACCTGGAAAACCAACCAAAGATGTTGGCTCCTCTATAGGCCTATCAGTCTGCTTCCTATTTTATTCAAAATACTAAAAAGATAATAAAAACAAACCTAGAAATAATTCTTAAAATGCACCATACAATTCCAGATCATCAATTTGGATTATGAGAAGAGCACTCCCCTATCGAACTCAAACTAATATCTTCTTTTTGATTCCAAGAACATTAGGCTTACTGTGAAATATATTTTTGTAGTGGGAAAATACGATTTTACAAATTGAGGATTTCTTTTTTGTGTGTTGGGAGCCGCCTTTATCTAGTCTCACCCAGCCCAGAGTTTTAAAATTTAGAGTCTTCAAGCATGTGTTCAAAGTACCAGAAAAGCGCCACCTGGAAACCAGTAATTACTATATCATGTCTCTTCCTATAACCCGCATTGCCTGAGAAATTATTTATGTGTTTTAAGCTTGCTTTGGTTTCTGTTTTAAAAAGTAGTAAAAAAGTTTGAAAAGACAGATATGCTGCAAAAGAGGCAGAAGAGCAAAATCTAATAAATGGAGAACAGATAAAAATAAATGAGCCGGGTGTTGTAATAATATTTATTATTATTTTTTTTGCGATTTGCCTTGAACTATCTACAATATCTGGCAACCCCGACCTAACCTATAAATGACGTGAATAGGACGGTTTTGACTTCAAGTCCACCCCTACACACACTGTAGACTGTATTCATACTGACAATCACACAATATCCACTGCCAAAAATAGATTTGAACCCACGGTCTTTCGACGGCAAACCAAGCGCCGTACCAACTGGGTAACCCGAGACCCCATCACATTTATAAAAACGGCAACTTTTGTAGCTGAAAGTCGCCTAGTTAAAAAACGAATTGGTGAACCATGAACTTGTAGTATGAATTATCGGCAAATAAGGCAGTTAACCTATTATAGAATATCTGTAGGATTAGTCAGCAATATAATTGATTTACTACACAGGTAGATATTAAAAAATTTTAATAATTTATAATGTTATAATTTGTTAGAGAAAATTTGAGTATAATTAAAATAAAAACCTCCTTCAAGAAACCTCATTTACAAAATCTATAACCAAACAATTAAATTGTTTAAAAGTGCCCTCAAAGTGGATTGAGTGCGGCCCTATTTTCGAGATAAAATCTAATGTCGCAGTATCTTGTTGAAAATGATTCAATAGTTCACTATACCCAATAACCTTGAAGTATCGAGCTAGAGCTGTAAAGGGGTTATTGTTATAGTATTAAATTAATAGGGACACGATAAGTGTATAAATTAATAGGGACACGATAAGTGTATGTTCGATTATCGACAGAATGGTTCGTTATTTTGTTACGGTCTTATTTTTCCCACCCTGTAATTTTGTAAAATATTAATTTAAAACTTACCAGCTGCGGTTTGCTATTGCTTAATTAATAATAAAAGTACCAATTTCCTATTTCGATCTTTATTTTCTGATATAAATCAATGGTAAAATTCAGTAACTGTAATACATCAAACAGAAACATCTAGTAGTCACATAAATCTCCCAAGTACTTACAGCCATCTTCGGTTCACCTAAAAATAAGAAAATACAGCATTAGTTCATAGTCACCGACTGACTAAATGTTGGTCCTAGAAGTTGAGGTTATAAAAGTTCTAGTTAGCCCTTGCTCCAATCTACATAATAAATAAGGGTTGTTTTTGGACAGGTTGGTTATCTGAATTTGTTTGGGACCTGATATTTGTTTAATAAATATTTGCTTAATTAATTTCTTGTTTACCTTTTTTGCTTATTTTGGTTGGACATTTGTCAAGTGTCATGTCAGTCGGTTGAGAACAAAAATCCCTAAGGTTTTTGACAAGGAAACTTGCCGCCTTTTTCGTAAGAAACGTGTCATTTGGACAAAAACCTCCTGCCGTGGTGTATTGAGGCAAGTCCTGGCAATTTTGCCGATTTCTTTGTGGGGGTCCCTAACTTGAATTTGGTGGCAAAATCCTCTTTTTTTGCACCAGAGAATCTGTAGTGTTTCAGTTTTTTTTCTCGTTATATGGGAAAAAAACCCCCCCACATTTCTGTTTGAAAAAGGCCACCTAACATCTCAGGTAAGTTTTCCTCACTATTTCTAAACATTAAAGCTGTCTATTCCTAACTTACGTTGATATAATGTATACATACCTTGATTGTGCAAATGTCATAGATCTGAAACTTGGTTTCCTTATAGGCCTTTTTATTTTACATCTTATCTCTCCTCCTATTGTGTCCTGGTTGTTGAAGAACCACTTCCTGGAGCACTTCATTTGGAAAGCTTCCATCCTGGTCCATGTCCTATCATCTTCGTCTTGGCAGGCTCCGAGAGGTTCCCAGAGTTGACATGCAGGGCTCCGACAGACACCACTCCTTGGAGTAAGGCAGCCACAGCGGACCTCAGACGATCCCCATAGGGCACAGGTTTGATAGACTTAAGTTATGTGTGTTAACTCAATAATCAGGACACAGTTTCACAGTCATTGAGCCATACATTACAAGTGCCCCCTTCACTTTTGCTTAGCCGATGCCACCCTTATAGGGTTTGCGCCTTGTTTTACCCTGCGACTCGGCTCTAACACTCGGTGTATACCTTCACTTTATTAATTTGGCATGGAAACAAAATATAATTCTAAAAACTTCACAGTTCACACCGATCTATTTATGTTTATGCACGGCATACTAGTAAATTACTGTCTTTTCTTTTTGGCATTATTCTTGGCATGATTTTTAACACGTATACAAACTAATAATTAGCAAGTTAAACTGCTGTGACTCCAATTATTCAGTTTAATAGTGAATTCACACTTTGAAAACTTCTCTAATCTAACCTGCACTTTTTATACATCTTTCAGCTTTCAAAAGCAGCTGATTGCTATCAAATCGAGTAGAGATGTTCTAGGCGTTAGCCGCGGTTCCCCTTTCTCGCGTTAAGAATGAGCTAATTCATTTGAAAAGAATGTTTAATTAATTTTATAAATATTAGTAAGTGGGAACGTCACCCCCCTTTTTAAGTCATTGTTTATGCCCATCCTGGGCCGAGTTATTAAATACATTTTAATATTTTAATAAATGGGAAAATATTTATGAAATTCGGTTGTTTTCTTTAGGAGTCCCTAAGGGTTTTCCTGTTTTTGCGGTCATCTGCAGTTACTGCCTTTATCCATAAAGGGCATATTAAAACAGGTGGCGCTTTTATATGATAGTTTTACCCAGCCCACTCACCGGCAATGAGCTAGCCTTGAAAAAGTCAGTGACTACGTTTCTCCGGTAGAAAAGCATACGAATTGAGTTGCAGAAAATTTCCCTCGCCTCGTATGGACTGAGATATAGTTATCAGTTACCGTTTTGTTTTCCGGTCATAACATCAGACCCCTTTTTTTGAGAGGTAACAAATCTGGCCACCCTTACCACCTTATTATTCCCGTAACAAATGGCGCCTTTCAACGGGTTAATTGTTTTTGCTTGCCGTGTAAAACCGAAATCTAAGGTTTTACAGTAGTTATATAAGTATAATTGCTTTTTTCGGTGATGTTAATTGATAGTAATAAACAGCTGTTTTTGGAAAAAAAAAATATTATAGCCTAGTCGCTTTTGATTTGGATAGCTACACAATCGTATTTTGTATGCAGTTTCACTGATTATGAGTAGGTTTGTTCCGTGCCTTTTAATTCGATAGTTGTAATTTTTAATCCATAATGCCTATGTTTTTTTTTTGCTATAAAGTGTTTACCTTAGTTTGCTGTCGCTAGTATATGAACACTAACTTTTCCCGCATTTGTAAAGCATTTGGTAGGTTAGAATAATTTGTAAAATTTATTTTTAGCATGACATTGTTTTTGTAGTGCTTTATTTATTAACTTGATGAGTACCATTTGAACTGCTTTGTTTTTTTTTTTTTTCAACAGCCTAGTAAACATCTGAATAATTGTACGCTAAAACACCTGATGTATTTTTTTTTGCTGTTGTAACTTTCAATGGTAGATTTTTTATGCTTTGCCTTATGGTAGTTTTTTATGTCATATTTTACGCTGTATTTGAGTTTTCCCTTTTCGGTGGCCCTTTAATTTGAAGGTGTATGGATATATACATTATATATTAGGTATATATTATATATAGTGTAGATGTTAATGCTATTAGATTTTTTTTTAGTATCGCTATGCTAGTATACTTTGATAGTATTTGACTTTAACGTTTTTTTTTGTAGCAGTAATTTGGTATAATACGCAAGTATATTTTTTTTTGAAGTATCTAGCATAACCACTAACTTAATGTTTAAGTTTATATTATTGGCATAATATATGCATTTTGTTTTTCACTGTTTGCTGCCTGGCGCACTAATAGCGTTTCGGTCTAATTTTTTTTCTTCTTTCTAGGGGTGCTAGATTTTTTTCTTTCTTTTGTTGGTTGGGGAAGGGTTTGGTATATCAAAGATATACCGCTGCAACTTTCAATTTTTTTTATCTCTCCTTTCCTGTCAACATATTATATTGGGGAAGGGTTTGGTATATCAAAGATATAACGCTACAACTTTCAATTTTCTTTATCTCTCCTTTCCTGTCACCATATTAGAGCATCGCTACCGATTTTTTTTTTAAATTAAACGTTTTGGGTAAAGTTTAGGATGGAAGTCAATCTGTTGGGTTCGGAGGAAATTCGGTATGAACTAGAAATCCGAGGTCTTCCTGTAATGGGGACTTTTCCGCAAAAACGCGCGACCCTAAGAGAGGCACTGCGTTGTGAGCGTGAAGGGCGTGGTGTTCCACCCCAAACAACGTGTTTTGATACGACCAGCGAATTGTGCGTTTGCCAGGCCAAACTATATACTTTATCTCGCGATATTACGCATTTCGATACACAGAATCGCGAGAATGAATTTAAACGAATTCGTACACTTTTGACGCACGTTAAATTAAGAATAAGTCGCATACAAACAGTTGAAACGTCAGAGCATCAACGGAAAAAGATGCTTTTGGATAAATGTGATCAACTCGTGACCCAACTTCAGTTGGTAAATGGGACTTCAGTTACTCCGCCGATAGTTAATCAGACCTCCGGATTGCAATCCCGTAATGCAAGTCTGCTAGATACAGACAACCCTAATCACGGCAATAATGTTTTAGCTCCCGAAATACTTCCACCTCCTGTGTCGGGGCATAGGGGGGATTCAGATGCCTTGTTGCTGTTGGACGACGGTCCTGGAGATCACGAGAACCAGGTCATCGCCGATCCTAATTTAAATGTAGATCAACAAATTTTCGATCCGATCGGAAATGCTCAAAACCTAGCTAACGTGAATCCTTTAATTTCTTCTGCTAATAATAATTCAGAACATTTTCCTAGTTTTGATAACGCTCCAGAACCCCCACCGAATCCCACTCGCAGACGTGTTATTCCCGTACCGTCTCGTCTCACTTTTGAGAGCTCTGATCCTCAATTTCTCACAAGGTCTGAATACCTTGAATCAACCAGACGTCCATTTCTTGTCGACCAGGTTAGACCTGTTCCTTCTATAGCCACATCCAGATTGAACTCGGCTTCCCGATCAATGGGTTCTCATGTCCGATTTTCTGACGATGTTCCCGATTCTTTGGCAGCTAATGCCAACTCGACTTATCGCGACCCGACACTGAGTTACCCAGATCCCTTTGTAGATATGGCAGAGCGTCTACAAAATTTTCAGTATTCCCCTCTGCGCGGTTCCTGTCGCGAACCGTCACTACGGCACAGTCCCGCACCCCACTATTATGATATTAGCCGCTGGAATCTTACATACGACGGACAGTCTAGTGTGAATGACTTTCTAGAGCGTGTAGAAGAGATTCGATTATCCCGTGGCGTTTCGAAAGAGCAGTTGCTGCGTTCGGCGCCAGAGCTTTTTGCGAGGGATGCTCTTTTGTGGTATCGTACTCGTCGTTTTACCAGTTGGGACGACCTGGTGTGTCAATTGAGAGAGTCCTTTCAACCATTCGATTACGAATTCGCATTGTGGGACGAAATCAGGCACAGAACCCAAGGTGTCCAAGAGAAAGTTATGAGCTTCGTGGTAGCTATGGAGAATCTATTTAGAAAGCTGCCCACTATGCCTTCGGAGTCTAACCGTCTCCAAATTATTCATCGTAACTTGTTACCCTATATACAATCGCGTCTAGCAACGCTACCCATTTCCTCACTACAAGAACTTGTTGGGTATAGTCGTGCAATCGAGGAGACTGAAGCGAGAGTTCGTCGATTTGCTCCTCCACCCACTAATTATCGTTGTCTTGTGGAACCTGGACTAGCATACCATAAGCCGTCTTATTCAGCCGCCATTGATGTTCCGCCCACTTTTTCGGATGACCCCCCACAGAATCAATTTGCTAATAGTCCTACCACTTCTCCTAACCTAGACGCAATCTCGTCCACTCTTTTGTGTTGGAATTGCCGAGAATCTGGTCACGGATTCAAGCAATGTAACAAACCTCGTGGTCGGTTCTGTTATCGCTGCGGTAAGCCTGACGTTACCGCAAGAACATGTAATAACTGCACAAAAAACGTGAATCCGGGAGGGCTGTCCTAATTTCGCAGTCTTCCCTTTATCCAAAGCAAGCAGAACTAAGCAAAAATAAAATAATTCTTGATTATATCTTATCGCATGCTAAGGGAGACAATCGTCCTTATTTGGAGGTGTCAATTTTTGGTAAGACCTTCCGGGGTTTGCTTGATAGCGGTTCATCACGAACTATCATCGGCAGAGCCGGATGGGAAATTATTCGGCCCCTCAGCGACTTAGATAAAAACGTAAAGCTAAGTTGTACGGTGGCGAACGGACAAACTTGTCAATCTTTGGGTGCTGTTCAACTGCCATTTCGACTGCGGGATCGCATTGTCCTTGTAGAAACCTTGGTTATACCCTCCATTCCTCATAGCCTCATCTTAGGAGTGGATTTCTGGTCGAAAATGAATCTTGTACCCGATCTCCATGCTGGCGAGTGGTCTTTTGGTACCGAAGTAGACCGCAATCCGCTGATTTCCGCCATTCATTCCTTCGATTCTCTTTCTCTTGACCAACGTAAGACATTGGAATCCCTTATCGAGGAAACTTTTTCCGCTATGGGAGACAAACTGGGATGCACGGGCCTGGTGGAACTCGTAATTAGGACGGATGCAGCCCCAATCAAGCAACGCTACTATCCTCTCTCACCTGCGTTGCAGAAGGAGGTGAACGCCGAGCTGGAGCAGATGCTTGCTGATGGAATAGTTGAGCCTTCCGAGTCGCCTTGGTCGTCGCCCATTGTGATGATCAAAAAGAAATCTGGTGGTTGGAGGTTTTGTGTTAATTACCGTGCTCTGAATCAGGTAAGCGTCCCCGATGCTTATCCCATCCCCTATATCAGCGCTACCCTTGATAAGCTTCGTGACGCTAAGTATCTAACTTCGCTTGACATTAAATCGGCCTTCTGGCAGATCCCTGTTGCCAAGGAATCACGTCCTTTAACGGCTTTTACAGTGCCAAATCGAGGCCTATTTCAATTTAAACGTATGCCTTTCGGGCTCACTAATGCCCCGGCCGTATGGCAAAGACTTATCGATCGTGTCGTCGGGGTAGATTTGGAGCAGTACGTGTTTGTGTACTTAGATGATGTAGTTGTTTGTACTCCTACTTTCGATGATCACGTACGCGTTCTAAAGGAGATTGTTAGGCGACTTTTAAAAGCGGGACTCACTTTAAACCGTGAAAAATGCCAGTTCTGTAAGTCGGAACTAAAATACCTCGGCTATGTTGTCAACGCATCTGGTCTATTAGTTGACCCAGAAAAAGTGGAGGCCATTCTGCGGATACCAACTCCCAAAAATGTGGCCGAAGTGAGAAGAATTGTCGGCATGGCTTCCTGGTATAGGCGTTTCGTGCCAAATTTTTCAACCGTGATAGCACCTCTCACCTCTCTTACCCGTAAGAATGTTAAGTTCGTGTGGAGTTCAACGTGCGAGGAAGCGTTCCAGGCTATTAAGCAAAATTTGGTAAAAGCTCCGGTGCTCTCATGCCCGAATTTTAGTTTACCCTTTACAGTCCAGACCGACGCCAGTGATTATGGTTTGGGCGCTGTCTTATCCCAAGTGCAGGACGGCGATGAGCACGTCATTTGCTACCTCAGTCGTTCCTTGACCAAAGCGGAAAGGAAATACAGCACTACCGAAAAGGAGTGCTTAGCCGTCCTGTTCGCCGTAGAAAAACTGAGACCTTATTTGGAGGGTTCTAAATTCACGATTATTACTGACCACTATAGCCTTAAATGGCTTTATTCCATAAAAGACCCCGTTGGAAGGATTGCTAGATGGTCACTCCGGTTGCAACAGTATGACTTTGAGATCGTCCATCGGAAAGGTAAGGAGCACGTGCTTCCCGATGCTCTCTCGCGCTCTGTGCCCGCCATTGATTTGGTGCAAGACGAGTCAGATGACCCTGCTACTGATGATCCGCCTACCGAACCATCTGATGCTTGGTATTTGGGTATGTGTAGACGAGTCGCTAAATATCCTCAAAAATATCCACTTTGGTGGCTTGATTCCGGACTCCTCTACAAGCGCGCTAGGCTTCTCTACCCGGCATTGGAAACGGGCGAGGCTTGGTTAAAGGTAGTACCCCGTGAAGAGCGGTCCGCTATTATTAAGGCACATCACGATCCACCGACCTGTGGGCATCTTGGTGTCTTCAAGACATTTTCAAGGGTTGCTCAAAAGTACTATTGGCCAAACATGCGCCGTGACATTGCTCGGTATGTTCGTCACTGTAGAATCTGCCTGCAAACTAAACCTGAACAAAAGCCCCCTGCTGGTCAACTTTTAAGCGTTCAGCCAACAGTTTCTAAACCTTGGCAGATCGCCAGTATTGACCTGGTTGGACCCTTACCTAGATCCTCGTCTGGATATGCATATATATTGTCCATTTGCGACATATTCAGCAAATTCGTCCTCTTCTTCCCTTTGCGTTCGGCTACTGCCTCAGGCATCGTCAAGTGGTTGGAAGATCACTTTATTTTGATCCATGGTGCTCCGAAAAAGATCATTGCTGATAATGGGACTCAGTTTCGTAGTAAAATTTTTAAAGAGTGCATGGAGCGCTATGGGATAACCCTCAAATATGTTGCTAATTATCATCCACAAGCAAACCCTGTAGAGCGGGTACATCGTGTCCTCAAAACCATGTTGTCCAGTTATATCGACAAAGACCACAAACAATGGGACAAAATACTTCCTAAAGTCGGAGCGGCTATGAGATCCGCAAAGCACGAAGCTACCGGTATGACCCCTAACTTCATAATGTTTGGTCGTCAAATACATTTTCATAACGACCAGCCGGTTCATCCTGATTCTGCATCAGCCGATGATACGCCTTTAGATCCCGTAGCTAAGTCGCTGGCGCTGGAGAAGGTATTCAGCGATGTTCAAAAGCGACTGTTTCAAGCGTGCGAAAAAAGTAAACGCGTATACGATTTGCGGCGACGCGACGAAAAATTTCAACTGCGGCAAAAAGTTTGGAAGCGAAATTACACGCTTTCGGATGCCTCTAAGCATTTTACTTCCAAACTGGCGCCTAGGTTTGTCGGACCCTACACGATTGCTAAAGTTGCGTCACCCTGGTCGTATGAATTGGTCGACAACGACGGCCGAAACCTTGGGGTATGGCATGCCAAGGACCTCAAAGCCCATCCTCCAGATGACTCATCCTGAACATTGCCTTCCTTGTAAATATCCCTTGTACATAAACCCCGAAAAAAAATAACAATATTAAGAGTTAAATTGCAGTTATTCTTCATCTCGAGATATTTGATTGTTCTTGCCTGAACATATTGAAGATTATGTACAGATGCAGTAATCCTGCTTAACCTATGGTATTTTTTTTTAGGTGCGGCATATAGTATTATGTTTTTGTAAATATACATTTAGTAGTTTTAAGGTCTGTATAGAAAAATTTTTCTCTGAGGAAAAAAATTTTTCTCCGAGGAAGGGGAGGCGTGTTACGGTCTTATTTTTCCCACCCTGTAATTTTGTAAAATATTAATTTAAAACTTACCAGCTGCGGTTTGCTATTGCTTAATTAATAATAAAAGTACCAATTTCCTATTTCGATCTTTATTTTCTGATATAAATCAATGGTAAAATTCAGTAACTGTAATACATCAAACAGAAACATCTAGTAGTCACATAAATCTCCCAAGTACTTACAGCCATCTTCGGTTCACCTAAAAATAAGAAAATACAGCATTAGTTCATAGTCACCGACTGACTAAATGTTGGTCCTAGAAGTTGAGGTTATAAAAGTTCTAGTTAGCCCTTGCTCCAATCTACATAATAAATAAGGGTTGTTTTTGGACAGGTTGGTTATCTGAATTTGTTTGGGACCTGATATTTGTTTAATAAATATTTGCTTAATTAATTTCTTGTTTACCTTTTTTGCTTATTTTGGTTGGACATTTGTCAAGTGTCATGTCAGTCGGTTGAGAACAAAAATCCCTAAGGTTTTTGACAAGGAAACTTGCCGCCTTTTTCGTAAGAAACGTGTCATTTGGACAAAAACCTCCTGCCGTGGTGTATTGAGGCAAGTCCTGGCAATTTTGCCGATTTCTTTGTGGGGGTCCCTAACTTGAATTTGGTGGCAAAATCCTCTTTTTTTGCACCAGAGAATCTGTAGTGTTTCAGTTTTTTTTCTCGTTATATGGGAAAAAAACCCCCCCACATTTCTGTTTGAAAAAGGCCACCTAACATCTCAGGTAAGTTTTCCTCACTATTTCTAAACATTAAAGCTGTCTATTCCTAACTTACGTTGATATAATGTATACATACCTTGATTGTGCAAATGTCATAGATCTGAAACTTGGTTTCCTTATAGGCCTTTTTATTTTACATCTTATCTCTCCTCCTATTGTGTCCTGGTTGTTGAAGAACCACTTCCTGGAGCACTTCATTTGGAAAGCTTCCATCCTGGTCCATGTCCTATCATCTTCGTCTTGGCAGGCTCCGAGAGGTTCCCAGAGTTGACATGCAGGGCTCCGACAGACACCACTCCTTGGAGTAAGGCAGCCACAGCGGACCTCAGACGATCCCCATAGGGCACAGGTTTGATAGACTTAAGTTATGTGTGTTAACTCAATAATCAGGACACAGTTTCACAGTCATTGAGCCATACATTACAAGTGCCCCCTTCACTTTTGCTTAGCCGATGCCACCCTTATAGGGTTTGCGCCTTGTTTTACCCTGCGACTCGGCTCTAACACTCGGTGTATACCTTCACTTTATTAATTTGGCATGGAAACAAAATATAATTCTAAAAACTTCACAGTTCACACCGATCTATTTATGTTTATGCACGGCATACTAGTAAATTACTGTCTTTTCTTTTTGGCATTATTCTTGGCATGATTTTTAACACGTATACAAACTAATAATTAGCAAGTTAAACTGCTGTGACTCCAATTATTCAGTTTAATAGTGAATTCACACTTTGAAAACTTCTCTAATCTAACCTGCACTTTTTATACATCTTTCAGCTTTCAAAAGCAGCTGATTGCTATCAAATCGAGTAGAGATGTTCTAGGCGTTAGCCGCGGTTCCCCTTTCTCGCGTTAAGAATGAGCTAATTCATTTGAAAAGAATGTTTAATTAATTTTATAAATATTAGTAAGTGGGAACGTCACCCCCCTTTTTAAGTCATTGTTTATGCCCATCCTGGGCCGAGTTATTAAATACATTTTAATATTTTAATAAATGGGAAAATATTTATGAAATTCGGTTGTTTTCTTTAGGAGTCCCTAAGGGTTTTCCTGTTTTTGCGGTCATCTGCAGTTACTGCCTTTATCCATAAAGGGCATATTAAAACAGGTGGCGCTTTTATATGATAGTTTTACCCAGCCCACTCACCGGCAATGAGCTAGCCTTGAAAAAGTCAGTGACTACGTTTCTCCGGTAGAAAAGCATACGAATTGAGTTGCAGAAAATTTCCCTCGCCTCGTATGGACTGAGATATAGTTATCAGTTACCGTTTTGTTTTCCGGTCATAACATCAGACCCCTTTTTTTGAGAGGTAACAAATCTGGCCACCCTTACCACCTTATTATTCCCGTAACAATTTCAAAGCCAATATGCAATTGGTTTTTGATAATACAAATACAATGTTGTAGTGGAGCTTCGTCGTGTTTTAGTAATAATGTATCTAATAAATAACGACAAATAATACGAAGAAAATATTCTAGTGGAATTGGTTTTGTTTAATTTAGAAATAGGTTATCAGACTCCAAGTCCATGTACGAGTAGGTTCGGTTTTCCAAGCAAGATATTTAACTTTCCAACTTTCCTCGGATATTTCCGGTCAGATTCTCCAACGCTAGACCAGTCTGATTTGACAATCAAAAGTTTTAAACTGCCAAGTAAGTGTCAGAATAAGGCAACTAAGTTCTATACGAGTACTATGAATTTGATACAGGTTTTTTTTTCGCAAACTTATAAAGGAAAGACAATTGTAGTACATACTTTCCACAATAATATAACAAGATGACAATCATTTGGAAACCTAAAAAATCGTTTAAATATTAAAACAACTACTACGTTTTTAATGGCGACTTATTAACAATAACAGGACAACAACCTATCAAAACCTAAATAATCAACTATAGAAGATCTTAATTTAAACCAGTACTAGATCTTAAACCTTTCTACTAAATCTGAACGTCAATGTCTAGATCCAGGACTACCAGATAATAAAATAAATTATTCATCCGTTAAACGACTAATATAAAACTTTTTGACTGGTTGAGTGGTTTCATTTAATTCTCGAGAAAAATTTGTAGATAAAAAGACAAACGTTTTTGATACCAACTTGTATCTATGCACCTCTGAGTACATAATATGAGATTAGCAAAAAATATAAACAAAACTAACTTATGAAACAGGCGCTAACTAGCGTGAATTCGCCTTTTAGCATCTTAATTTATTTAACCATGATTAAAATCTAATTTACGCTGGTTAGGGCCTGTTTGTTTTACTATTCTAATATTGTGCAGTTTATATCCCGTTGGAGTCTTATCACTCCTACTATGATCTTTGGTGGTTGATGGATTCTTGGTGGAGCTGGCAAATAAACGATTTAATGCTCAAGGGTATGCAGATGACCGAGTAACAACAATTAGGTAGCAAACATGATGCCACTCTATCGGCCAGAATGTAAACAGCCCTAAACCTAATAAAATCTTTGGTGTTTACAGAAGGGGCTAAATGTCAATCCGAGCAAAATAGTCATTGTTTCCTTCTGAAAGAGGAAGTTCAACTAAAGTTCAACTGAAACAGTAATTTAATTCTCTAAAGAAGTTAAGGATTTTGAAATATTCCTTTACAAGACACTAAATTGGAACTTAAAGGTTAGACAGGACTAAAGTCTCCATAGCAATCACGTCTGGCCGTAGGCTTTTAGGAAAAAATTGTAGTTTGAAACCGAACATGATCTTTTGTCATACCTTACCATTTCCCTGTTATTACATACGTCTAACTGGTGTGATAAACAAAAAAAAGGAAGTTACAACTGCAAGGAAGCTAACAAAATTACAAAGGCTTGTCTCTCTGGGCATTAAGGGCGCAAAAAGAACCTTTCCATCCACAGGTTTACTTAGGTATTGCCCTGGAGGTAATTCTAGATCTCCTTCCACTATACTTGTGTATAAGAGTGTTACCTAAACCACAAAATTTAAATTAGGAGATCTGACTGGCCACTGTAAAATACTAAAAGACATGCAGTCAAAGCCTATGACCAAATAAAATGATTCAATGTTCACGCTCTTTTCGAGCGTCAACATGAAAAGTGACATAATTTAAAAAAAAAAGATCATTTGTGTGGGTACAGATGGATCAAAGTTGGAAAAGGGAGTTGAATCCGATGCCATTTGGCCAAGATGTAGACTTTCAAAGTCTCTGGGCAAAATCCCCTCCATCTTTCAAGCAGAAATACATGCGAAAGATCTATGCAGCACAGAATGTGCCGACAAAGGCCCTCAAGGATGGGCCAGCTAGGCGACTATAAAGACATTAGAGTCATATTATGTGCCTTCTACTCTAAACGTTCCTGGGATTGCCAATAATCTCTCAATCAACAGGCAAAAAAACAATAGTGTAACTATAGTGATTGTCGGTTCAGGAAGGTGTGGAAGGCAATGAAATAGCTGACCAACTTTCTATTGTAACCGTTATACAGGGTATTCGTATTCCAAACTCAGTGGCCTATTGGAAGTATCTAGAGAACGAAAAATGGTAGCCGTTTGAAATTTGGGATGCGCCAATAGCAGACCGTAATTTCCATTTTAAAAATATTTTTGATATTACAGCGTAACCAGATCTACTCGTACCTGATACCAACTTTGTTTTTTTAAATAGAACACCCTGTATATTATTACATTTTTAAATTTCGCGAATCTTGTTAAAACATTTTTATGCAACATTATTGCAACATGTTCTATACCTACCTTGGGCCTTTTCGGCATTAAAAATTATTTTTTAAGAAATTTGGCAACAAACATTTCTGAATAAAAATAATCATTTCTTCGCCACCGCCACCAGCGTAGCTAGAAATATGAATTTTTGGTTACGATCCCTCAATAGGCTGCTATATCATAAAATATGACATGGAAATTAGATTATCGCCTAGTCTTTTTTCGTTCTCTATATAGATACTTGTAATAGGCCATTGAGTTTGGAATACCCTGTATATACCTAAGCCCTTCGGCGCCATCAATGAAGGTCACCTTCTGGAAAATCTGAGGCAATGGAAAAAAACAGAAAATGCTTGAGGAACGCTTCAGGACAAAGATACGCACAAAATTATTAGTTATCGGCCTTACTACTCAGCTCGTGGAGCTTCAAAACAATGAACTCAGACTGGTTACTTGCCTTCGGACTGGACGTGGCTCTTGGAGGTATCACTCCATTGGGAAAGACTGATGATGAACACTGCACTGCATCGAAGTGGATGAAACTGCCGAACACTTGCTCTGTGAATGCAGAGTAATAACACGCGAAAGGCTGCAATATCTCGAGGGAGCATTGCTGATGATTAATGATATGATTATATTAAAATGCGAAATGTCAATTTCGAAAAATGTTTAGGAGTTGATGGATATTCACAAAATATTTAATTTGGTATAAGTGGTTTAGGCTATCAGAGCCGATCGACCCCATTCAAGACAATACAAGATCATACAATACAAATAGCCCTTAAAACACTTAATTAATAGTAGTCTAATCAGAGAAAACCCAAGATAGAGAGAAGAATATCTCTTCTTCCCGCCAGCTCGACAACGCCATGACCTTCAAACGGCAATACCCCGGGATTGGCGCGTGGGATTCTCACAATGCACCCAGATATAGCCAGTGTGGTAGCAACACGGCAAGCAGAGAGAGTTTTGTGCGGCGCAGCGCGTCTCAATACTCACTCTCACTGTGCTTTATAGCATTTATACGGACGGGCTATTCTGTTTTTATTGCGTGGCTACATTTTTGGAAACTCTTTTAAACTTTTGATTGTTGTTTTTCATATGTGTTTTTTGCAGCACTTTTTTATAATATCCCTAAATCTGCAACGCACGCCCGTGGCAGCTTTATATAAACGTAGGTACGGTAGTCGAGTGCGCCAGGCCGCTTTGGAGGTCATAGAAAGCAAATCGTATTTATAAATGAAATCAGTATGAGATCTTGGTTTTTCTCTGGTATATTACTGCTTAGAATTACTAACTATTTAAAAAATGTATATGACATCTCTCTGTTTTTGCTGGTCAAAGGTTAAATTACCTTTTTTCGATCATTGACCCATATTCACAAAAGGGAACACCTTAAAATAGTATAAACTGCGGGTCACTTACCTTTAATATAAAAGTTATGACCTTTGTCAATCAATATAGTTACATGCCAGTGCTGCCTAGCGGAGTTGTTGAAGTCTATATTAAATGCAGAAATATTTCCCATTTGTCACGTTCCAAGCCATCATTAGGGTCAGCGGAAAATACGGAAATATTTGCTTTTTCGACGTTCGGGAGGAAAAAAACACTCGAATGTGTTATGGGTCAATCGTTAAATTGTGGCTGGCATTATAATACTGAAAGAATTTTCTCTGAAAGGAAAACTGAAAGCTGTTTGCAGAATTAGTTTCTTATTGAGATAATTGTAACGTAAAAAATACATTGAAGAGTGGTCTTTCCGTGCATGTATGTTAAAATAATGGATGTTACAATAAATACAGTCTTTAAGCTAAGTTATAAGATACTTATGGAAAGTAAAATAATTTTTATTCGAGGAGTGAGCTAACAAACACTGCAATGCAACAAATAATTCATATTAAAAAAATAAAACATGCATGCTATTTTAAGGTCATATTGTATGCGAAGCTTATTTACAAGTAGAAGTTAATGTAGAGAAAGGGATAAAAAGTTTACGGCCTAACAAAGAACACGACAAAATATTGGTTAAGAAATGCTTTTAGTTTTCTATATAGTCTTTGAACACAAAGACTGTATATACAGGGTGTTATGAAATTCACTGCAGTCTACAGACAAACCAAATACTTTTTGTTTCTAAATCGAACATTTTAAAAAATTTTAAAAACCCCTTAAAACCCGTCCATGTTCGCCGCACCTAACTGACCTATATGTTCGCTTAATGGAAAATTGTGCGCGAAAAAACCAAAAACAATTAAATTTGTTGTAATGTTGCTAGACATATAAATGTTTAAGAATAATTTATTTTCTGGTATTAACCGTAATTTAAGACAAAGGTAAAACAAAGCTTTTCCTGGGAAAAAACAAAAAAAAATATTAAAGGGACACTGCGAAATCACTCCTTTCTGTCAGCAGCCTTAGTTTTAACCAATAAAGTAAAACCAATAATAAGTTAGAAAAAATTACACCTATCTAGAAGAGAATGTGTTAAAAATGTCCTCCATTTGCTCCCAAACATGCATGCAATCTTCGTAGCATATTGTCCCGAACCCGTCTAAAGATATCCTCTAAAATATTCCTTATTTCGTGGGATGCTATTTCAACACGATTTCGCAGTTAACACACTTTTTCACTTGGCACACTAAACACTATTTCCTTTATCGTACCCCACAAATCTTTGTTTTCTGTGACTGACGTTACTCACTTTTTTATATGGCCATGTATATATTCCCAGTGGTGTGTAGTGACTAAAAATTTTTTTAAGGAACGTTATCTACCTTTTTTCTTATCTTGAAGCGCCATTTATGAATATTTTTCTTCAGTCTGAATTCATACCAGGATTTACCGGTTTCAATATATGCAGTGAATATATATATATATATATATATATATATATATATATATATATATATATATATATATATATATATATATATATATATATATATAATTTTTATGCTTCTTGAACCATTTTTAAATATATATTTTTTTGGGGCGTTTCTTGGGAATAGGTTCATCATTTAAACGATAAAATAGTATCAGTCTTGTTAGACTGTGGAAGTGTGTCGTTCTTTTTGCATTAAAGTACGGGGAGTCCAAGAACATGGACAACCCCGGGCCGGGTAGACTATGACAGCTGTTTCGTCCTTGTTGGGACTCATTCAGACAGTCGCAACCCAGTCGCACCGAGGCAATCGACACTACTGTATCTAAAACCCGTTTTGCAAAACGCAAGCAGGAAATAACATACCATAACGCCACCTAGCGGGTGCTGGCTTTAATGCAAAAAGCAGAACACACTGAAAAAGTAAAAGTAAAAAGCAAAATCCAAGGGCGAATCCGGCATCTCTAGCTTTTTGACAATCGCGTTTCGCGAATTCGCCCAACTTGGATTTTGCTTTTTACTTTTACTTTTTCAGTGTGTTCTGCTTTTTGCATTAAAGCCAGCACCCGCTAGGTGGCGTTATGGTATGTTATTTCCTGCTTGCGTTTTGCAAAACGGATTTAAGATACAGTAGTGTCGATTGCCTCGGTGCGACTGGGTTGCGACTGTCTGAATGAGTCCCAACAAGGACGAAAAAGCTGTCATAGTCTACCCGGCCCGGGGTTGTCCATGTTCTTGGACTCCCCGTACTTTAATGCAAAAAGAACGACACACTTCCACAGTCTAACAAGACTGATACTATTTTATCGTTTAAATGATGAACCTATTCCCAAGAAACGCCCCAAAAAAATATATATTTAAAAATGGTTCAAGAAGCATAAAAATTATAGATTGCAAGGGAGAAATTGCAAGGAGACCATATGTAAGTTTGAGGGTTTACACGTCTATCTAGTCAGGACGTTAGCGACTCCCTTCTTGTTCTGCACAAATTGGTGTGGACAAGTTGGGCGAATTCGCGAAACGCGATTGTCAAAAAGCTAGAGATGCCGGGTTCGCCCTTGGATTTTGCTTTTTACTTTTACTTTTTCAGTGTGTTCTGCTTTTTGCATTAAAGCCAGCACCCGCTAGGTGGCGTTATGGTATGTTATTTCCTGCTTGCGTTTTGCAAAACGGATTTAAGATACAGTAGTGTCGATTGCCTCGGTGCGACTGGGTTGCGACTGTCTGAATGAGTCCCAACAAGGACGAAACAGCTGTCATAGTCTACCCGGCCCGGGGTTGTCCATGTTCTTGGACTCCCCGTACTTTAATGCAAAAAGAACGACACACTTCCACAGTCTAACAAGACTGATACTATTTTATCGTTTAAATGATGAACCTATTCCCAAGAAACGCTCCAAAATATATATATATATATATATATATATATATATATATATATATATATATATATATATATATATATATATACAGGGTGTCCCAGGATAGGTGTTACGATAGGACATATGGGTCAAAAAAATTTGAATTTGAAAATGGCATTGTGGGAACATGCCCCGCTTGGTCCAAAACTGAGGAATACAAAATTTCACTCGGATTGGTATTATACAGGGCGAGTTATAACTAAACATATGAAAAATGGCCAAGAGTAAAGTACTCTTATTTTTTCAAATGGAACAAAAGCTTAGTAGAAAAAGTTGTTCAGAAATGAAACTAATATTATAATTTGAAATTAGAGCTTTCTAGTCAATATTTTTATTTTCGTCAAATTTTTTGAAATGTAATAGTACATTTTCCACCAATATCGTATTACAATACATTATTAGGCTATACCTGGTAAATGTACATATTACATGTTAGAAAACGTAATTTCCAAGTATAATAAAAAACCGAATACGATAGTGGTGGAAAATGTACTATTACATTTCAAAAAATTTGACAAAAATAAAAATATTGACTAGAAAGCTGTAATTTCAAATTATAATATTAGTTTCATTTCTGAACAACTTTTTCTACTAAGCTTTTGTTCCATTTGGACAAATAAGAGTACTTTACTCTTGGCCATTTTTCATATTTTTAGTTATAACTCGCCCTGTATAATACCAATCCGAGTGAAATTTTGTATTCCTCAGTTTTGGACCAAGCGGGGCATGTTCCCAAAATGCCATTTTCAAATTCAAAATTTTTGGACCCATTTGTCCTATCGTAACACCTATCCTGGGACACCCTGTATATATATATATATATATATATATATATATATATATATATATATATATATATATATATATATATAAACAAATGCTAGAAACTAGCGCGGATCGATACATAAAAAAAGAGAGGAGAATTATTGTGGGCATGTCCGCTAGCAATGAACAGTAAAATGAAAAGTTAGAATGGTAACCCGTACGACACGTGTTTCTGCTCATTGGCTTCATCAGGCCCACGTATGTGACTGTGCCTCTCAACATAAGTCGAGATGCACAACGTCACATACGCAGTTACGGGTGTAACCTTAAGAAGCCACAAATTGGTGCACTGGCTCCTGTTTGTGGTCCTCGTTAAATATATTTTTTTTCCCTTTTCTTAAGGTTACACCCGTAACTGCGTATGTGACGTTGTGCATCTCGACTTATGTTGAGAGGCACAGTCACATACGTGGGCCTGATGAAGCCAATGAGCAGAAACACGTGTCGTACGGGTTACCATTCTAACTTTTCATTTTACTGTTCATTGCTAGCGGACATGCCCACAATAATTCTCCTCTCTTTTTATATATATATATATATATATATATATATATATATATATATATATATATATATATATATATATATATATATATATATATATAGGGTGCCATAAAATTCACTGCATATATTTGTATGAGTGACTCCTGGGGTAGTCTACAGACATACCCGATACTTTTGTTCTCTCAGATCTCACACTTTTTTATTTTTAAAAATACCATAAACCACCCCCGTATCCGACTCTTCTAAAGAGCCTTACGTCATAAGCTCTAATATTATAAAGAAAAACAAATGATCCAGCCGGAACATACCAAACTTAAAAATTATCTTGACATCTTATTTTTTATTAGATTTAAATAATCCAAAGTATATATTTTTAATTCCACAAACGCATTTTGCCAAAAATAATTAGAGGTACTTATTTTAATTTAATAGCAATTTTTTTATTTTATGGGAAAATATGGACCACTCGTGAAATCGGTTGAAATTGTACCTACCCAGAACGAGCAACACAACAAATTATGACGTAACCTATATTACGTTATTAATGAGCTACTAGCTTAAACTGTCTGCTAAAAAAAATGATTAAAAATCAAAACGAAAAATACTAACTGAGCACAACTACACCGTATTTTAAAATTATAACCAAAATTATTTCATTACAGCATTTGTCAAAAAAAAAACCTTATTCTGTTTTACACAGCACGTTTAGTTGTTACTCGCTCTTTTGCCAATAAAATTATCGTAACTTACTGATTTTTTTTGAAGAGATCCCCAAAATGAGTTTTTCTAAAGGCGAGATGTAGGTATCTACATAAATCGCTTTCTTGCACCCCCACACGTTACATAAAACGTAAATATTATTGGTGGTAAATTTACTTTAGTTTTCAACCATATCAGACTAATTTAAGACGCACTAATCAATGCACAAACAAAATAGAAATAAGCAAAATATTGGTTAACAACAGATCGACGAAGAGCATTATTTTTCTAGGCAGCAAAACAAAAAGAAACCCGTTTAGTACCCTTGGAAACTACCTAGGTACATTATTATTTAAAACTACCTTCTAGTTCTAAAGCAGACCCTACACGATCATTATTACTGTCAGTATTAAAAAATATTTTCAGTAATATTGATCGTGTACAATGATCGAATGAAGTAAATTCAAGCAAATTATTGCAGATTATTCGAATATTTTTATAATACTAGGAATAATACGAGTGAAACAAATTAAGAAATTAACGTTTCGACTACTGATATGCATCAACAGGGAAGTTTATCCATATCTATTAAAGCATATAATAAATGTAATTTGACTATTCATTTTAATAAATAAACTTCTAATTTTTTTGTTTAGTAGTAGTATGACTTCACTGTGTTTAAAAATTTTAGAAAATGAAAGAAAAATAAAGACTTTTTAATTTCACATTTTCACTTACTTTCCAGCCATGGGCGGAAAGTAAACTTTTTAGCCGTGGGCTGAGAGTTAGAATAAAAAAAGTGACACTTTCAAGCTTTTAAAACGTCAGAAATGTCAATATTCCGCATATGGTTGAAAATAAACAAGTTTTCAACAAAAAATTGTTAAATCTGTATTATTTAACTGCAAAGATTTAAATTCAAGACCGGTCTAAGCATGATGAATTGGGTGGTTTATTTTTATCGAAGGATTAATGTTTGTCCTCTGTTGCTATTTTAAAGAAAACTATGCCAGCTTGCTGAAGAAGCACATTCCTTTAAAGAACACCGTCCTGAATAATTAAGTTGGCTCTACCCTCCACTAACCTGAATAATTGAAAAATCCCGGGAATGTTTTTCACTCGACTCGTCCCGTAAACTTTAGCGTTTAACAAGGACTAAAAGAGCTAAATATGGCTTGTTAAAGTGGGTTTAGTGCTTAGATATTAGACCTGGTTTACGGTCCTTTAAGTTACTTAGAAGTTAGTGTGTTTTCTCGCCCCCCTAGGAATTATTTTAAAACCTTCAAAGGCTAGTACAGTCCAATTTAGGTACTAAAGTTTTACACATTTTATTTTTTTTATCTACATTATTTTCCTTAAAGTGTTTGGATTACCCGAACAAGGTCACAATAATCAATAAAATAGGGAATATGCATATGACCTAACTAAATCGGAAATATATTTTTTATATTCTCTACATAAATTAAATGTTTATGGCGGTCGCTATTCCATTTATTTTGGTCTTTTATTAACAAAAAAAAAAAGGATTTAAAACTGCAAATTTTCGCGCCAATTTGGAAACTTGTAAAACATGATCCCATTGGCTGTGTCGTTAAGAGTGTTTTATGACCTATAATGATTACATGGCAAATTCCTGTGTTGTAGGGTCATCGAGAAATCAGTAAAATGGTATTTAATGCATAAGTCATCCAATGAAATATCCCTGCACTTAAAGCAGAAGGTTCCTAAAATCCTATTCATGTATATTTCTTGCCGAAATAGGTCCAGGAATATTTTAATTTTGCAACAAAAAATGTCCTTTTTGTGACATTTTGACACACCAAGTCTTAATAGTTTCGAGTAAATAAACTGATGCAGTTCTTTGTTTTCACGGCAATCTTCTAAAATTCAAAGGATTTTAAATTTTGCATGTCCCCGGTGAACATAAACCTATTTATTTATAACTTTAAAGCAAAAATAATTGATTTGTATTAGTATTAGGGAGTCTTACATAACTAATGGATAAAATAAACACAAAAAGAAGAACTAAATATGGAAAATAGTGTGGAAAAATAAAGAAAATTCAGTTTTAACCCCTTAAATACGCTTCCCTTCATTTTAAAGTGTGATTATCCCTTTATAAGATAGTGTTGAAAAATTAGGAAAAAACTTGATGGGAAAAATACAGAGTGATTCTAATGTACCGATGTCGAGGGCAAAAAAGTCAAAAAATCGAAATTTAATCGGGGATTGCTCCCTTCCTATGAAGAATGGAGAAACTAAAAAATATGGATGTCATGTATTTCGATGATCTCTTTCCGATGACGTACATGCGATTTTAATTTGAAACAATTTGATCCCACAAAAAATTAAAAACCGTGAAATATTTGGGTCAAAAATCGAAATTTACAGTTTGTCCCTAATATATCCACTTTCCAGTGATTTTAAGTTTAGGTAAATATAGTAGCTAGGTAAGGTGGGTAGGTTAGGTAGGTTAGGCAGCAGTTTTCGGCATTGCAACCTTCCCCAATTGGTCGTCATATTGAAAAGAGGGTGCAATCAGTGTTTTGGCGATATCTCTGTAACCGTAAGTCATACAAAAATTTTATTAATGCTTTTTCGTAGAAAAGTGAAGTGTCAACAACTTCTATTTTAAACTTGTTTACGTATCATATTAAATAAAAGTTTTATAAGCTGGAAAAGTCTAAAAATAAAGGTACCTAAATAAATCTTTGAGGCGATGTAACTTTTTTATTTTTGTGCAATAACACATCAGTGCCTTTTTTGTAGAGCATTCTCTAAAGATAATTTGATATTTTCATTTTTTTAATTATAATTATTTTTAAGGGTTTTACAGGGTAGCAAAGAAAGGGAAGCGAACGGTAACTGAAGAGTCTAATATGACAACAATGCCAGAATCCTCATTTTGATTAATAAGTATATTATTTTTTTTAAACTAAATCATTAATTTTTATTATTTTAACATATCGCAATTTATACTATAATTCACTTTACCCCATAGGTAGAGTTTATAGGTGCATATTTTTAAGTTTTTTTTCCCGAGGCCCCAATTTGCAGCTTAAGTTTATTTTGCTACCTGTTCATATTTTATGATGGCACTCTACTTTGGAATATGCCCCTATGACCTGGATCAATAGGGCCCCAAATTGTATAGGAAACTAGTTGGGCATCGCGCCCAAAGCAGCCCCGAGGGGCTTCTAATATTATCGCTGTTTCTTTCAGAATGCTTTTAAATTTGTTTAACTTTATAAATCTAGAACGCCGGGTGGACATTTTCTTACGAGCTTAGCACATGGAGACATTGCTGCTCAAAACATTTTTCTACAGGCTTTTTCCGGATGAGATACAACATTTGCAGCGTACAACATGGGAAAAATAAATTTTAACTAAACCCTTGAGAAAAACCCTCAATTAAATTCCGAATTTAAATTATTTCCGCATGAAAAAGCCTACTCTGCTGTTCTTAGGGTCATCGGAGAACTTTTTTTAATGCTTTATACGATGCTGACAAGCTTGAAGAATCGATTGATGGTCTTCGGTACAAACGATTCGCCAAATCAGTTACCATATTAGCTTGTTTTTTTTTTATTGTTTTTTATTAGTTAAGTAAATGCCTATTTTATTTTCACTGGAAAAATGAGGAAAAAACCACCTATATTTAGCATCCAAAGAACCTCCATTAATTGATAATGACTTGCAACCCGGCCCCTCAAGGCGACAGAAAATTATATACACGTTTATTATTATTAAACAAATATTCGTGGGGAAAACAACATAAAAAAAAGCACCTAGAAACGCTACCTGAAGGGTGGAAGGAGTTCTTAAATTATAGAATAAATTGCGATATGTAAAGAAAAAATAAAAGCTGGTGTTAAAAAAAATGATATATTTATGAAAATATAAAGATACTGGCATCGTTGTGATATGTATACCCTTGTATACCATAAATTCCATAAAAATAATGATAATTAAATAACTAAGGTCAAATTAATTGTCAGAGAATGCTCCACAAAAAAGCACCAATGTGTGTTTGCATAAAAATAGAGAATACAACAGTTAAATCGCCTGAAAGACTTTTTTACTTTAATTTTTCATCATTTCCAGTTCATAAAACTTGTAATAGCAATGCTACGTAAAAAAATATTAAATAAGATTTGTAGACAATTCGACTGTCTACAAAAAATCTTTAAATACAATTTTTGTGCGACTTACGGTTACAGAGATATCGCCAAAAAACTGATTGCACCCTTCTTCCCAACACGGCGCGGCGGCCAAATGGGGAGGGTTGCAATCCCGAAAACTGAGATTTACACTCACCAATGGCCCCTCAAGACATCCCAAAAAAATAGCTGCCTACCCAAAATGTTTAATAAGCCCCTCTTAATAAATTTATGAGTTGAAGTTACTAAAAATCTCCATTTGCCCAATATAATAATAATAATTAATAACTTGAAAAATATTAGTTTTTGAGTAAAACAGTTTAAGGCACTTTTTACTCGAAATCCATCAAAGGATATAAAAAAATTATAACACGTTAAAAAGGTTCACTTGTTCTTTTGTTTCATCACCACAAAATATGAAAAAATTTAAAACGTACAAAAATGTTCATTTCTCCCTTTTCTTTAAACAGCACCATGCGTATGTAATGTATTATAATAAGATTATGTAAAAACTCATAGAACAATACGTGCTGGACTAATAAAAGTAAGCAGAGACGAAAATAAACGTATTTTTACTCGGATGGCCTGGGCATACCGTTTCCAGAGCGACTTAATACATTTTACTTATAAAACTTAATAATTAATTTTATTTTATTTTAAATTTCCATAAGAAATCCAGGGTAACAGAAAGAAATAATTAGCTCTGAGCACTATACTAAACTTTTCAGTGAAAACTTTTCTTCTTATAAATATTTTAATAGAAGATTAAAATTCTATAACGGCCCGATCCTTAACTTCCTTAATATATTCATTATTTATTATTAACAGAGGTTGGATTGCAGGTATTTATTACGGGACTTTCGATATTATGAGGTCTTATTAGACTCCGTCATTATTCAGCGCAGGACTGATTCAGCGCAATAAAAAAAAATTAGCTAAGGAATATTTAAGTTAAAAAATACAAACAAATGATTACTCGTACTTACGGCAGCTACTTTTTTTATATATAAAGACAAATAAAATTCTACAAGATTGCCCTTAAATGTCTTTTAATATTTCATATATTAGAGTATTCTGCAGGGTGGGCAGAGTCAATATTGGACGGCTCGGGTGTGGTTAGATTTCCTCAGGATTTTGTTTTGTAAAAAAGAGTCAGGAAATGATCACGAGCAAACCCTAAAAAAACCTGTACAAACTTGCAGTCCAGTGCTGATACGGGCAATGCCGACTCTGGCCACCCTTCGGATTTTGTCAATACACATGCATTTCATTTCTCTCGATAAATGATCTCTGCGCTGAAATGTCCTGCGCTGCATTGTCTACATTAAAATGCCCTGCGCTGAAATGTCTAAGTCAAAATGTCCTGCGCTAAAAGATCCAGCAATGAATATCGGCGGAGCCGTTTTACTAGATATGTGTAATGATATTATAACTGAACATTCTATACAGGGTTTTCTTTATAGGAACACTGTTTATAGGGTTTAGATATCGAGGGATAATGTGTATGTACCTCTACAAGTCTTACAAGTGTTGTAAACGAACCTTGACTTCTAAAATAAAAAGTCATTGGAAGGTATATTGTTATATCTTTTGTTTTAAAATATGGTGGCAACGTCTTGACGTTGATTACAATTTTTGGACCAGAGCGTCAATAATTATCGAAACAGGCGATCGCGAATGTATAAGTTTCGGATCGCCGATGAATCCATTTCTATATGATTATAAAAAGATAATTTTTAAAAATGAGCGACTAGCATTAGTTGTTAGCCTCTCATTTCCAACAATTAAGAAACGGGTATGCCGGAGACTCGAAAAGAATACGAAGTTCAGGATGGTCTGTTTTAATAATTAATCCCTAGGTAAAGATGTTGCGCATCAGTAAAAAAATGTAAACAGCAACTGAAACTTTACTAGATTGCAATCACTAAGCGATCAGTAAGTAGACAAATAGTAATGTTCTTAACACTGGCTGAGCTGGAGTAGATTTATATAGGGTAATTCCGGGGGAGATGGCGTAGAGGTTGAGATGGCGCAACACTATAATTCACTGACGGATAGACTTATGTCGATCTGGTGTCAGTATGCAATAATCATTCTGTAGTCCACGCGGGCTCTCAGGTAAACTTTCGATTTTTCGAGTAAAAGAAGCGATTAAGCCCAAATATTTAATTTTGAGGCATTGAAAATTTCTCCAGTAGTGTAGATTATAACAGATTGGTAAGTTATTACATATAAATAATTGTTTGTATAGTCACCTTCCATTTAACTAGGCGGGTTATGAGTTTATCACAGACAAACTAATCTAGTGTTATTTTGCTCAAGTCCAGGTATAAAAAGGCATTATACAGATATCCGTAATATAAACGCGATAAGCTTATCAGTCATTCATGAATCAGAGAGAGAAGCACACATAAATTTTAGTGGATATGAAAATGTTTACATCAAGACTCCCGAATTACGTATCTGGTAAAATTTGATGAAAGGTTAACACATTTTTGACAAATGTGTCAGTTATTAAAAATATTGTGACATGGCAAATAAAAATCGGTTTGCCGGTTTTTTTGCATCCCCAGGCAAAAGAAATGGTTCTTAATCTAATAGACTACTTTGAAAATGAACAGAAGAAGGCTACTGGAACCGGCGAGGTATCAAATCCCAGGTCCATTAAAGAGAAAGTCTCGGAAGCACTCAAACTAAGTTTAAGATCTATACAGAGAATTGTTCATGAAAGTAGTAGAAGTATACCAATGAAGAAAACGCAACGACGATCAAGGAAAAAGAAGACTGAGACTTTACAAGAATGTAAAAAAATGGATGTGAGGAATGTTATATACGACTTATATGCATCACAGATTTACATAACGCTTCCAGTTTTGAGAGATGATTTGAAGGAACGAGGTATTTTAGAAATAGGACTCAGGTCATTGTCAGCGTTGACAAAAAATTTAGGATTTCGTTATAGAAAGGACTGCAACAGAAGATATTTGTGCGAACAACCAAGAATTGCAAGTCAGCGAGTCAAATTTTTAAAAAAAGATGTTGAAAATTATGATTCGAAAATTAGAAAAGGTGTTTTTTTAGATGAAACTTGGGTAGTTTCGAATGGGAGTGGGTCCAAATCATGGCAAGACGACTCGGTGAAGTCAGTGAAACGAAAAAAAGGTTGTGGTTTGGGAAAAAGATTTATTATAATAAATGCTGGCTCGTCTACTGGTTTTATAGAGGGAATGAGTTTGATTTTCTCCTCTAAATCAAAGAGCGCTGACTACCACGACAATATGGATTGTGAGCTTTTTGAAAAGTGGACCACAGAAAAACTTATACCAAATTTGGATGAACCTTCGTTAATTGTGCTAGACAATGCATCTTATCATTCTCGGGCAATAAATAAACAACCAAATTCATCATGGAAAAAAAGCGACATCTTTCAGTGGTTGGTTCAGGAAGATCAGAATCCATCACCCGATTTATTAAAATCTGAACTTCTAATGAAAGCGAAAACTATTCAAAAACAAAAAATATATGCCGTCGACGAAATGTTGCGGGAACACGGTCATGAAGTTTTGCGGTTACCACCTTACCACTGCCAATTTAATGCCATAGAACTAATTTGGGCAAGCGCAAAATCGTTCTATGAAAAGAATGCTGGTAATGGTCTGAGTTCACAACAGGTAGAAGAAGTTTGGAAAAAATCCCTATCACAAATTACGGGGGACTACTGGAGGAAAGCAGTAGAGCACACGGAAAAAGTTATCCTGGACTGGTGGAACAGAGAAAAAATACTGGATGTCCAAGTGGAACCACTAATTATTTCGACTGCAGAAGATAGTGAAAGTACTGCAGATGAATTTGATGATTCTGAATTTGAACAATGTTAGAGCTATTTTTAATTATTTATTTTGTTTTCTTATTCACTGGCCTTTTTTTAAATTCTGTAATATAGTTTTATTAGAATTAATGTTATATATCTATGTGTTATCCTATTTATTATATTTGAAACATACTAAAATTTGTTTTATTTACCTAATTTTCTATATTTAATTTATTTCTTCAATTTATTAATTAACCAAAATATTCAAAAGTCGTATTACAACCTCATGCAACAATACGAATGCACCTCTGAAACATTAATTTCGGAACGAGACATTTCAATGCCCGGTGGCCGTCAGTTTAATTATGCCTGTCAGTTTCAAATAAACTGTTAACCTATTATCATTAAATTTTATTAAACATCAGCTGTCCATGTACCGCCATATTGTTTTTTACTTTTAGAAATATTTTTGGGACCTCTGGTTCTGCTGATTGATTCGTAGATAATAAGCCGCCTAGTTAAGTGGAAGGCGACTTTATTAACATTTATTTGTCATGTATGCCTGTTTTTATTATTTTAACCTAAAATAATGGTTGTGCGTAGTTACCGATTTTAGTAATTCAGTGCGCCATCTCACCCGGCCACTTTGGATGAGATGGCGCATTTAAATTCGGGATAGATGGTGTCCATTGCCGACCAGATACAAAAGTCGTAGCGGATTTTCAAGGGGTAGTTGGACTAAAAATCAGATGGTTCAAGCCGTAGCTGCAGTAAATCAGATAGTTCCGAAGAAGAATTTTTCAGGGGATGCAACGAACCTTTCGCGATATCAAAAAAATAATGATTGGTTAAAATGCATTCGATGTCTGTCCTGGTACCATGAAAATTGTTCAGACTATATCAAATTAGGTATGTGTTTTTTGTGCAAAGAATATTTTACTTAACAATAAAAAAACAATACTTATATTACTCAAAACTTGTTACGCCATCTCACCCGAAACGTCTGCGCCAACTCAACCGCAACTTTTGGGTTAGATGGTTTATGTATGTTTTTGTTCAAATATTTTTCATAGTGTTTTAGACTTATTTGTTTTCAAATTAGATTGATATATATAATATATAATATATAATATATAATATATAATATATATATATATATATATATATATATATATATATATATATATATATATATATATATATATATATATATATATATATATATATAGATATATATATTATTATTATTATTACATTATATATATTATAGATATAATATAATATATATCATTATGTCCACCGTTTTATTCTAGGATATTTAAAACTTTTTTGTGAGCTAGATATTATGCTAATGTCAGCTCAAACTATTTACAGTGATCTAATAAAAAGACAAACTAAAACAATAAAAGGAATGTTTATAAAATCTCACAGTTCTGTTTATTATAGAATATAATAGCACGCATAAAAGTAAATTACCAACTCCGGTTGACATGTTAATGGGAAAAAATGTAGAACATTTATACCAAAAACCAAGGATGGAATCACTGTCACAAATTCAATAAAAAGTTAAAAGCCAAAAAGCTAATCTACCAAAAACGGCCCAATATTTTTAAACAAGAACAAAAAACCTTTGTCTACAATATAACCTGAACAATTTGTTATTTTACGAAAATTTGCAGGAGTTTGGACTCCTGGGAAAATCATTAATCAAACTTTTCAGAAAGTTGTAATATACGAGCAGGCGATGGTGAAGTATATAGAAGCAACAAAAACACTTTTCCATTATTGTTATCACAGGAAAATTAATCAAAATAAGATCAAAGTCAATCAACATCCAGTCAAAACAACGGTTCTGCAATTTCGTTTACACAAACGTCTGTTCTTTTCATAGTAGCCGATATGAATCAAAAAACAATAAAGAACACTCAAGAGCAAAAATATCAGCAACAAAAAAAGTACCTATAGCCAAAATCCAATATAAAAAAATTATTGAAAAAACATATTCGTTATTCGGACTTTGTTGTTTAAAGCAGTTTGTTGTTAAAGGGGCCATATAGGTACCATTGCCTTCAATAAAAACTGATATAATAAAACTTTTATCCGACCTCCTGAACTATTTAAAATAACCGGCCTCAAATTGGCAGGTTGTTAATTAATTCTATTATGAAATATGCCCAGAATAAAATATAGCCCAAACATATTGGAAGTTTTGTGGCATACACAGGGTGTTATGAAAATACTTGTATATATTTGAATGGGTGACACCTGGGGCAGTCTAGAGACACACTCAATACTTTTTTTTTTGGTTTAATCGAACAAGTAAAATATTCTCTAACTGTGTCGTTGCCAAAATGTTATTTTTGAGGTGAATATTATGTTTTAAGTTTGTTTAAATAAATTACGCTAGAATTGTCCAACAATATCCTATTAATAATTTATAACTGCCAAAAACACATTATACTTAAAAAAATTACTTACGTAAAATAAGATATTATTTTCCAATGTATTTAAAAATGAATTAGGTATAGGATGTATTTTTGCTCAGGTTGGGTTCTGTTCAAATTTAGCGTGGTATTTTAATCAGAGTTCTCACCACATTGGCTAAATGAATTTATAAGCCTACCACAGATTCTTTTTTTTTAATTTTTAGGTTTTTTATAATTTTATCGTTTTTTAAATTTTATCGTTTATGGGTTAGCGTGTCTGCAATTTCTAGTTGCAAAATCTCACTATAAAATGTTATGAGTTGCCTATGCCCTCTCGCGAATGTCATATTTATTAAAAATAGATATTGTCCTTTTTAATAAATAAATACATTTTTAGTTTTCAGTTTTTCAGTAGTACTGATAATAAAAAATACCTTGGATTCTTTTAAGCATTGTATTTAATTAGCTAGTGGAATGTTTTTTCATTATTGGCTGTAGGTACCTACTGTTTTGTTAGTGTTGTATGTGTGTTACGTTTAATGTAAAAATCTCTCCAAGGGAAGTGAATTTTACAGAGATTTTACTTTGTAACAAAAACCATCAGCTTTCAGTTTCTAATAGTGCGGGTAGTGACAAAATATCGTGAAATCTATAAAGTATTGAGTTTAATTCATTAGTGGGACTTTTCTAGTATTCATTATTTGTCAAGCGTTGGGTTCTTTTATTAAATTATTGACTGTGATTTTTGGTAGGTATTTTGGTGTTTGTTAATCGTAAACATTTTCAATATAAGTTTATTTAAACGGGGTTTTACTACAAAGGTAACATTTCTTATGCTGACTTGATCACAAGAAAAAATTATTGATAGAATCGACCACTTATTCGGTATCATATGTTTTTTGCCAGTGGCGGGTACCGCTAGTTGGAGAAAGATTAAGGGCGATTACCCCCTTATTATTACCAAGCACCATTTATTATTATTTTTCTTCAATCTGAATTCATACCAGGATCTACAGGTTTCAATATATCCGGTCTAATTTGACAATCAAAAGTTTTAAGCTGGCACGTGTAAGAGTAAGACAACTAAGTAGGTATTATACTTTCAATTTCTTTCTGAGTTTTTTTTTTCGCAAATTTACAAAACAAAGGCAGTCTTAGTAGGTACTATTGGGAGCAAAACATTTTCAACGACTTATTTTAGCTTTGTAAATCTCCTTAAGTTCAGTGGCGTTTGTTGTCAACCAGTAATTTTTGTATTGCCATTGTCAGTCGATGTGCCAAATTAGTTTTGATTTTAAAACATCATTCCCAACCATTTACTTACCGAGGCCGAGAAGGGTTTTGCTATAGCTAAATTGCAAGAAGGATGGTCATACCAACGAACTGCAGATGAGCTGCACTGTCACAAAACAACAATTTTTTATTTGAAACAGAAGTGGCTGCAACATCAGAATCTCAGACGAGCTCCTGGTGCCGCGGCCGGTCGTCCACGAGCTTCTACTGCAGCACAGGACGTTAACTTAGTACAGTTTATTAGACAGCGCCCATTTAGTACAGCTATACAAGCAAAAGCAGAAACCCATTTTATCGCTTCCAAGTGGACGGCCCGGAGAAGAATACGCCAAAGTGGGGTTGCAAGCTTCGCTGCAGCAAAAAAAAAACACGTCTTACAGAAGCGAATAAAATTAGAAGAATTGAATGGGTAAATGATTTAAATAATAGAGACCAGGAATTCTGGGAAAATGTAATTTTTTCTGATGAAAAAGTTTTCCAATCTTCAAATAATGGTAAACTTAGAGTCTATAGACCAAGAGGGCATAGATTTAATGATGAATATATATAGCCAACAGATAACAGTGGACGTTTTTCAGTTCATGTCTGGTGTTGGATTTCTGCTCGAGGCACTGGTAATTTACATATAATAGATGGTCGCCTTAATGCAGCAGGTTACGTGCGAATATTGCAAGATGTAATGTTACCGTCGGTCCAAGAACGTTTTGGAGATAATTTTATTTTTCAATAGGTAACTATCTATTACCATCAATTGTTTCATAGTATTTGATGTATTGCAAATTTTTAGGACAATGCACCAGTACACACGGCTCATCTTACTATGGAATGGTTTACCAACCATAATATCAATGTTTTGCCTTGGGCGGCTCGAAGTCCCGACATGAATCCAGTGGAAAACATATGGGGTTATATGGTCAAATAGATCTACAGTTATGAGTTTAGGCCTCGAAACAGACAAAAGCTTTTAGACGCCATTACTAATGAATGGCAGAATTTAAAAAAATACGATTTTGGTAATTTAGTAGCGTCTATGCCTAGAAGATTGGATGCTCTTTTAGATTCTAATGGCGGATACACAAAATACTAATATTCTTAATTTGTAGTTTTTTAGATCACTTAATTATGCAGCGTTAAAAGTTTTTTTGTTAAGTTTCTTAATTATACTATAATACGAAATAAACTTTTCTCTCAATTCCTTGTAGAACCTTTTTAGTACGCCAATGTGTTATAACAAATATGTCAAAAATGATTTTAATAAGGTTTTACACAACTAAATTTCTTTAAAAATATATGGTTATGGTTAAACGTCGTTGAAAATATTTTGCACCCAATAGTACTTTTCAACTATAACGTCCCAAGGGCATTAATAACTACGAGATAATTTTATTACAGATTTCGAAAGCACTTTACTTGGAAACAGCCCGATGCCGTAGGTAGAGGGCTGTTGTCAAAAAGTAACGTGCTTGAGGAAATTGTACTAAAATTTTGAGCTATTTATCAATGCTCGAGGGATATTCGGCGAGAAAATTTTTTTCGATTTTTTAAAAAATTCTATTCACAATTATTTATTTAAAATACAATTATTAAAAGAACAATTAGAAAAATCAAACCTAGATGCAGATGACGTATTCGATTCCATTGAAGAGGTGTTTCCACGCATATTGTTGATTATGTTATTATGCTCTTGATCAATATTTAGATACGATTTTATGGAATTAGCATTAGCATGCCCTGTAATTTTTAATAATTGCTGTTCTTGTACTCCGCTTTTAGCCAGCTGACTAACTGCAGTTGAGTGGTTTGTAATTTGTGTCCTCTTTACCTATTGCTCCAGCAGAAGATTTTGTCCATTCGTTAATTATATTTCTACCTATTGGCATATTATCGTACCAGTTATCGTTTTCGGTCTTCCAGTGGCAATTTGGTCTTAAAACAACTCTATTTGTTTTAATGTTTGTGTCCCGTTTAGATAATAATTTGAGAAATAGCCTGGCGGGACATGCGTCGTTGTTATTGTTTCGAACTAGCCATTTACTGCCAGTGCAGCTTTTTGAGCCCCCTGGAAGAATTCACTAAAAACTGGGATATATTCTATGCGATTTGTTGGAGAACCATCATTATTTCTCTGGATATGAAAAAATTCAACCAAACAAGCAGCGGCTTCGCCACCTCTCCAATCTAATTCAACGGCGACGATATGGTAAAACTTTCGCCGCCTTCAGGGGCATTTTCATTCCAGAAGTTGCTTATTTTATTTATTTCCAATGAACTTAATGCCACAGAGCTCATTTTACGTTTATAAGGGTCCTTTTGTAGAATTCTCCGTGTTGCGTCGCGGGCATTACGCGCTTGTTTAAAAATCACACTGTTGAACGGATCTATTATGAATTTGTACTCATTGTAGTACTTTTCTTGTAATAATTTACTTGTTGTATTCCACATAGTTTTAACTGCAGCCTCCTTGAACTCTGTACCATCTCTTTTTCTCATATTAACGGCCCAATCCTTAAGTATCAATGCCAGTTCTTCCACTGTACGATTTCCATCTAATGTAGATTTCCGCGTGAAGCAAAACTCCATAAATATTTTCCAAGTATACTTTCTACTATTAACAGTATTTTTTGATGTATTTTCTTCAATAATTTTGTCGATTGAAGCACTGGTTTGTTCATCAAATCTTGACGAAAGTGATGGCATTTTAAATTGTAACAATTACAGAATAATTGTTAAAAAAAAATTTCATGGTAACGTATGATGACCCTACCCATACTGCTACACTACCCATGGGCTGTTATTATTGTAATGTTATTGTCATTGGTTGCTTTTGCACGCGTGATTACAAATAGATGAAATTAATTCGATTGCTGTTAAGTCAAAATATTTTCACAATATCAAAACTAAATTCATTTTAGCAAGACGTTCCAAGATGAAAATCATCTGGAAACCAAGCAAATCGCTGAAATATTAGAATAAATCATAAGCTTTCAATGACGACTTATTAATAATGACAGAACATAAACCTGTCAAAACCTAACTGATCAACTAAAGTGTCCTAATTTAAACCAGTACTAAATCTTAAGCCTTTTTAGTGAATCCGAGCGTTACATTTTCCGCATAATTTGAGAGAAAATATGTCCCAGTCTTTATTGAACGCAATGATAACTCTACAGGTTTTACTGGTATTGTAAAGGAATTTCAGTTTTTAAAGACGCACAGTAAAGGAAAACTATGTAGATTTTATTTTGAAATACTAGCAAAAAATGAATAAATATGAAAACGCTGTTAATTCAGTTTAAAATTTGTAATGTAATTTATTATTTTATTAGATAAATCTATAAATATTTCTTTTTGTTCCAGGTATGTTTATGAAAGTAAATTAGATGAACCAGTCCAACTTAGGTAAGCCAAAAATTCTTGGATAATAAACATTTTAAACGGAATATTTGTTTATTTTTTACAGAAAATTGGTACCAACTATTATTAGTATTTAGTTATTTTAATAAAACCTGATTAACAAAAACAAAATAGTTAAAAATTGGCTTAATGAGGTCAAGGTTCGCCTGAAATTTTAGATTGCTATATATACAATGTGGTCCATTAAGTGTGCAACAAGTGGGAAATTTTTTTATTAGTTGCACAACCGAAATATAAATACCCCCAAAAGTTGGTGCATGTCCGATAACCATATTAGGTGCACCTAGAATGGCTTCAAGTCAAACAGCATACAGGGCAGGCTAAAAAATATAAAAATCTTTCAAGAGTAAAGTACCCTTATTTCGAAAAATACAGAAAAACCTTATTAAGAAAAGTTCTTAATAATTAAAAGGTATGCCCAAATACAATATATAGCCTTCTTTAAAAACAAATATGTGATAATGTGAGATATTATCTCTCTAAAATGGAATAGCCATTAAATTTTGAAGGTCATATCTCTCTAAAATTAACAAACCATCAAGACATACGAGGGCTGTACAGTATTTACTGTCTCTGGCTTAAAAACCAGAATTATTTTTTACGTAATCATCGTCCACTTCAAGAAACTTATTTCATCTAGGTTCTAACATAGAAAGACATATTTCATAAAACTCGGGGTTTTGATTACAGAAGACTTAAACTGCTGTCATAACGTCATCATCGCGGTCAAGTTTGGTTGCTCGAATACTTTTAGCTTTGGAAATAAATAGAAATCACTAGGAGCTAGGTCGGGTGAATATAGTGGATGCGTCATCAGTTCGAAACCAGTATCATGAATTGCGTTCAAGGAAATACGGTTTTTATGCCCTGATGATAGAGAACAACTTTCCTCTTCTTTTTTCTTTAATGCAATCACAAAGTTTATTCATTAATCTTGCATAATACTGACCCGTGATTGTGTGGCCACGTTCCAGGTAATCAATAAATATAATTCCCTCAGCATTCCAGAAAATTGTAGCTATAATTTACCCCCTTAGGGCTAGACCCTAAATTTGCGTGGTGGTGGAGATCTTAGGTGTCGCCATTCCTTACTTTTTAGTTTAAACTCGGGATAGAAGTGGTGAACCCACGTTTCATCAGCTGCAACAAACCGAAAAAAGCTTTTTGGATTACTTTTAAACAACGCGAAATTCGCTTCTGAAGTGGTGGTGGTTTCTCTCCATTTGTCGAAATCTTTGCCCAATTTCTATTTCTTCTATTCTATTTTTACCTTGTTAACAAATAAGTAGACAAAAACCCGTTGTGACACTTCGTTTGACAGGTAAATAATAAATATGGCGTGTTGTTATGGCAACGTTTTATCAACGCTTACTATAGTAGAGACAATAAATACTGTATTGTCCTCGTACAAACAGAAGGTTAGATACTTTTTGATCAGCATATGTTAATGAGTTATTTAATTAGTTTTTGATCAGTTTTAATCAACTTAATCAACATGTATTGATCAAAAAATATTTAACCGTCTGTTTGTATGTGTTTATGGTTATTTCATTTTAGCGCTGTTCATAAAAAAAATTAAGATCTGATCGATTTTGCTTTGTTTGCCGTCCAAATTTTGTTGGTCAATTATTATTTCCAGTTGATCAAAATTTGAATACAAAGCAATTAATTCAGTAATTTATTAAAGTGCTGTATTATTTATAGCCCTTACGGCTGTATTCGCCATTGTTAACTTAACAGCCTATAAACTAACAGTAGTAATAGTCTATTAACGAAATATCGCATTATTCAAAAATAATACACGCTCTAATAAACTAATAACAAATAGAGAGATAGCTGAAAGTTACTAGAACTTTGGGTGGTAGTATTTGGACTTTATGTGTGATGTTTGGTTTTGTTTACTTCATAAATAAATTTGTGGCTTTCTTCTTTTAAATATAAAACGATATGAGAAAGATCTAACAGAACATATTATACACTATCCGAAAAGTAAAATTTATTGGCAAATACAAAAATACCTGTACATACTAGGGAATAATAAGAAACGCAATTCCATAGAATTTCAAAATAGATTCTCCTTTGTCTCCTCTGTTTAGAGCATTTGTATGAATTGTGATATTAAAGGCGCGATATGTCTTATAGGTTCTTTTTAAAATGCGACATACCGATGGTTGAGTAACAGTGAAATGATCCACAAAATTAATTTGAGAGGTTCCCGTGGCATAGTAATACTTGGTTTGTTTTTTTAAATTGGTCAGATGTTGTAAAGTAACTATATTTATTCTAAATCGTTTTTTAAATTCAATGCCATACAATAAATCATCTAAATTGAGGGTTTTAATATTTCTCGCAAGCACTGGTTCATTATCCATTTCTGAATTGGAGGACAATGCATTTGGTAATCTATTTCGCCCACTTTTTAAAATATAATTAAATGAGTTAACACAAAACTGTAACGTTTAGATTCAGAAAATAGGTTTAGGATTTAGTACAGGTTTAAATTAAGACCTTCTAGTTGATCAGATATGGTTTTGACAGGTTTTCGTCCGGTCATTGTTAATAAGTCGTCATTAAAAACTTATGAGCTATTCTAATATTTCAGCGATTTGCTTGGTTTCCAAATGATGTTAATCTTGAAACGTGTTGCTGAAATAAATTAGCTTCTATTACTGTGGAAAGTACGTACTCAAATTGCCCTTTTCTTAATAAATTTGCGAAAAAATTCAGAACAAAAAATTCATAATACAAAACTTAGTTGTCTTATTTTTACACTTGTCCATTTAAAACTTTTGGTTGTCAAATTAGACCAGTCTAGCGTTGGAGAATCTGGCCGTAAAAATCTAAAAGCAATAATATGCAATATAAAATGCCACTGACATCGCAATGGAGAAAGCTAACACCAAATTTAGTAGGTTGTTAAATATTTATCAGCCCAAAATTGAACTGCTAACTTCCTTATAAAGGCTAACATAGATAATTAACACCAAAAAAGAATACTATCTTAGACACAAACGTACTATTACAAACGTTATTTTTGTAATGTTTTTAGTGTTCCGTGAAACGGTACATCAATACTATCCCAATTGACCATTGATCTAAATTCACTAATAAAATAATCGGGTAACACTTGATATTGCGACAAGTAATCCCAATTTAATTTGGTAAGAAATGTTCGCATAAAATCAGGAGTTAATTTCTGCTTCTTTGATATAATATCAAAATTGATGTGATCTTGAAAATAAATCATAAAACTTTCTGGAAGATTTGGAAACGCTGAAATTTCTTTCCATATTTCTCTGCAAGCCATAGTTGTTTCTTTATGATAACACAAATATTATTATTACTTAAACTATTAGATATTCTTTCTTTACGAAACCAAACATATTTAATAACTAAAATTTTATTACTTAAACTAGTCCTTTTATACTATTTTAAATTCTGTCATTCTTATAACCACCAAAAGAGGGAACTGCTTCTACGTAACCGTAATTAGGTGACACATGCCATATTGTACACTATTACTGTTGATTTCTTCCCGTTCTAAGTTTATTATAGGTGCGGTGTTCTTGTTGTCTTGACATTGATGCTTAAAATATGTATTTAAAGAGTTCGATAGCCGTAAGAACTCTAGGACTCATTGGATCACATCTCGAACAATACCAATTTCCATTGTATTGAAACAATTTGCTTTCACGTCTTCTGTTACTTTGACAGCCATGACAAAAACTGTGCAAATTACAAACCATTCTTCGTCCACTATTTGCATACATCACCCACTTAATTGCCGGTTCACGACATCCACGAACATAACATAATTTTTGATTTTCTATTTTTTGATTTTCTATTTCTTGATTTTCTATTTTTTGATATTCCATTTTTGTGATTTTCTATTTTTTTTATTTATTTTTAAATAATTCACAAGCACAAATATCTTCTTGATGCCAAGCTTTAAATAATACTGAATAGAAAAGAACGAAAGAAATTTCTACAATAGCTAAAAAAAATTATAGTCGGAAAAACGACAGTGACGTATGAAATAGCGGTAAACAAAAGCACACATATAATATCATTTTTTTTACAAATCAACTTTTATTATTTATAAATATTACGTAAAACCCAATTCTAGAAAAATCACACAATGATGATGATGACTCACACAGAGTTCCTGGAATTAGAAATTATTACAAATATTGTGCAACAAAAAAAAAACAAAAACAATTCTCAGAATTCTGTGTGTGAGTCATCAAATCTCTTTCACCCAAAACAAAACACGCCTAGGTGTGGCTGGCTTGCTGATTATTCAGCTAATCAAACTCTTCCAAGGTCACATCCATCTTTCTCTTCTTTTGTTTCTGTTTTTTTATTTTCTTTTTGATAAGACAATATGATAACAGTGCAAGCGAAACCCCCTACGCCCTCTATATGGCAAAAATGCGAACTAAAAAAAAAACTACCCCCTTTCTTCGACGATCCGAATTACATCCCCGATGACGTCAGAACAACCAAAAACTCTTCCAAGGTCATTGCCGAAGACATGACCTTTCAACCCCCTCTTTCAAGGTCATTGCCGAAGACATCAAGAATTCGATGGACGTCTAAGGAGAACTGGATGGTAGGTCACAATCCCGCCTCAGTAACACTACTCTTATGGCATCACTTTGGTGTCCTTCTGTCAGAGGCGATTTTCTCTGAAACTGTTCGAGGTAAAAATTTGAAATTTGCTCGCAGAGATAGAGTGTCGTGGCCCAATTATAGACACGAAGTTTAAAAAGTTCAATTTAGATTCTGGGGGTTAATTTCAGGGGGTTAATTGAGAAATGGAAAAATATCAATGGCATCTTGTGGGGTGTCTAATGAAAGCTTATTGAAGCACGAATTCAATAATATATACAGTGTGTCTACGTAAGTTGGCGGCATATGGGAAACTTTTTTATTGTTAATTTTACGAAAAAAAGTTATTCTTTATAAAAAGTTCTGCATGGTCCAAAACCTAAAATGCAACCATCAGATATCAAATTTTATCAGTCGTATACGAGGTTTGTCAAAAAATGTGTTTTTTGCTCAGGTTGGGTACAAGAGTAAAGTACATTTATTTTCGACAATATCCAAAAATTATTATAAAGAAAAGACGTTTAGAATTAAAAATAACTTTGGAATATTCAACATTGTTTATTTACGTTAAAAAACTATTGTTTTCGACATTTTCTCTGCGATAACGTTGAAAATTTAAGTTTGCACATTAACGCATAATTATTAATCTAGGATGCACTGGCATGTTTTAAAAGTGGTATTTGAAGTAGGATTTGAGAACTGTCAAAACATCGAAAATTCGAAAAAAAGTCAACAATCGTATTTTAAAAAGTAGCACGGTATAAACACTTTTTTTAGGCAGTCTAACAGTGTTTTTCATAGTTTTTAGAGATCCGTATTGTACAGTTTTATGTTTGACAGACGTATTTGTTTACGGAAAGGTAGAAATGCCAAAAACATTAAGCCTGGAAGAGAAAATTGAGATTGTTAATTTAGTAAATGTAATGCATTAATGTGCACACTTCAATTGTCAACGTTATCGCAGAGAAAATGTCGAAAAAAATTGTTTTTTAATGTAAATAAACAATGTTGAATATTTTAAAGTTATTTTTAATTCTAAACATCTTTTCTTTATAATAATTTTCGATATTGTCGAAAATAAAGGTACTTTACTCTTGAGTAAAAATCACATTTTTTGACAAACCTCGTATACGACTGATAAAATTTGATATCTGATGGTTGCATTTTAGGTTTTGGAGCATGCAGAACTTTTTATAAAGAATAACTTTTTTTCGTAAAATTAATAATAAAAAAGTTTCCCATATGCCTCCAACTTATGTAGACACACTGTATATATGATGTATTTTTTAATTAATTTTTCGGGAAAAATGCTTCAAAATTGCTGCCCCCCACCTTTATCACCACAAGTATCGCTGAGAAAAATCAGAAAAAAATCATTAACATAGGTGCAGATTGAGCAAAAATCATCAAAAAGTTGAATTTTGATCCTGGTAGTTAATTTCAGGGGGTAAACTGGGAAATGGAAAAAAATCAAGGGCATCGTGCAGGGCGTCAAATAAAAGCTTTTAGAAGCACGAATTCAACAATATATATGATGCATTTTTTAAACATTTTATGAGAAAAACGCTTAGAAATTGCTGTCCCCCACCCTTATCACCAAAAGGATCGCTCAGAAAAATCTGAAAAAATCACGAACCTTGAGAATTAGGTGTAAATTGAGCCAAAATTATTAGGATTGAAAAATTCTAGCGCGATCAATTGTTATAAACAATTTAATTGTTTATTTCCTTATAACTGCTGAAAAATTGTTTTAAGAGAAAAAGTTTTTCCACAAAAAATATTTTTTACGATGTAAGGAACAGCCTTTATCCTAACACGTTTTTCCAAATATATAATTTGGGTCAGTTGAAACGCGAGTGCATTACCATTAATCAATTTAAGTGGGGAGCAGATGACACGGAACACTAATTGTGCAAGTACAGCTCGCACTAGACCGATCTTTTATGTTACTAAGAATTTGCTATATTTTCTACTTAAATTCTATTTTTATTATTCCATGCATAGAAACCTGAAAAAAATATACGCTAAAAAAAGTAAGCTTTGATATGTAATTCTCATAATTCTATGGCTTGCAAATAAAAATTTAATTTATTTAATTCTTTGTAAAGAGGTATTATAAAGGCTTAAAGGCTATTTAAGGCAGTCCTAAGTATTCTGTTAAATAGGCCAGTAAATAGATATGTGCTTTGTATAAAGTATAAACTTTTAGTAATCAAAAATATTGTGTTTAAAGCATGACCTGGTTTTAACTAGGATTGAAATTAATTCCAGCTAAAATTAAAAAAATTTTTGCCAGTTCTTTAGTGGCAATTTTTAAGAGTGCAAAATTTCATAAGAACCTGATCCCAAGTGTAAAAGTGACATGAGTTAGAAATTAAGTCCAAATTACCGTAACTTTTTGCTGGAAAAATTTCTGTTAGGTTATAATCATACACTACTGATGTTGATTCATTTTCGTTTAGAATTAAATTACCTTCGGATACTGTGTACTTATTTATTAAATAATAAATATTTTTCGCAAAACATAAATAATTCTTAGTCCAACAAAAAGTAGAATTTTTGATAATTTTCAAGAAAGAAAATAAAATATCAAGTACTTTTCATGTCTTGAAAAATTCGTTGCAAGATCTTCAAATGTTTATTTTTCGTAAGTCTTAAAATAGAAGCAACTACATCGGAGCAAATCTTATTATTTATTCTTATAACTAAGTGTAAATAAATACCAATTTGACAAGGAAGCTAACTCATATTTATAGGAGAAAATATTTTTGTAAATTATTACCATTAAAAAATGTTTTTAAATAAATTATATTATTATACACAATATATTCGTTTAGTTAAAAAATATATCTACTTTTTGTGTTATTTTGACAACTCATCTAACTCGAGAAAAGCTGAAATGGAACAAACTTCTGGTTTTCCGACAGTACAAATCCGTTTTTATCAATAACACTCAGCCTTTACATCCTGATGGATAAATAAAACAGACCAATAAAGTTTTGTTTTCAATGACCAAAGAAGCATCACGAAGTTTTTTACCACTTCTACTTTTGTTTTACGATCTTTTTGGTTTTTTATTGGTTGTTTTGTATCATAATATTAATAGGAAGAAAATCAGGCAATTGACAATTACCTATTTCCGAAGAGCACGTAATTGCATATTGTCAAAAACGTGTTCTGTTATTTGTATATAAACACTTAGATGATATTTATTTATGACATTGTAATTTACGTTCCGATTCACTAAAAGGTTTAAGATTTAGTAGTGGTTTAAATTAAGACCTTCCAGTTGATCAATTAGGTAGGTTATGACAGGTTTTTGTTCAGTCATTGTTGTCAATAAGTCGCCATGAAAGATCCTCTTTCATCGATTTTCTTAGTTTCCAAATAATTTTCATCGTGGAACGTATTGTTAGAACGAATTTAGTTCTATTATTGTGAAAGTACGTACTGAAATTGTCCTTTCCTTTATACACCAAACTAACTCATAGTATAAATCGCAGTTATCTTATTCTTATGCTTGTCAGTTTAAAACTTAAGGTACGTTTTCCTCCACGGTCGCCTACGACTAACGACCGCGACTGAGTAGCTGCGACTGATTCGTAAGCATGTGAACTGAAATAAAATGTTTCCCTCCAAAGCGAACAGTCTGACAGTCGCGATTTATACAAAATAATTAATGAATATTTCAAAGAAAACTGCAATGTTAATGTTGCTAAATTATCAGGCCGAAGAGAACAATCTATTACTTTTATTAATATCGGAAAGTGAAATACGGAGGAAGAAGGTATTACCTATGTTTAAAAGCAGAAATGTGGAAGGATTCCAGGCCATTTTAATAAACAAACATCTAAAGGATAGTGAAACAAAATTTAAAGAATTTTTTCGATTATCACCATATCAGTTTAATTATGTGCTGGAACGTATACAACACGATCTTATAATGACACCCTACAACCGTGTGGAGTACCCAATAACACCCAAAGAAAAACTGGCAGTAACATTAAGGTAAGTAAACATTTATTTTGTTATTACAGGGTATTTGTAGGTGAACTATAGTAAACAAAAACAAGTGTTTTTAAGTACTATTTGTATTTTTAGGCTTTACTTTTTTCACTTATTTTAAGTACTTATGAACGTATGAACAAATTTTACATGTTGATAGCAAAAGTTTCATACAATTGTGCTGCATTTGAACTACCCCGACTATTATATGATTGACTTTGTTGGTCCCAATTAGGAGATGGTAAGGGTGTGCTGACAGTCGGTTCAGTGTAAATTGACAGACGAGAAGAGGGAGTGGAAAGCGGTTGTAATAATTGTATTTCGGCATCTGCAATAACCTGAAAAATCTTCTTTTTTGTTTCAGCTCTTAATAACGGAGGAAATGATTTTACTGTCATAGCTAAGCTTTGAAAAAGCAGGTCTATTTCATCCTCGGGGGGAGGTGTAGGTTCACTAATATGACTCATTATAGCTTCTCGTTCCGATTGGTTCTTATGAATAGCACTTAATATTTCAGAACTAAAATTTTTCTTTCTTTTTTGTGGTCGAGCCCCTTCATTAGAATTACTTGAAGCTCTCTTGTCATTAATTGCAGTCACCATCTCTGTCTCACTTTGCGTTTTGGTATAAGATATATTTTCTTCTCCTGAGCTTTCGTCGGCCGATACATCCGATAATTCTTGATTACTATTTTTCTCAGTATTTTGAATTGACGTCTCGGTGTTTGTCAATACCCTACAAAATTTACTAGTAGATTAGCAATATTAATTTTTTGTTTATAAAAATAAGATTTCATATACAATATTTATTAATAAGGCTGGTAAAGTATGCATACCTTCTTTCATATTTAACCAAGTCTAAAAAGGCTAACTGATCCAAGATTGGATTTTTTCTCCGTTGTCCAGTCGCAGCAGTTCCGGTGGGTTTTTTCTCTTTTTGCTTGTAGTAATTGTCCTTAATATTTTTCCAACGTTTTTTACACGCTGTGACTAAACAAAGTTTAAAAGTAAATAAAGTTATAAAGTCTATAATTTTCAGAAATAGAAGTTTGAAATACAGGGCTTTTTAAATTAGCACAAAAAACAACTAAAAAGATTTGTATAAAAATTTTCTGAATGACGTTATTTCTAATGTATGCTAATAACAAAAGTAAATTGTGTGCAATTTTAATAATTATTTGGATTTCATATATTTTCTGGATACTGTACTTTTTTTTGTTACAGATTCCTTGCGACAGGAGAGTCTTACAGATCTCTATCTTTTGCGTTCCGAATATCGCACAGCTACATAAGCAAATTTGTTCCAGTTGTCCTAAAAAGTATATGTGAGAAGCTAATACCTCTTTACCTTCCACCTCCTTCAGAAATCAATTTTCACAAAAAGGCAGAAGAATTTTGGAACCGTTGGCAATTTCCTAATCTTATAGCCGCCATTGATGGCAAACACGTAAGAATTATGTGCCCAGATAACAGTGGTTCTCTTTTTTTTAACTACAAAAATTATTTTTCTATAGTCCTTCTGGCTCTTATTGATGCAAATTATAAGTTTGTTATCGTGGACATTGGATCATATGGTAAAGAGGGTGACGCAGGAATTTTTTCGAAATCACAAACCGGTCAAGAAATTTACGAGGACAGGTTTTGCTTCCCACCACCTTGCATTACTTCCACTTTCAAAGAGTGTCATTCTTCCTCACGTTATAGTTGGAGACGACGCATTTAAACTTGACAAATATGTAATGAAACCGTACCCAAAAAAGCAAGTGCTTCAAGACCATCAGAAAGCTATTTTTAATTACAGACTTTCTCGAGCAAGAAGAGTTACGGAAAATGCTTTTGATATATTGTGTCACGTATTTAGAATATTTTTTACTCCAATAAGTGTAAAGCCTGCTACTGTTGATTTAATTATATGCACTTGTTGTTGTTTCCACAACATGATACGCGACGAATATATTCTCAACAATCCAACAAAACAACATAGAAATGAAGACTCATCATTTTCACTTCCTACTGAAAATATGATTCCTTTAAAAGGAACAGGGGGATTTGCTCGCGCAGGTTTTCAAGTACGAAGCAGGTTTGCAGGCTATTTTACAAAAGAGGGCGCTGTAAGCTGGCAGAATACAAAAATTTAATATAATTTACTTTTTATTATTATTATTGAAAGTGTTATTGTTAAAAATGTTGTAAAATTTTCTTAAGAAATATAAACTTACCACTCTTATTTAAACTTTGTCCAATATTCTCCCATATGTTTTCTTTTGGTGTGTGAAACTTGTACAGTTTGTTTTTGGGATCATATAACTCTGGATGATTAGATATTTCATGTACAAGTTGTTCATCGTCTAAAGCACTAAACTCTTCCATATTTGTACTCTGAAATTTTATAATTATGGAATATTTGTTAAATATGTTACATCGATATATATTTTGAACTATTCCATTTTTCTCCTATATTAATATCACATACCTTTTTAAGTGTTTTGTACAAATCCATACGGTGACCATACGGTAAATCCTGTTTTCCACAGACCACACCAGACCACAAAAACGTCAAAAACATATAAACATAACCTACAAATACTTTAAAATCGCGGCGAATTATTCGTATGACTGCTCTCGGAGATGTCATACGACCAGCGCCTGAGCGAACGGCGACCGCAGTTTGGTAGCTGCGAATTAGTAGCGTGTAGGAAAACAGGCATGTTAAAAGGCACTAAAGATATCCCACCGAATTGGTCGCAGCTACTCAGTCGCGGTCGTTAGTCGTAGGCGACCGTGGAGGAAAACGTACCTTAACGTTTGTCAAATTAGATCGGTCTAGCATTGGGGAATCTGGCATTAGTCATACCAACGAACGCATTATTGTTGGCTCTAGTGCAGAAACTTTATCAAACTTGTTGGAACCTTCCAGGAAGCGGTAGAACAAGTTCCATCCTGGTACCGTAGGGCGAAAATGACATGGGAAATTTTACTATAGGTTTGTTAGTTGGCGATGGACGAAACACAACTTACACAATTTTTTATTTGTAGAAGACACCCATTAGAAAAAAACCAAAATATATAATGCAAATCATAATCATGCAGTTTCGCGCAATACAAACAAACAAACATAGAGTATTCCCTGTATAATTCCTGCCAGATTTGAACGTGAGAGAGACCCACTTTTCTACATTATTTATTATTCTTTTTGAGGGTCAAAGGTTTTATCTTGATGATCGATGTCCCAGAATTGCCGACGTCTCCGTAGACTATAGAGAGAGTATGATATTATCTGACATTAATTTTTGAGTTAAGCCGTGTACCATTATATTCAATTTAAATTAAACATGATGACAGAAACCCATTTTACAACGACGAAATCAAATATGTCTCCCTTATATTCGTTTTCTCTCATTTCCTTTATTTTCATCTTCTTTCTCTCTCATATTTTGACATTTTCAAAGCTAACAACAAACAGAAAGTTAGGTTAAGAAAGTAACATGAAGACGACATATTACGAGCCTGCCCCATAAGCTTTTTGTGAGGTGAACACATTCTTAATAAAAATGTTTTTATAAAGTGTTAGTAGCTTGAATTTCTTTATCCAATAGATCTGCTAATGGCTAACAACTACCGAAAAGTTACGAATATTTGTTCGATCCCTTTTATCCTGTATAAAGCTTGTAAAAGAGAAAGTCAAAGAAGATTAGTTTTAAGTTAAAGTAAAAGCCCCAGAACAAAATGCAGCTATCCTTCAAGAGCTAAAGCTTTCAAAATTTTTAAATTAAATTGAGAAACTACTTGCTATGTTCAACTAAACAATATTCGTCTCTTTAATTTTTAAAAATGTCAATGTTTATAGGTACACTGTAGAATAAATCTATTTTGCACCATTAGAATATATTACTAATAGGAAATATTTTATACATAAGCAAAACACAATTGCTTACGCATAATAATTATTTGGCTCTCGGCCTTGTAGGACCGTCATAGGCCAAGCAATAGAGCGATTTGTCGTGACATTAATACTATTAGAAAACCGTCTGTGCCATCATCTAAAAGATGATCCGTAGATGATTGCTGTTATATTTCCAACTCTGAAAATTTTTCCTTTAATTTGTTATAAACAGTTTTAAGCAAAAAAATGCGAATATTTTAGTTTTTTGCTTATAAAATGGAAAGTAATGAAGTAATCTTAATGGTGTAAATGGACGATTTGTAGAGAATAAAAATACGAACAAAATGAGAGGCGAGCGTCCCGATAGGATTAGTAGCCACGGAGAAAATCCGGAAAACAGGAAAATTAATAGTTTTTTTTTAATTCATAAATCTGCCATTTTTAAACGTAGAGGGCTCAAACTTTGGGAAAAAGTAATAATTTATAGCTACTTTATGTTTTCAAAACCCCGACGCTGTCCAACGATTAGTTTTGCCACACTCGTCATTTTAAGTTTTCAACACACTATTTTGCAACAGGTCTGGATGCTCTATGGATCGTCCGATTTTAATTATTGAAACGGATTTGAAAAGTACAAGTTTAATTGAACAATATGTATATCTTAATTTTTGCATAAAATGCTACGAAACCGGTTGAAAATGCACGTCAAGATGCGTGAAAATGGCCGAACGCGCGAATAATTGGCTCCCCTTCGCTCCGCTTCTCTCCCGCTACTCGATCGATTTCGCGCGCTAGACCATTTTCACGCATTTTGACGTGCATTTTAAACCGGTTTCGTAGCATTTTATGGAACAATTAAAATATACATATTGTTCAATTAAACTTGTACTTTTCAAATCCGTTTCAATAATTAAAATCGGACGATCCATAGAGCATCCAGACCTGTTGCAAAATAGTGTGTTGAAAAATTAAAATGACGATTGTGGCAAAACTAATCGTCGGACAGCGTCGGGGTTTTGTACACATAAAGTAGCTCTACATTACTACTTTTTCCCAAAGTTTGAACCCCCTACTTTTAAAAATGGTCCATCTATGAATTTAAAAAAAATCTCTTGATTTTCCGGTAAATAGTGTATGTTGGTGTTGGCTACACTGTTTTTTTTTACCGCCGGACAGACATCTTGACAGAGTTTGCCTTTGGCTTCCGTTGCGCTAACATCTCTCGGTCGACTACATAGTTAGATTTCGGGTTAGATCGCCTAGAAGCGGTGAGTAGAGTGTTTTGTGACGGAATACGAAGGGAAGCTCCACGGCCTGTTGAGGGGAGTCTTTACCAAATCCAAGGGGGGTAAGCGATGAGGCCTAAAATCCCTGTTCGTGCTGCGTTTTTTCATCCACACAAGGTGGACATGTGACGGCCATGTCTTGTTGTGGGAGGAGCGTAGGGCGGAAGTGTGGCTTAAAGAAAAGGTCATGCGCAATAGACTCTACCAGAGGCGGGAAACTCCATAACCTCAACTGTGCCAAACCGAAAACATTGACGTTTTGTCATTTTTTATCATTGTTATTGTTTGTATTCGGAATCTCCGAGGGTACATACCCGACAAATCGGAGATTCTAAGGGAATTACCACCCAAACTGGGTAACGTGTAAGCCATCCCTAAGGGTAGCTAGGGCTCTGGTTAAGCGCCGGACCGGGTGGAGAGCTGGCCAACCTGTCCCATGGACGAGGGCCAATATCAGGTGAAGAAAGAAAGACATCTTGATCCCATCGGGACGTTCAGGCTTTCATTTTGTTCGTATTTTTATTCTCTACAAATCGTCCATTTACACAATTAAGATTGCTTCATTACTTTTCATTTTATAAGCAAAAAATTTTAAAAATCGCGTTTTTTTGCTTAAAAATGTTTATAAAAAATTAAAGGAAAAAATTTCAGAGTTGGAAATATAGCAGGAATCATCTACGGATCGTCTTTCAGATGATGGCACAGGCGGTTTTCTAATAGTATTAATGTGAAAAAATCGCTCATATTTTGCTCTGTTGCTTGGCCTATCACCTGTCGATGCCAAATTCGAGTCGCAAAATTGCCCGTTACGTTATGGCATATACATATCTTTAAATAATACTAATATCTAAAGAACCTCTTTTTAAAAAAAAAAAAGTTGTAAATGTAGATTGAGCTATTTTGCTATCTTGCCAATACTGAAAATTGTATTTTGTTTTTATTATTCTGTACAAAAGAAAAAATAAATTTAATGCAAACAAAATTGTTTGTTATCCTGTGACATTTCTTCATGCGTCCCTTGTAAGATACCGAAAAGGTGGCGACCTTTCAAAAGTCTAGAAATATTTTATCGTTACTTACTTTGTTGACTTTGAAAGAAACGGCAAAAACTTTCGCAATTAATCTCCATTACCATGTCGTCGAAATTAAAAACACTTTTGGTTTCTTCCCTTTGATGTTTTTGCGTTGAAATGTGTCAACCAAGATTAATTTGTAGTTTCCGTGTAGAAAGTTGGTTTTCTGTAAGAGCCCTTCCAAAAATGGTATTTAATAACAATTATGTGGTACACACTTCAAAGCCTTAACGGTAAAGAGCGTTGTTTTTTCCATTCGTCCTCTGCTCAGTTTCTATCATGGTCTCATCAGATGGTGAACGAGAATAAATTCACAGGGTAAGCCAGTGCCCTAAGAAAACAGAAATTTGTAAAGCAAGAAAATTTAATAAATTAATTTAATAATAAATTAGATGCCGGGTAGTTTAATATCGGTATCTATTTTTCGATGTTTTTTTAGGAACATATTGCTTGTTGTGTGTGGTATGTGTATGTGAACTTAAAGAAACACCAGATATCGAGGAAACAACTAATTATGGTCCAAAACATTAGTCTCAAGTATATACAGGATGTCCAAACTCTATTTTCACAGACATTTTCTTGAAAGCTATTGGAAATACTGCTCTACTGGAAAAAGAAAATTAAATGATATGTTATTCTTTATAAAAATTGATCATAAAAGCAGCCCATTCAAATAGCACTCCTCAAACTCAATTACTCTCAATTACAACACGCACTGAACAAATGAAAATAAGCCTGAAACCTGTCCAGGTTTGTTCGGGTGTCTGTTAAACCTGACCAGACCTGTTGTTAACCAGGTACCTGAGCCAACCTCAGAAGGTTGCAGGTAAGAGATCGTTTTTGTTTAAAATTAATTGGTAATTAATAATAAAACAATAGTTTTGAAAAAATCAGCAGAGTAACACTTTTTTCGATAAAATCGTATCGGGATATAGCCACACCTACGCCTCTGATTAATTAAAAAACCTTTTTATGCCAAAAAGTGTGTTTTTATATCGTAATAATCTATACCAAAATTTAGAGTAATATCTCAAAATGTTTCGAAATTTTCAATAGGTACCTAATAACTGAAAAAGATTAAAATCTTTAGCACCCTCTGTATCGAAAACCAAGCATTTTAGGACATACGTTTATTTAAACTTTTCGACTTAAAATTGGCCCAGGAATCACCCGCGTAACATTTAATAACACCCTGTATACAGTATGAATATTGGTGTATTCCCAAATTCACTAGCTACCTAGAAATGCTGAAAAATAATGACCTTTCAATTAAAAAAAAATTCGGAGTGTGTTATACAGTGTGACTTTTAAGGAGATTGCATTTATGGGAATTTCTATTAGAGCATAATATACTATTTAATTTTCAATTAACAGAAAGCTGATATCTCCAACAATTTTTAAGGAAATAACGTCAAAATTAGCATTCAGGCCACCCTGTATGTTTATTTCTGTTATACAACAAAGTTAAAAAAATACGCTGATATCGACTCAAATTAAATTTCTTTTAATTTAAGCTAAGTCAGAACTGCGAGCTTTTATATTTATTCCAGAATCCAAGAAAACACCAAAAATGATGAAATTTAATACTGCTTAATAGGATAAAATTTAATATTTTTGACATAGCTTGCTGTTTACAACAATAAGAGCAATTTAAAATTTTTAAATCATATTTAATTTTTCTTTTTTATTTCTTCGTGCAAAAATTAAAAAGGTAGCATAAAAAACTTTTTCAATAAAACGTTTTCCTCCTAAATGATTTGTTGCTGTTTTGCGCTTTATGTTCTTAAATTATTTTTTTTATCTTTCTACTTAGAATTTTTGAGAACAATGTATAAATATAATATAAAATATTGTTTATACAATACGCTTTTTCAGTATTTTTTACTTTACCACAAAAAAAATAGGTTATACACATAAGTTTGTTGGGTTATATCCGCAGATTCGATAAAAGATTAATAGGTTTACTAATGGTTAATAAATGCCTAAATTTAAAAATTTTCTACAGTTGTGCTGGGCTTATCTCATTGCTTTAGCATAGGACTTAAAGTTTAGATAGCAAGTTTAAACGTAATGATATTTTAAAAGCATTATTTTTAGTTTAGACTAGCCTTAGGCTTAAGAAATATTTATAAATCGCTTGAGCAGTTTCATTTTCATAAGTATTGTACGAGAAAACGGTGGCATCGCTTTTTATCTTTTTTTTACCAAAATACTTCACTTTTTTTTTATTATTTTCAGGATTTTAAAACGTTATAAAGACACATGATCCAAATAATCCATTTTCAAAAATAAGATTCATGTAATAGGCATAAGCATATAATCCAAATAAATCTGAATTTTTTTGTATTCTCTATATAATTTAAATATTTATGGCGATTGCTTCAATCCATTTATTTTGGTTTTTAATAATAATAATAAAGATGTTTATTTATGCCAATAAAAATAATTTAAAATATAAATATAAAATTGATAAAAATAAAAAAGAAAACCAAAAAATGACAGTAGTATACTAGTTGGCATAAATAGGTAGGATTTTGATTTATAGGAAATCATTCTTCCAATCCTACCCCTACTAAATAATTTTTTATAATATTTTTAAAAGTTATATAGCTTAAGCCCCTTAGACTAGAAGGAATATTATTAAAAATTACAGAAGATGTATATTTAAACGAAGACTTATATTTTTTAGTATGATTTTTAGGTATTTCTATTGCGTTCTGATTTCTAGTATTAACATTATGAATATTATTCCTGAATTCAATTTTTTCAAATAAATATCTAGGTTTCTGAGTTAAAATTATTTTATATGTAAAACAGGATAAGTGGATTTCGCGTCTTTTTCTAATTTAATTATATTATGTTTGTTAAAGGTAGGTGATACGTGATCATATTTTTTTAGTCCTATTGAAAAACGAACATAGATATTTTGAAGAATTTGTAATTTCTGTTTATCTTCGTTACTGAAATAAAAAGATCTTCTATTAGAAATTTTCATACAAAATTCAAATCTTGTAATACGTGATCCTATTGGTTGTGACGTCACTTGTAAATAAAAGTGCTGGGGTAGTGTAAATTCGAGTGCTAATTTATTTTCTTGATTATTTTCCCAATATTAAAAGATTTCGTGAATAAATTTGATTTATTAAGCTACTTTGCGGGCCATCCTATTAAAAATTGTTAAATATTCATAAATGTGCCATATGTGAAGAGTATTCGAAAGCTCAGGAGAACTTGGACGAAACCTCGTTATTTTGTTATTACAGAGCCTATCAAAATGTTAATTTAGATACATTTGGTAACTTAAAGGTGCCCCATAACGATTTTGTTATATATATATATATATATATATATATATATATATATATATATATATATATATATATATATATATATATATATATGTATTTATTAGAAAAGCGGTTTCAAAAGAATTTTGAACACATTGTTTTAAAAAATGATGCTATTACCTATTTTGTAAATATTTGTAAAAATAGCCTTTCTTCATCCTTGCTAAAGTTTTCTGCACCAATATTTGATTAGGTTGTATGGTAGAGTAATGTTATTTTACGCTCTTCAAATACCCTGGGATATAGACACTAAATAACATTGTTAACTAATTACTAAATCATATTTTTTTACTAATTTAATATTACAACATATTATTTCCTAGTTACGCCTAAGGCAATATTATACAATTTTGCTTCAACACTAACTCAAGGTCCCTCGGTGTTAGAGGCTTAGAACAAACGTGCCGCTCGAGAGTTATCCTTCCGGTTATTTACATTTAATTAAAAAAACTGTTCAACAATGACCACAAGGACAATCGCATAATTTGCCGATTAACAAACCTATTTTCTATTTTCTTTGTTGCCAACGGTTAATGCTTACATGATTACTGTTTATTTTTTAGCGGACCCTGACTTTACCTACTTCTGTAGAAATTAAAGTAGTAAAGAGATATGTATATTAACTGTTATGTGCTAATAAGCTCAAATAACTTTTTTTTCTTTCGTTTATCTTACGCTATACTTTGACAGTGGGAAATAATAACCCTAACATTTGTCTTTAAACTTTCATTAGGATTTACTACGCCATTATAATAAATGAATAGCAGGATATTCTTACTTGAATTTGGCGATAATAACATAATGATATTGATATAAAGTTTTTAATTAACTTTGCACTGCTTCCTTCTGACATCGGCTATTCCTGGGATAGGAAAACAAAAGAGTGTTGAGGGCACTTGAAGTAATATTTTTACATATTGGCACAATAGACCAAGAGCCTGCGATCGCCAGACATACGTTATAGTATCAAGCCTAAGATTTTTTTGTAAGATTAGCACTTTTGCAAACAAAAATTTTGGGCGTGCCACTCATTTTTCGGAAGGCAATATTTTATGTTTTTGTATAAGGTTAACGGCGCCGCAAGGAAAAAGTTTTTGTACAAAATGTATTTGTGACAAATGTTTGCGTGCGACTCTAGAGAGTCAGGCGTGCCACTATGTGGCACGCGTGCCACGGGTTGGCCACCCCTGGTGTACACTATAGTAGGTAAGAACGTTTGGATGCTATGAAACTTGAGTTAGGTTTGGGGCTTTGGCAGGTAACAGGTACTAAAGGTATATAAAAATGTAAGAGTCAAACGTCAAAATATCAAATTTTATTTTGTAATATGTTCAACAGGACAGTATTATAAACTCACATTAACAATTGACAGATAGTTTTCAAAGGTCATAACTTTCGCCAGACGCTTTTAAGGTCTATAAATGTGGCATTTTTATACGTTAGAGTATCAAATCTGAATTTTATATATTATGTTATTCGGGCGACTATTTAACGATATTATCCGAGCAGCCAGACCCATCCGAAGGGTCTAACCACCTCCCAGACATAGTAAAAGATCAGCCGTTAGTGCGAGTGTGGGGGCATTACCCATGTAAGTGAGTGCGACTGAGAGCATTGGTTGGGATTAGGAGTGCCTTTTCAAAGATACCCTTGTGTGACGTGTATTACGTACTCAAAGACAGATGTTCTAGCAGTATATGTTCAGTCTTTGATTGCACATCATACATTTTACTACGCAGTTGCGTGAAATTAAAATTAATACATTTAATTTAAATAATATTAAATCAGTTTTATTAAATCAACTTTATTAAATTGAAATAAAATTTTAATTTTTTATTACAATTTTATTAAATATTTATTAAGAAATTTATTTTAAATTTATAGACAATTTTTTGAATTATTGTCTGATAAACCCAACTAATTTTCTTACTCGCTCTCACTTGCCCGGTAATGCTTGCACTAACTGCTGACCTTTTGCCATATCTGGGGGGAGGCTAGACCCTTCGGATGGGTCTGATTGCTCGGATTATATCGTTAAATAGTCGCCCGAATAACATATATAAAATTCAGATTTGATACTATAACATATATAAATGCAACGATTATTTATAGAGATTGAAAGCGTCTGGCGGAAGTTATGACACGTGAAAAGCATCTGGCAATTGTTAATATGAGTTCATAATACTGTCCTGTTAAACATATTAAAAAATCAGATTTGTTGTTTTAACGTTTTACCTATCTTAAGTTTCATAGCATCTAAACGTTCTTACCTACTATAGTGTACACTTACAGAAAAAATCTTAGGGTTGATACTATAACGTGTGTCTGACGATAGCTGGCTCTTAGTCGACAATACAATACTAATAGGCAGGGTTGGTTTGATTTATTTAAATCATGATTTAAATCGTGATTTAAATCGAGTGATTTTTTTGAAAAAAATCAATGATTTAAATCATTTTTCTTCATAATGATATTTTATTATTACATAATAATTACGAGAATGATTATTTTATTTTAACTCGACTTGATTTTATTATCTACCATTATAATAGAGTATAGGGTTTAGGTAGCTATATAATATGTACCTATTGTTTTTGTTTGTGTTTTTAAAATTACCGTTTTCTGTCTCGTTTGCTGAAGTTTCCATTAAAATTAATATTATTAAATTTATATTTTCTACCCCATTATTTTAATATTTACTGCATTTTAATTATTTACTATTGTAACTGTGTTACAACTGAACAAACAATAATGAAATAATACAAACCTAAATAAAATTCAAAAATTCTGACTTAAATCAAAAAAATCTGATTTAAATAAAAAAAAATCAGATATTTTTGATTTTTTTAAAAAATCATGATTTTTGCCAACCCTGCTAATAGGGTAGTTTTTAAGAAATTCTATTGTTTAATAAAAATAATTACACACAAATTACACTACAATCAAAAACGAGCTCTAAGTAAACAACAAATATTCATTCACAGATAGATTCGAGGTCACGTTCTTAAAATCAGTCTTGTTGCTTCATATATTTTGACAGGCACTTGATTAATTGTTTTAAACAATACAATTGATCACATCATTTTCAAAAATAATAAATAAAAAGACAAAAAGGATTGATTTAGAAACGTGCATATGCACAACAGCGACAAGTGCTTTGAATAACATCTGACGATACTTGAGGGCGGGCGCAAATTGCGACTTTTTAGATTGTAAAAAATTACACTAAAAAATAATTTATCCTAGTAATTTTCTTCAACATAATATTTTTGGGTTTATAATAACTTGCTTGTTGCTCATTTTGAAACGAATTCAATTCAATTGTTAGAAACATGACTACATTAATTCTGTCAAAATTTCAACATTTCTATGTGCTACCGACTCTTTTTGCGACAGTCTCTTGATGTTAACAAAGCATTTTAATAATACTTCTCCTCTATTGTTAGGAATTAAAAGTATTTTCTTAATGGCAAGTCGCAATCTTTTTTCTAAAATATGAATCTTTTGACGACACAAGTCGGAGATATTACAAAGAGGAAAATAGTCCTTGCCGCGCCAGAGGCAGCCTATAACGAAAAACTTCACAAAGAAAAGCAATTTAAGTTTTATGAAAATATAAAAATGTGCCAATGCCAACAAAGAAAATTAGATTTAACCTCTTACCTTCGTTGTTTATTTGGGTCAAACTAATCCATCAATATTTTGTAAACATAAAAAACTCACGAATACTTTGAAATTATAAAACTGATGTTTAATATGCGCGAGTTTTATATTTCCTCCAAAAATTCCTATCTATTCTATTATATTATGTACATATTATACTAGTAATATATATATATATATATATATATATATATATATATATATATATATATATATATATATATATATATATAATACATACAGTGTGTCTACTTAAGTTCGCAGCATAGGGGAAACTTTTTATTATTAATTTTACGAAAAAAAGTTATTCTTCATAAAAAGTTCTGCATGGTCCAAAACCTAAAATGCAACCATCAGATATCGAAATTTCCCAGTCATATACAAGGTCTACAGTAGAATACTTTTATTTTTGACAATATCGAAAACTTTTATAAAGAAAATTTATTTAGAATTATTAACTAATTTATAATAAAAAGTTATCTCTTTATTCATTAAAAATTTGATAAAAGTAAAAATTGTTATGATTTTGTACATTTTCCCATTCTCTACCCAACAACAGTCAACACATTGATATGAATGCATTTCTAATTATGTTTCCATGATATACGTAATTACGTAATTATTACAATATTAGTACTGTATTCAAGTTTATAATTGTAAAATAAATTATTTTATGTATCATTATTTTAATGCATCATCAAAATAATGCAACACAGAGGTTAAGAAACATAAAGGTTATCAAATTTTTAATGAATTAAGAGATAAGTGATTATTAAAAATTAGTTTACAATGCTAAATAAATTTTCTTCATAAAAGTTTTCGATATTGTCAAGAATAAAAGTATTCTACGGTGAGGCAAAATTCATATTTTCTGACAGACCTCGTATATGACTGGGAAATTTCGATATCTGATGGTTGAATTTTAGGTTTGCAGGTTTTGGACCATGCAGAACTTTTTATGAAGAATAACTTTTTTTCGTAAAATTGTTAATAGAAAAGTTTCCCATATGCTGCGAACTTAAGTAGACACACTGTATAATATCATGCCCTGACTGACCGACTGACTGACTGATTCATCATCGCCGAGCCGAAGCCGCTGAAGCTATAAATGTGAAATTTGGTCAGTAGTTTTATTTTATGATGTAGAGACTCACAAAAGGGATTTTTCAAAATTCATCTCCTAAAGTAAAAATATGGGGTTGAAAGTTTGTATGGAAAAAAAATATTAGTTGGTCCTATTAACTTGAAACTTTATAGAAGTACTGCAAAAAATAAGTGATTAAACACGTGTTTTGCAGTTTTTAATAAACCAACCCCTAATGGGGATTCAAAGTTTGCAATGGAGTAAAATCGTTATACCGCGGACGAAGTCGCGGGCGCAAGCTAGTTTATTATAATTTAAAAAGCAACCATTTGAACAATGGTAAATGACGTCAAATATTGTCTAAAGCACGCGTCGCTGTTTCGTGCTACGTTTTTAAATCAATCCGTTTCTATCTTTTTGCTAGGAACTTTTAACGGTCATGCGATCAATCGTATTGCTTACAACAGTAATTAGTCACGTGTCTGTCAAAAAATAAGGACCATGACATCGAGTGTATAAAAAGTTGCCTATACTCTGTGAGGTAAATAAGAATACTTGTTTCTTGTATAGAATTTGTTGTATGATTATATGGTAATTTGTGTGTAATTCTCTTCATTAGGCAATGCGTTTTTGTTTAAAACTACTCTAGAATGAAAAGTCTAGAGTACAAGAAATTCGAGGTACGAAATCTCCGGGGAATAAACGTCCGGGACAAAACTCCCGGGGACGAATTGTCCAGAAAATAAATATACGAGAGCCTGTCTGATTTGTTACTTAATCGACAAAAGCCGATCTTCTGGAGGTTTTGGGTCTTTATTCTTAAGAAAACACCTACGAATACAATTCAGTACAGCACATGTCTTGCACAATTCTACCGACATTATATTTTTTTTTACAAAAAGAAATATTATGCACTCTCATATGGGTCAACTTGCTAATGAATTATATAAAAAAAATCCTAGTATTACACACTGCAGACTCTTAAAACATGTAACAGTTATAGGCCAAGCAATAGAGTGATTTGTCGTGACATTACTCTTATTTAGAAAACCGCCTGTGCCGTCATCTGAAAGACGATCCGTAGATGATTCCTGTTATATTTCCAACTCTGAAATTTTTTCCTTTAATTTGTTATAAACATTTTTAAGCAAAAAAACGCGATTTTTTTAGTTTTTTGCTTATAAAATGGAAAGTAATGAAGCAATCTTAATGGTGTAAATGGACGATTTGTAGAGAATAAAAATACGAATAAAATCAGAGGTCGAACGTCCCGATAGGATAAGTAGCAACGGATAAAATCCGGAAAAACTGGAAGATTAAGAGTTTTTTTTAATTCATAAATCAGCCATTTTTAACGTAGAGGGCTCAAACTTTGGGAAAAGTAGTAACTTATAGCTACTTTATGTGCGCAAAGCCCCGACGCTGTCCGACGATTAGTGTTGCCACAATCGTCATTTTAATTTTTCAACACTATTTTCAACAGGTCTGGATGCTCTACGGATCGTCCGATTTTAATTATTGGAACGGATTTGAAAAGCAGTTTAATTGAACAATATGTATATTTTAATTTTTCCATAAAATGCTACGAAACCGGTTGAAAATGCACGTAAAGATGCGTGAAAATGGCCGAGCGCGCGAATATCGGCTCCCCTTTGCTCCGCTCCTCACCGCTACTCGACCGATTTCGCGCGCTCGGCCATTTTCACGCATCTTTACGTGCATTTTCAACCGGTTTCGTAGCATTTTATGGAAAAATTCAAATATACATCTTGTTCAATTTAACTTGTACTTTTCAAATCCGTTTCAAGAATTAAAATCGGACGATCCGTAGAGCATCCAGACCTGTTGCAAAATAGTTTGTTGAAAAATGAAAATGACGATTGTGGCAAAACTAATCGTCGGACAGCGTCGGGGCTTTGCGCACATAAAGTAGCTATAAGTTACTACTTTTTCCCAAAGTTTTATGAATTTTTAAAAAGAACTCTTAATTTTCCTGTTTTTCCGGATTTTCTCCGTTGCTACTTATCCTATCGGGACGTTCGACCTCTCATTTTGTTCGTATTTTTATTCTCTATAAATCGTCCATTTACACCATTAAGATTGCTTCATTACTGTCCATTTTATAAGCAAAAAACTAAAAAACCGCGTTTTTTTGCTTAAAAATGTTTATAACAAATTAAAGGAAAAAATTTCAGAGTTGGAAATATAACAGGAATCATCTACGGATCGTCTTTCAGATGATGGCACAGGCGGTTTTCTAATAAGATTAATGTCAAAAAATCGCTAATATTTTGCTCTGTTGCTTGGCCTATTAAGTTTTATAGACACAGTGCTAAGCTCAGCGTCGAACAGAAAAACCATAAATTTAGAAAGCATGTTACCAGCTGGCTCTTTACTCGTGTTGTCGACTTTATTAGGCACGTCCCCGCATTTATTTCAGTTCCCCGTGCGCTCAAATTATCTTGATAAAAGTTTAATATTCGCTTGTACTTGTTCTTCTCGAGAAAACATTAAATTTATAAGTTTTGGTGCAATTTTCGACATATTAAAATATTATTCCTTAATTGTGATTTATGATGTTTTCTAAAATAATTTGTATTCTTCAGAATATTTAAATTGAATCGACATTTTTATGTATTTGTTATTAAAAATTGCTGACTAAATATTTTAATAACGTATCGTCCTGATATTTAGCGTCTAGCCGGTACCGAGAATATCTAGCCCGAAGGTAAAAAGCTGAATCATTGAAATGCGTTAGCATTACCTGTATTATACTGTTTGCTCAGGATTGCTGGGGTTTTTTCAGGTTTTATCTACTTTTACTTAGTCTTTTTTTATATTGCATTGGTTTGGTAGTGCGATTGATTATTTCTTTCGTAATTTATGAATAGTCACTAATGACTCCTCAAATCAACAATCGTTCGGCAAAATTCGGGATAAAGATTCTCGGTACCGGCTAGACGATAGTGTCCTGATAAGCTTAATAAGTCTCGAATAATTTTTTAGTTACGTCCAAATGACTTCATAAGTGTTGACGAATCTATTCTAGTTCTATTACCCATTTTTATATCCACCATTTAGAGTATCTGGTTTAACTATTTAACAGGCTAGATGGATAAACATGCAATTCTATGATAAGACCGATTCGCAATTTCCAATTTTATAGTGCGCAGTATCTAATTAAATTTCTCTTGTTCGTTTTCTTTTATTTCAATATATTATTCGTTTTAAAATTCCTTTCTTCCAAAACAAATAGGACTACAATTTAAATATCTTTTGTAATTGTGCCAAGGCTGTTTCTTATTGAAATCAGACGACCGGAAAAGTTGGAAAATACCAAAAAATTAATTTTCTGTGCGACAAGAGGATGCGGACATAGAAAATGTAATTTATTTTACAAATACAAAACCAGTGAATGCCTTATGTATTGTTTTATTTACACAACATAGTTTCGACATGACGTGTCTAAGGCTTTTTAAAACAAATTTAAAATTAATTTTATAATATCATTTAATAATATAAATCTACCTGTAGACAGATTTTAATTCGACTCATATTATTTTAAAAATCGGATTAGGTATTTGAGAATGTTTTTTTTATCTAAGACATCCCACGTAGACTTCAAACCTAAGTACTAACGTGCCGTGGGCGTCTGAAGACAAATGAAATGTAGTCTATTGACATGGGATTTGAAGGATTGGAGGTTGGGACGGGAAGGGAAAACATCTGCAAGCAATTTGTTCCATAATCAGGAGACCCTAGGTATAAATGAGCGAGAGAAGTGGTATGTTCTAGGCTTTTGTAGCTGGACAGTAAAGGGATGCATACGTAACGCGCCTCTTGTTGTTCTGTTAGGAACAGTCAAGGGGGAATAATACCGGCTAGTTCTTTGGAGCAAAATCCGTGGAAGAAGCGGTAGAAGAGGGATAAAACCCCAACAGCGCGGCAATGAGCAAGAGAAGGGAGTTTTCTCGTGAGGGCTGGCTCATTGTTTCTCATTTGGATAGAATCAAGAACGTTAAGTGTTGAAGGTGATGCCGCTCCCCAGATGTGGGAGCAGTACTCTAGGTTAGGTCTTATTTGGGAAACATAGAGAGTGTATAAGTTGGAATGGGAGAAGTATTTTCTGGCTCGAAAGAGAAAACCAAGCCTTTTAGCTGTGTTTTTAGATGTGGCTACTGAAGTAATGTGTTTGTGCCAGCTGAGATCATGTTCGAAAGCGACGCCAACAAGATCGAGTGTTTCATTGTTTTGTAGGGCTTGGCCATTTATGTGGATGGGGTAAGCGTTGCCAGATTTTTTGCGTGACACGGAGCAAGACTGGGTTTTGGAGGCGTTGAACTTAACAATGTTCTTGGCACCCCGGTCTAAGATTAATTGATGATCTTCGGAAAGAAATAGGTGCATAGATCTTCGTCTATTATCCAACTCTTGATTCGAAACTTGTCTGGAAAAATGAATATTGGAGTGAAAAGTACTATTGTCAGCGTTACTGTGGATGGGATTGGTAGGTTGAAGAGAGCAGGTCATTAAAGTGAAGAAGAAATGGGGTTGGTGCCAGGGCTGAACCTTTGGGGACGCCAGCATTGATAGGACGGAAGTTAGATGAGTGACCGTCAACCACAACAGATATGCGCCGATTAGAGAGAAAGCTACCGATCCAGGTATATATTTAGTTTGGTAGGAAGACCGTAAGAAGGTAGTTTGTTGAGGAGTGCGGCCTGCCATACTTGGTCAAAGGCCTTGGAAATATCGAGAGCAACAATCTGAGTTCCGCCATGAAATTCGAGGGACTTGTTCCAGTTATGTATGACAAAGCTAAGGGGATCAGCTGTGGATCTTTGGTGACGAAATCCGTACTGTCTGTCATGGATGATTTTGTGTTTTTCTAGATCTTTTAGAATTTGCAAGTTGATCACTTTCTCCATAATTTTGCTGACAACGGAGAGAAGAGAGATATGTCTATAATTGGATGGAAGGGACTTGGAACCTTTCTTTGGGACAAGCTGCACACGAGCAGTCTTACTGCTATCTGGGAAGATACCCTTGTCATAAGAGATCTGGAAAAGACGGGTTAAGATGGGTGCAAGTTCTGCAGCGCATTTTTTAGGACAATTACTGGTATGCCATTCAGACCGGAGGACTTTATGGTGTCAAGGGAGAGAAGAATTTTTTGAACTTGTTTGACCTTGAGTATTATATCGGGCATTTTGTGGGGTGTAGACTTAGCTGTTGGAAGAGCGAAATTGGGGGTGGGATCAGGGTGGAATTGGCACCGAATGGTTTGGCGAATAGTTCAGCTTTGCCTTTAGAGGTGGAGATAATTTCGTTGTCAGGGGTCAGGGGAGGAAGTGCTTCTACAGAAGTTTTGACTAATGTTTTTGGCAAGTGACCAGAAAGATTTGCTGCCGTTGGCACAGGAAAGTACTTTATCTTTTATGCGGTTGTTAAAAGCATTTTTGGACTTTAAGATAGTTTGGTTGTATTTATTTCTTGCCTCGGTGAAAATTTGACGATTTTCGGGTGTAGGATTTTGAAGATACCTTTTGTGAGCTCGGACTTTCTCGAGTCTGAGCTTTGTCACAGGCCTTGGAGAACCAATTGATGGTGGGGTTTAGGTTTCTTGAGGGTATGTGGAATGAAACCTTCAATACCTGCTTGAATAATGTGTGTGATATGAGAGCAAATTCCAAGGGAAAGCAGAGAAGAAATTTCGAAGACCATCTCAGTCGGCAGAATTGTAGTGCCAGATCGTGCGTTCTGGCATGATTTCAGCAAACTCGGGATGTGTGGGACAAGAGACGGTAATAAGGTCATGGTCTGAACGACCAAGGGGAGCGCATGCAGATGTTAAGTATGGCTCAGGATGGGTGGTAAGAAAAAGATCTAGTGGATTTTGATTATGGGTAGGCACGCGGGGAAAGGATGTCGGCTCTCTGATCAAATTAGTGAGCGAGTTGCTGATTGCGCAGTTTTCTGCTGCTCTGCCTTCTGGGTCAGTTTTGTGGATCCTAACCATTCCTTGCTATGGACGTTAAAGTCACCTAGGACGATAACTTCAGCGGAGGGAAATTCAGAGATGGGATGGTCGATTTTTGTCAAGAGAGAAAGTCAAAGAACTCACTGTAGAACTTGTCTGATGAGGAGCGATAGATGCAACAGATAAATTTAGTAGAAGATTTAAGGGTGAGTTGTAGCCCGAGAATATCGGGTTTGCCTGATTCCCAGGTTCGGGAGTCTGATGCAATAAAGACTGCTGCGAACGTAGGCATATACCCCCCTATGAAGACGAAAAGATGACAGAAGTTCATATCCTGGCAACAGGAGATGGTTGGTTGAGGATTTGGAGCTGATTTGGGTTTCTGTCAGAAAAAGAATGTGGGGTTTGCATAATTGGAGGTAGTGGTTTACAGAGTCCAAATTGGAATTTAGCCCGCAGATGTTGGCAGAGGTTACTATACTCTTGTAATTCTTCGATGGTGGGCACCTCTGAGCACCACTCGGAGATCCGAATGGAGGGGTAGTTTACCTCCTGAATTCTTTACACCTGGGAGCGCCGTCATCATTTTCACATTTTTTTTGAAGAGGTGGATAGTTAGAAGAGAGTAGGATTAGAAAAGAGAAGAGAAAGAATGATAGTCGGAGAGGAAAGGAAAAGAAAAAACCGACTCACGCACCCAGGACTGGAAACATCCGCTAAGATTTCACCAGGCCTTTAAGTGGTTGCGCGGTTTGGTACCTCCTCGGTCGAGGAAAAGATCCTCTACCACCTACATATGAATTATTTTCATAATTAAATTAAAGCCCAAATTATATTAGTTATACTGCGCTGCCACATATTTCACATTAGGTGGCCTATTCCGATTACTGTAACTGATGTATTTTCATCAATTATCATTGCTATCGTATATGTTATTTATAATTTAAATTTATGCTGGTGCGAGGAGCAAAATGCATTATTGCTAATTGTACACTGTTAAATTTTTACTTTTAATGCATGAAGTTAATGTTTCTAAATAAGTAAATTTATTTTTATTTTCACTTTGATGAAATTAAGTTTCAAGTTGTTTAACATGCCGATGTTATTTTATTGTTATATATTTTAGTGTTTAAGTACCTATATTAATAAAATTAAAAAAAAAATAATAAACTCGTTTCTCATGCATTGTGCCTGCAATGTGACAATTACTTCACTATGTGGTTCAATCCAGTGAAACTAAAGCTGTCATCTGTAAACTCGTCAAACCAGGACAAAAATCCTTGAAACCTAGAATTTAAGACTGAAACCAGGACATTTTTTTAAGTAGTTGCCAACAAAAGAACGTCATTAGTCGGTTACGACCGCGAGAACAACGTTGAGTTTTGAATACTGTTGACTAAAAAAACCGTATAATTCAAAAGTATTTCAACCAAAAAAATACACGAAAGTGCCGCCTCCGGATACTCTCAAGAAACCTGCTCGGATGCCCCTGGATGCCTTTAAAAAGAGCACAGATCTGAGGAAACCCGGACAGATAGTACCCTTAAGTAAAACTAGCCTTTTCTTTATGTTCAGACAGCATACGAAGACCAAAGTTTATGTACCGTGGGTGTACTGGGGAAATCCGACTCACACATCCAGACCTAGAAACATCCGTACGGACTTCACCAGCCCTTTAAGAAAATGTGTGGGGTGGTATCACCTCGGTCGAGGAAGAAATCCCCTACCACCTTCCAAAATGCATCAATTAAATGCATGGTAAACTGCTGTCTGGTTCAAATTATTTCATTCTCTTTGTGAATGACTCGAAATCGAAGTTTTCAATTACTACATTCTAAATTATAATTTTCATAATCGCATAATACTGATTATTAAAAAATCGAATAATAGCTTATTTTTAATTTACATTTTATGTACCATCGGTGGTAAATTTTTATTTCATAGTCGGCCGTCTTAGCTTTCTTCCATAATATAAATTATTCTTATAAACACAAGAATATTACAGTTTTATAGCTTCATACAACACGACATTAAAGGCATGAAAAGCTTCCATCCATAAAACCAAACCCAGCTTAGTATATTCTGGTTTTCCCTTGATGCCGAGCAACTTTATAGTACCTGTTAGATAGGTTAAGAAGCCATTTTAGGGCGTCGAGGTCACATTAAAGTTACCACTACGTAATTATTGCTGCAGATACTTCAAGCGGAGATAATATATAGCTTTCCATTGATTTTTCCAGGTCCCTATATAAAGTAGTGTATGAGAGTGATAAAATAAAGCTCTAATAGCTAAAGGGATATAAAGGGTCTTCAAAATATATAAAGTGGCCTTCTTGTGGGCTTTCCCAAATATTTTGTAATACAAGTATATACATTTATTTGGAAAAGCCAGTAAGAAATTAGTGGTGGGCATCGTATTATTTTAAAATCGCAGTATTAATTTTTGAATCATTTTCATAATCCTATTGTAAATCAAACTTTATCATGCGCTTAAACTTATAGTTCATAGTGGGCGGCGCAGCATATTTTGGTTGCAATAATCGATGTTTTCTCACTACCTATTCATTATATTATGGGTATAATGTTATCCATAATTCAAATATTTTGTGCTGCGGAGACTCAGAATGCGTTGTTGCCAGATTTTACAGTTTTTATTTTTACTTTATTGATTTTATCTTTTTTAAAAAAAGGTTACCTTTAAGAATGCTAATAAAATCTAAAAAATTACCAAAGCCCCCTGTTCATTCCATCCAGCAAGCTAGGTGGCAACATATTAACGATCAGATTATTAACAGA